>JACDOX010000030.1:6484344-6539330 GCA_014549065.1 Cardinalis cardinalis
AGAGAAGAGAAGAGAAGAGAAGAGAAGAGAAGAGAAGAGAAGAGAAGAGAAGAGAAGAGAAGAGAAGAGAAGAGAAGAGAAGAGAAGAGAAGAGATGAGATGAGATGAGATACCTGCAGAGCAGGAGTCCCAGAGGGCAGCGGTGAGGCAGAGCACAGCGAGGGCTGCCCGGGGCTCACAGGACAGGTGCCTCATGCCGAGGGTGCCACTCCAGTGTCCCCACAGAGCAGCTGGCTGTCGCTGTCAGGTCTGCTGCAGCAATCCCTCGGTGAGCTCAGGGAGCCGCTGTGCTGGGCAGAGGGTGGAGCGAGGGAGCTGCCTGCTGCCAGGACACCTTGAACTTTCCTGCCACAGCCCGGTGAGGAAAGAGAAGGGCTCTGACCAAAACAGCTTCACCGGGAGGTGGATGCCAGGAGGTGGCCCCTGAAGGTTAAGCCTGAAGTTTCTCCCCAGGATTTGCTGCAGCTGGAAGGAGAAAAGGCCTCCAGAGCCAGCCCTTCCCAACAGGGTCCCAGGCAGCTTCTGTCTTTTGAGTCTCTTTTTGGTCCTGTGAAGATGATTTAACAGAGCCAGAAAGGAGCAGAGGACTGGAGCAGAGGCTTTGTCTCCCAGATTGGCTTTTTTTTTTTTTTTTTTTTTTTTTTTTTTTTTTTTTTTTTTTTTTTTTATTTTCACTCACTTGATTTCCACAGTGATGCTTTTTTGGAATAGCTGTGTGGAATCCCGAAAACCAGCAGCATTAGGTCTGCTTTTGTTCTTTCCCTGTGAGCACAGCTCTCCCCCTGCCTCCATCACCCTCTGCAAGATGATTCTGGAAAGGCTGTTCTTTCTTCTCTGGTGGCTATTTCATCTCCTCCTTGGCATGTGCAAAGCAGAAGCTGAACCTTCCTGCAAGCATAGCTCTGACTGCACACCAGGAGGGATGACAGAAAAAGGATTGCAGGAATTTTTCTGCAATCCTGGCTGGAAAAGCCACACTGTAAAGTGCATGTGGTGTTGTCCTGGTCTGATGAGCAGCACACTTTGCTGTTCTTCCCCAGGCTGTTGGCTGTGCTTGCTCCTGTCTTTGACACAATGATATCCTTGTTAGAGGAAACACCAGGCGTGAAATCAGGCAGGAAGGCACTGGGAGAGGTGAGCTCTGCAGGGAGCAGGTTGCTGGTGCTCTTCTGCAGTGGTCACTCATGGCTTTGGGTGCTCCTGTTGGAAGGGACCTGTCTGGGGCCTGCTGTGGATTTGCAGATATCCTAGAGGAAGCACAGGGCAAGGCATGTGGGGCAGCAGTCCTTGTAGGATGGAGAACATTTAACAATTTTCTCACTTTTCCCTTCCATATGGCTGAAACCCACAGGAAAGGACACAACAGGCTTCCCACATGAATGGCACACACCAGGGCAGAGCTCTGCAAAGCTGTGAGGTTGATTTGGCCTCCCTTCATTTAAGGAAAACCTTGACAGCAAACCCTACATGGGCTCAGCCCTGCCCAGTGTTTCTGTGGGGTGAATCCCACTTGTCCTCACCACTGAAAATGCTCTGCTCCCACCCGGCCGTGAACGCCTCCAGGATGCCTCAGGAGCGGGCAGCGATGTTCCGCAGGCAGAGGGCACAGGGAGGGCCGGTCAGCGTGTTTGCCCAGCCTGTTTTCATGTCAACACGCCGGCAGTGCTGGCAGCGCTGGGGCTGTGCTGGCTGGTCTGGGACAGCCGCCTCCTGCTGCTGCTGGGATGCACGGCCCTGTCCCCCTGTCCTTCAGCTGCACCCCCGGTGTGGCACTGGGGCTGTGGGCCAGCAGCCACCGCCCTCGGCAGCCAGGAGTCACAGCAGCAGAGGTGCTGTAAAATGCTCCGAGCTGCCTGAAATTCACCTCTGGGACCATTTTCATCTCTGGCTTGTTTCAGTGTCTCAGCCTCCTTCTGTGGAGGTTGCCTTTAATTTGTGTATTTTCCTGAGCTACCTGTTGCATCAAAACTAAACTTCCACTCTTTAAGTGGGAAAGGTCCTGTGCTGTCTGCCAGGTTTGCCTTTCCCTTTTGAATTTCTCACCTTCTATTCCCACTGAAAATTGACCTGGCAATTAATTTTGCGAAAGTAAATTAATTCAAAAGCGTTCTGTGCAGCACAAAATGCTTGAGGAGAAACAAAAAGACAAAACTGATCTGCTATTGCATGAATGATTMAATTTTTAATGAAATCTCTTTTGAATTTTAACTATTAACTAAATACTCTTTGTCAGCTTGTAGGCAAATGTCCCCATTTCTAAAGGATGCTGAAGATGCTTTTGCACAATTAACATAATGTGTTTCTTTTCTTTTCCAAAATGTGTTCCCTCCGTGGCTCAGCAAGGGCTGCTCCAAAGTCTCCTGAAGCGGRGAACAGGCTGCGCTTGGCTTCAGTGATTTTTGGATCAGGCTGGAAATGAAGGCTCTGCTTGATAAGTTCAGACACAATGGGAGCCCTGCAAAATCATTTCCCRACACAGATTTGGATTTGTTTCATTTCTTCTTTGTAACACGTTTATATTTCAGGGCTGTGACTGCCTGAAGAGCGATAAGACGCTCCAGAGCCTTCCCCTGATTTCTGCTCCCATCTCCCTTCACGAGGGTGCCCTGGCACATGAGGCACAGCTGCAGGCCCTGCAGAGTTGGTGCTTCCTTTCCTTGGGCTCCCATTTTCATGCAGTTCTCAAGACAAGACTCTTTACTCTAAAATTAGGTCCTTCCCCAGCTCTCCTGCTGGAGATTCTTCAGTATGTAGGGCTGCTGGGCAGCTTTCCCTGATGGTTATGGAGGAGGCAGTAGCTACTGCTGGGTAGATTTTGTGCCACAGAGAGCTTCATGGCTAAGATTCTCTGGTGACCAAAGTATTGCCCTTGACACAGCACCAGGTGTGGCTCTCAGAAAGTTATGACCTTTATCACACACATACACACTCACTCTGTCTGTGTGTGTACACATATTCTGTTTACATAGGCAACTGATTTATGTTTTTCATTCCAAATTAAATCTGATTGCTGCTGAAAAAAAAAAAAAAAGCTCAAAATCTTAAACCTGCTGCCAATAATGTGTCCATCAGAGAGGGGCCCAATTTGTTTGCTTGTCTTCATTGATGTGAAAAAAAAGCCATCTAAGATAAAGCTACCTGTGAACAGGGGGGTTGATTTTGAAAACTCAGACAAAAAACATCAAAACCACAAAGGTTTTACTCTTTAAATGAAAGAAGGGGAGAGGAGAATGAAAGAAGGGGAGAGGGGATGTGCTGTCACACAGAGGAAAGCAAGTCTAGCGTTTTGGAAAACAGCACAACCCTGCCCTTTGTGTTGTCCAGTCCAGGCTGGGGTTGGTATTAGACAAATGTTGAGCCTGTGGCCGGCAGTGACCTCATGCTGCTCATCTGGAGAGCCCAGGGAGAGGGCTCCAGAGCAGCCAGGCAGTGAAGGGCTCGGAGAAAGGCTGCCTTCAGCTCGGCCGGGCAGAGCTGCCTGCACCAACAAAGAGCCCACTGATGGGGCTTCTCCTCATGGCCAGCCATCATCATCTCATCGGCATTAACAGGATTATTATAAAATAATGTTCTTACTTCCACATGCCAGAGGCATGAAACAGGATATGCTTTCTTCTTCTCTCCTCTCTGCTTCTCACCCGGGAAGGGTGGGGGAGGGCAGCAGAGAGGCTTTATCCCTGCTCGCTCCTTGGCCRGCAGGATGGAGCAGCCAGCTTGGTGCAGCTTTCTTTGGGGATGGAGTGTGCTTTGGGGCCCTTTTTGCTCCCCCAGCCCCAAGAGCTTTTTGGGGAGTAGCTGTGTGTAGCTGTGGGGCTGAGGAAGAGCAGCAAAGGAGCAAAGAGGAAGCAAAGCCAGGTGTCATCAGGTGAGCACAGGGGGAAGAATGTGCTGTGGTCAGAGGTGAGGGGAGCAGCCTGAGGAGCAGTTCATTTTGTGTCAATATGCACCAGTCTGGGACTGAATGATGACTCCTGTTGTTTGGTGTCACTGCATGGGCTGGAAGGCAAAGTCCTCCCTTTGCCACAGCAGCTTCTCCACAGGCCTGTGGCATCCACACAGTCAATGGCAGTGACTGCACATCTGCCTGATCATGGAAATTTCCAGTTTCCCAGCAGAAGGTGCTGACTTTCAACAGCCTTTAATCCCTTGCTTTGGTAGCGCTGATGGAGAAAGCAGAGCTCACCATGGGCAGTGGCTGGTCCAGGAGAAGCACAGAGCAGCCAAAGGGGGTGGGAGCCCAGGGAGCCCCACAGCCAGTTGATCTGGGGGTTTGCTGAGCAAAATGCACATTTCAGGCCCACCTGTCAAAAGTACCTTGTGATTTTTAATATCTCCTTTCTGGGTCGCATAGCTTGACACAGAGCAAGCTTGGACTTGAGCAAGTGGCAGGACCCTTCTCACCAAGCTGACCTTGTGAAGTGGGACAACTCTTTGTTGCTTTTGAATAGAAAACCCCTGCGCTGGGAAACCCTCTGCTGTTACTTTTTTTTGGCAGTGTTCCCATAGACTAACTGAACCTTTTGGCTTGTTGGGCCAGGTTTACTGAGTACCTCCAAAGAACAGGTCTGAGAAAGCATTTCTTTAAGGGTACTTTACTATTTTATACAGCCACGCATTTTAATTAGTTCTTATTTTGGGAGTGTGACTGTGTTCACAGGGGTCCGAGAATGAGGGAAGAGATGAGGATCTGACTCCATGTTTCAGAAGGCTTGATTTATTATTTTATGATATACATAATTTTAAAACTAAATTAAAAGAATAGAAGAAAGGATTTCATCAGAAGGCTAGCTAAGAATAGAAAAAGAAGAATGATAACAAAAGCTTGTGTCTTGGACAGAGAGTTTGAGCCAGCTGGGCTGTGATTGGCCATTAATCAGAAACAACCACATGAGACCAATCCCAGATGCACCTGTTGCATTCCACAGCAGCAGATAACCATTGTTTGCATTTTGTTCCTGAGGCCTCTCAGCTTCTCAGGAGGAAAAATCCTAAGGAAAGGATTTTTCATAAAACATGTCTGTGACATGGGAGGGAATTTTTTTTTTTTTTATTAGTTCTTATTTTGGGAGGGAATTTTTTTTCTGGGTGCTAGATTTAGTACTTTCCCAGCTTGCCTTTTTTTTAATCGGGGTGAAACCCTGGCTCATCAGTGGGGGATAAGCCACTGGTTTTAGGAGGGGCCAAATTTCTCTCTGGAGGCCTTGCTGAAGTGTAAAGAGAGTCTGTAAAGCCCCTTTTCCCCCCAGCACTGGTTATGTCAGGGGTTGGGAATGAGTTTCCCTGTCAGCACTGACCCTGGCTCACAGAGCCCCTGCCCTCCCAGCCCTCTCCCTTCTCCGTCGCTCTGCCCGTCCCCCCGCGCCAGAAAATCATTAATCTCCCGTTGTTTCCCTGGCCTTTCCCGGACTGCCTTCAGCGAGGAAAAACCAGCGAGAATCGGCGCTCAAGCTCTCCGCACCTCCGTGTCCGGCGGAGCTCGCACACGCGGGGCCAGCGCCCCGCACCCCGCGGCGGCTCCCGAGGCTCCCTGCGGCGCCGGGGCGGCGGCGGCCGGCGTGTCCCGTCTGTCGTCAGTCCCAACACGCCCGGCACAGCCCGGCCACGGAGGTGCTGACCGAGCCCGACGCCCTTCGGTCCCGTCCTCCCGGGGGCTGTTTGGGACACAAAGGGTTTCCCTTCTCTGGTCCAGACCGGTTCTGACCTTAAAAGCCAAGGTTTGCCGTGCCCTGCCTGGGACGGGACATTGGCCAGGGCTGTCCTTCCCGCCCGGCAGAGCCGCTGCAGAGCCCTGCTGCCACTGTCACTGCAGAGCCCTGCTGCCACTGTCACCTGCGCACGGACACCGGGAGAGCCGGGGACAGCTCGGCGCTGCCCTGGGGACAGAGAGGGCGGACGGAAAGGAGCGCGGGGGCTCACAGGTAAACCCGCGACGGGGGCAGGTAAACCCGCCATGGGAGCAGGTAAACCCTTGGTGCCTGGCAGGTGAACCCGTGGTGGCTCACAGGTGAACCCGTGGGGACTGACAGGTAAATCCGTGGTGGTGGCTCACAGGTAAACCCGCGGTGGCTCACAGGTGAGCCCAAGGTGGCTGACAGACAGGTACACCCACGGTAGCTGACAGGTAAACCTGTGCTGGCAGACAGGTGAAGCTGTGATGGGTGACCCACAGGTTAAGCCCACAGTGGCAGACAGGTACACCCGAGGTGGCTGACAGACCGTGATGGGTGACTGCCAGGTACACCCGAGGTGGCTGCCAGGTACGCCCCGGTGACACCTTCTGCACCCCCTGCCCTGCCCAAACCCGGAGTGCTTTCATGCATTTCAATGGAAAAAACAGCAGGGGGAGGGAAATGTGAGGGGTTTCTCAATTAAGTGTTCTTCTGCCAAAGCAAAAAGTGAGAGTAGGGAAGGGGGAAGTGCTTCTGTCTGATTTGGGCAGAAGTGTTGCTGGCCAGCAGGTGCTTTTGGGTAAGCCTCCTGCGCCTGTAGGGATAGCTGAGGGCTGACAGCTCTGCCTTCCTCGGAGGAGGTGTTTCTCTCATTCCAAATCAACGTAAAAATGAGCTTTTGGAGATTTCCCTGACAGATTACCAAGGAAGAGTAGAACCCTGGCTTTGGACGGTTTGAAGCAGCTTAATTAAGATATTTCTAAATATTTTATTTTTGTTCTATTATTTCTAAGGATTTAGCGCCTTTTAAAATGGAAACTAACTGTAGGTTTAGAAATACAAACTGCTTTAGGTTATAGTTTTTTTCACACTTTTCAGTCTAAAGAAATTAGGATTAGACATTTTGATGGTCTCTTGAACTTTTTTATTTACTTACCACAGATATACTTTGCATGAGTAGTGAGTCTCTTGCAGCTTTTGTCTTTTTCTCCTGTGAAAAATACAGTTTGCTGGAAAATGTCCAACAAAATTTAAAATGTATATACTAAATCCATTTAAGTTGGCACATGATGTTTTCTTTTAACAAGCTATTAGTTATGATATATTGTATTTTCAGCATCTTAAATTTTAGAATGAATGGATACAGAGAGAAGGAGAATTCCTAGAATATTTGAGCAAATACAGACCTGTGACTATCATGCTCCTGTTAAATAAGCCTTTATTACCTTGAAATGCTTCTCATCTATTTAAGATTAATCTTTTTGTATATTATAAAAACAGTGCTTAGAATCCACAATTTATTTTAAAAAATGCTGAAATATAAAGTTCATAGAGACAGAAGGGGTTAAAGACAATTGACTTGCTACCCTTGTCAACAAGTAGAAGTGAGATTATGAAGGGATTTTGTTTTGCTATTTATAAAACATACACTTGCTACAACATTAAATGCATGCAAGAAGTGTATCTGCTTGCATGTTTTTCTCTGGAAAAAGATAATTGCTGTGTTTGTGCATGCTGATCAGTTAATTTGGTGTGAGAACAACTAAAGACAATTTCTATGTTCAGGTTATTCAAAGTAAATAATAATAAGCATAGAGATGATGGGAAATTTTATGCAATGCATGCTATTTCATGTATCTCATTTTGAAAACAGTCTTTTATGGGGAAAAATTCTTTTGAAATCCTAAAGCTTTTTTAATTTAAAGAAAATAGTCTGCTCTTCTCCCCACACCCTTATGACATGCTCCAGATGGGTTTGCAATGTTCACACTATCAATGGCAGTGACAAAAAACCAGCCAGGCCTCTTTCACTTGTCTAATTGCAAGGTGAAATCATTGGGGTTTGTTGCTTTGGGGGTTTTTTGTCTGTGTGTTTAAGGCAAAGAGAAATTGGCTTCTTTCCAATCACAGCATCCAAAGCCAAATTACAGAGCCTGAGTGCAGTGGTGTGGAGTGCTCAGGTCCAGCAGAGGACAGGGCAGGGAATTTGCTCATCGTTTGTCACAGGAGACTGGTGACTGTCCCCTTTCCCTGTGGCACACACACACATCAGCATCTCTCAGTGCTCTGGTGGGATGAAGCCTCGTGTGGGTTCGAGGAGGCTCTTAGAAGGGGAACAAACCCTTTTGGGGGACATGATGGGCAGCRCTGGGTTATCTTCCAGCACTTTGACTCAGCGACCCCGGTGTTCCTGCAGATCTTGGCACCATCTTGCACCTGCCTGGGCAAGGAAGACTGTGCTGCTGCCACGAGGAGTCCCAGGGCCTCTCAGGCCAGAGAAGAGCGGGCAGGATGGCCTCCATCTTCCGGAGTGAGGAGATGAGCCTGAGGCAGCTTTTCCTGCAGGTGGAGGCTGCCTACTGCTGCGTGGCTGAGCTGGGGGAGCTGGGGCTGGTCCAGTTCAGAGATGTGAGTAGTGCCTGGCTGGCGTGCTGAGCTGTTGGAGAGGTGCCCCAGGGTGTGCCTGTCCTTCCCTCAAAGCACTTGGGAAAGATGCACCTGTAGGGAGGCCAAAAAGTCCATGGTAAAAGCGGGGTTTCCCCAAGGCTGGTCTGAAACCCAATCACACCAAGACCCCACCCATCCCTGAGTCCCCACCCTTGTGCTTTCTGCACAACCTTAGAGCCACCCTTTGCATCATCAGGACTCAGAAGTGTCTCCATGAAGGCCCCTCTGTGACTCTTGTTGTGGGCAAGGCCACCAGGTCCATGAGGAAGCCCATGGAATTGCCCTGCCAGCAGGACCCTCTCACACCCAGTGGTGTTTGCCATCCCCACCAAAGACACTTGTTCTCTGCTAATGTTCAAAAACGAGCCCAGCACTGTGCAGCCTTCAGCCCCAGGCTTGTTTTCCTTCCTGTTTTTAGCTGAATGTGAATGTCAGCAGCTTCCAGAGAAAGTTTGTGAATGAAGTGAGAAGGTGCGAATCCTTGGAGAGAATCCTGCGTGAGTAAACGCTTGTCAGATGCAATCGGCTTCCTGCCAGCTGGTGCTGTGGGACTGGTTTCTCTAAGTGCTCTCACACTGGGGAGCAGAATTAGTGGCAAAATGGTGATGTTTTCATCTGAGCCCCTGGAAATGTTTTCCATGCGTCAGCTAATTACCACTTCACCCCATTTGGGCAATAAATTGTTGCCCTTGTTTTGAAAATGGTTAACTGAACTTAAAACTGTTAATTAGCTTTTATAAAATCACAAGTTAAATCTGGGGCTGGTCCAGATAACCTGACTCTTACACCAGTGCACCAGGTGTTGGCACACACTCCTTCTGGGCTTCAGCCTTGGGATAAGTCCTTAAACACAAGGAGCAGAGCTCGTGATTCCCACTGTCCTGTGGATATGTGTCCTGGGAGCTCTGCACTCTCCYACCACAACACTGGTGCCCACTGTACCCATGGTGGCAGCACCTGGCATTGTTGGCCAAGCAGTGGAACGAGAACTTTCTGTGTGCCTTACTCACTGCCCCAATTAAAAGGGGCCCATGGTCCCCACTTGTGCCAGTGCCTACATGGGAATGGGCACTGTGACTTCAGAGGAAACAGCACCTCCACTGAGAAGGAGGCTGGGGGTGTTAATTCCTTGGTGGCTGTGTATAGGCCCTGGGATGATGGCACTTATGTATCAATTAATCTTGTTACAGCTCCACAGGATGCCTTGGTCCTGGCTGAGCAACAAGCTGGTGACCAGGATGATGCACCAGGGATGATTCTGTGTTGAGAGTTCTGTGCCCTTTCCTTGCAGGTTTTCTGGAAAATGAGATGGAAGATAATGTTGAGATAGTCAAAGGAGAAAAGTACCCGGAGACACCCCTGCCGCGGGAAATGATTGATATGGAGGTACAGAATTTGGAGTGGAGCCAGGAGAGGGAAGGGTTGTGCACAACAAGGGTTGTCTGTGTGATGTGCTTAGTAGAACCCTCCCTGCGAGGAAGAGTCTGGTGCCTGAGGCTGGCACAACTCTCCCTGCCCAAGGAGGTGCTCCCCAAGTTGCTGCCTCAGCACTTAGGTTGAGGCTGGTCCTGCTGCCTGTTCCTAAAGGAGCCCAGTCTTTTTACCATGCCCTGTGAAACATCCCTCTGGTTCCCCATATTAAGGAAAAGGTATTGCTTTCACAGAATGCCTCATCATCCTATGGGAGAAAATAAGAAGGATTTGGTGTGGGAGAATAAGAAAGGTTTGGTGTTTTACCAAGAGACCTGATGTTAGAACCCACTTCACTGCATAAAAATCCCAGGACTGCCTGTCCTGCTGGGAGTGTGGTTGTGATGCTGGGGCCTGACACAAATACTTGGACCTGGCTTTCGGATGTGCGAGGGATGCTCTGTTCTAGCCCAGCTGGTAGCAAAGTTTACTGACAGGGTAATTTTAAAATGCTGCGTAAGAAGGTGACTAGAAAGGAAAATCAAGATTTCCAAGGGCTTCAGCTTCACAAGCAATTTTGTTTCCTGGTGTATTTCCAGCCCCATGTTATCACCCAATTTTTGGCCGATAGATAATGAGCCTAAACTAACGTAGGTTGCTTTTGTAGTCAGTAAAATGACAGCCAGTCAGTCTGGGGTGTGAGATGTCTGTGAGGAACCACCAGGCTGAAACACCTACACCACACACACACCTACATGCCTGTGCTTGGGTCAGGAGTATCAGAACTCCAATGCCAAAAGAAGACAGCACATCCATTAGGGAATGTTTGCAATGGAAAAGTGATGCGCTGGCATTGATGAATATCTTCTGTTTATCAAACTGTTTGTTGAATATTTCTGCATTTTCTCTTGGGAAAAAAAAATAAACTCAAAACTGTTGTTTGAGATTTGGTTATCAGCTTGGGAAAGAGCCACTGATCTGCTTCAGAGTTTTTCTGGATGTGCTTGGACCCTAAACAGACAGTGCTGGAGAAACTTGAAGCCGAGCTGCTGGAAGCCAACCAGAACCAGCAAACACTGAAGCAGAACTTCCTTGAGCTGACAGAGCTCAAACATCTGCTGAAGAAAACCCAGGATTTCTTCGAGGTGAGAGGCCTCTTTGCTTTCCACAGAGATGTGGAAAGTTCTTTAAAGTACTTGCACTTTGATTTGGTGGATGTTGCTTTTAGAGGTCTTTACCACAAGCCATGATGAGGTTTGCAGAAACACCTCAGTCACTTTGGGGCCTGCATTGCTCCATGAGTCAGTGACGCTCAAAAACTTAGCTCACAGATCTCTTTGAAAATAGCATTTATGCTTTTCCATTGCTAAGATATAGCTTACTTTTATTGGTTTTCCTTTGGTCTTATCTCCATGGAAATCTCCATGGAAAGCTACCTTTGGGGGAAAATTTTTAAGAGAAAAATGTGAAAATAGTTTTCAAACTGGCAGTGCTGAAGAGTGTTTTGTAAAACTAATGTTTTCCAGGCAGAAACCAATCTGCCAGATGATTTCTTTAGTGAAGACACATCTGGACTGCTGGAGCTGAGAAGCACTCCTGCTGCTGCAGCTGCCAAGCTGGGGTGGGTACTGGTGATGGCCTCCAGCTTGGCCAGACTTCCCACCTGTGCTGCGTTGCTGTGACACTGGCACAGCTTCCTTCAGCTTCTTAGCAGAGGGTGCCCACAGCCTCCTCTGCACAGCTGTTTCATGAAGATAAGAGAGTGACTGTCCTCGGAAACTGTCATCAAAACTATGGTCAGGTTATGGGTCAGTGGGAAAAATGGACTTCTGCTTCCAGGCCACCAATTGCAGTGATCCCTTCGTAGGTATTGACTGGAAATTGCTTCTTAAGGCACCTCACCCATGGCTTCTGGACTCAGGCATCTGGTCCTCATGGATGGATGTCTAACCACAGGAAAAGCCATGCTATTGCACCGAGATGCAGTCTGATGCTTTCTCAGAAAAGGAAAACAGGAGAGTAAAGATAAACCAACACTTCAAAATTTCTACCTCCTGTCTCTGCCGTTCAGACACTCTCGTTTTTGTGACTTTAGGCATCTCTCCATTCTTCCATTTCTAGCCAGATTTTTCTCTTCACCTTCACCTGATGATCTAGGAAAGTTTTTTTTTAAAGAAAGAACCATAGAATAAAGTCAGTAGAGTGAGATAAAAGCCAGGCTTGAGCAAGGAAGGTTTTCCTAGAAGTGCCTGCAGGAGCAGCAGCAGAGCCCTTGCTAGCACAGACTAGAAAACAAGGGCTTGTGAAATCATGTGTGCCACAGGCCCTAAAAGGCATGGAATGGGCTTGTAATTAATTTATCTTGTAACTCTGCTCAGATTCACAGCAGGGGTAATAAAGAGGGAAAGGATGATCCCCTTCGAGCGTTTAATGTGGCGAGCCTGCAGGGGAAACATTTACCTGAGGTACACAGAAATGGACACCCCCATGGAGGACCCTGTGACAGTAGGTACCAACCTGGTTGTGCTTTCCTCTGCCCTGTGTCTGGGGGCAGCCTGTAGGGCAGGTGTGGGACACTTTGAGGATGGGAGAAGTTTCTCTGACATTGCTTTCCCCTTTTGCTGCTGTTGAGGTGGTTTCCTTTTCCTGCCTGTCAAGATGCACACGAGGCCTCACAAGGCAGCTGTGTTACAGGGACCACCATGGAAGTGGACTGTGGCTGTCCCCACCTGGAATTAGCCATGGAGGGCCAATTCCCGTTGGTGTCTCTGGGGTGAACCCCGTGCCCCAGTGGAACTCTGTCCCCTTTGCCCCTTCCCCCATATCCCAGAGCTGCTGCCCAGGCCTGTGTCCTGAAAGAGCATCTGGGGAAAACACTGCTGATGGGAAACTGGGGATGGGGGATAAAACAACCAGTGGAGAGGCTGCCAAAAAAAAGATACCAACTTTTCTGCACTGGACTCTGGGTGTGTTCAATTCTGCTTGAATTGTGTGTTGCAGAGAGAAGAGGTGAAGAAGAATGTGTTCATTATCTTCTATCAAGGAGAGCAGCTTAAACAAAAAATCAAGAAGATTTGTGATGGGTAAGGCAGGCCTGTGGGCAAGCCAGAGTGACCCCCCTAGAGGTGGTTACTGGCAGTCTGGGCTGGCTGAATTTGGAGTTGGATTTCAGATCTCCAGCCGTCAGCTCTGCAACCAACCTCCCTTCCCCTCCTCAGCTCTGCTGCTCCTAATCATGAGAGGCATCCATCATCTTGGCACTTGGAACTCGAGATCCTACATTTTCCAAAGTGGCATACAGCTCTTGAGAGCTTCAGCTGCTAGGTTTTTTTACTCGGAACATCTAAAAGGGGATTCTTTAAAAAATACTCAGCACTCTTCCCCTGAAAATCAAGGTCCCTGTCTTGAGGTCTGGAAACATGGTAATCCTCAACTTGGTCTCAAGCCTTCCTGGATTTCTTCATAGAAAGATGATGCTGTAGTTTATTCAACCCTTTCCCAAGGCCTTTGAGCAATATCTGTGTAATCAGAGACAGAGCCCAGGAGAGAAATGAAAGCTTCATACAACCTGACTTGTTTCCACCCTGTTAAGCATCTTGAAAAGATAATTCAGGTTGAATATTTTGTTACTCTTTCATAACACTGATGACCAATGAGCTTTGATGCAGTGTAAATCAGATTTGATGAGAGGATCTGTCTGCTGTCACCAAACCTATTTCAGGTACAGCTCCTCAGCCAGGCAAGGCCAGCCAAGAGCCTGCAGGGAGAGGCTGAGCAATTGCTCTCCCCTGACATCTGCACTTTCCTTACATCCTGCCTTTCATCACAATAAGAGCAGGTGGATCTTTCACCCAGCTGGCATGACTGACTTCAGTCCCAGGAAGTGACAGAACCCTGGGGTCTGTTAGCAATTCCTGCAGTGCAAATGGGGCCCTCCAAGGTGCCCTCTATGAGCAGTGGAGGGCAAGGACCATCCAGAGGGAAACTCAGCCCTCCTGAGGTGGGCATCTGTCTATGAAACAGTCATGGACATGAGAGAAGATTCCCAGCTCTCAGTCACTGATTTCTGATCCTGAAGCTCAAGTATACAGGGAATTCTACCATAGCCATTGTGCAGGATCAGACTGCAGCTGCCAGTGGTCCTTGAGTTTTCAGCAAACCTTGTTCTCTTTCTGGATTGCAATTTCCTGCCTATAATAGAATCATAGAGCAATTTGAGTTGGAAGGAATTTTAAAGATAATTTCATTCCAACTCCCCTGCCATAGGTAGGGACTCCTTCCAGTAGACTAGGTTGCTCAAAGCCCCATCCAGCCTGGCCTTGAACACTGTCAAGGATGAGGCATCCCCAGCTTCTCTGTGGCACCCTGTGCCAGTGCCTCACCACCCTCACAGTAAAGAGTTTCTTCTAATATTCAACCTAAGCCTACTCTCAGTTTAAAGCCATTCCCCCAATGTCCTGTCACTACCTGCCCTTGTAAAAGGTCCCTCTCCAGGTTTCTTGTAGGCCTCTTTAGGTACTGGAAGGCTGTGGTAATGTCTCCTTAGAGCCTTTCCTTCTCCAGGCTGAACAACCCCAATTTTCCCAGCCTTTTCTCACAGCAGAGGTGCTTCATCCCTCTGAGCATCTTCCTGGCCCTCCTTTGGACTTGCTTTGTCAGGCCCACATCCTTCTTATGTCTCATTTCTTTGCCTGCTTTTTAAATGCTCGTCAGACCCCTTCTCCCCTTCTGCATGGGCAGTTGCTGCTGGGGAATGCTTCCCATAGGATTTTCCCCTGTGCCTTGCAAGTCACCAGGTCATACATTTAGAACTGGCTGGGGTTGCCCATAGAGTGCTGCAAGTTCTCCATTTTGGATGTCATTTTTTTCCCCTGCAGCATTTAACATTCCCTGCAGTCAAAATCCAAAACTTTTTTCCTGGGATGGGAGTAAAAGAACAAGCGATGCAATGCCTGTCAACATATTCATTGTTGATTGACACCAAAATCCCCCAAACCATAGGCACAACCTTCTGCAGCTAAGGGTCAGGCAGTGCTGGAAATGTGAGCAGATCCCTACAGCGATGTTGTGGTGTGCAAAGTTTTTTTAGGAGCCAGTGTTGCAAATGTGGTAGGTTTGTAGGAAGGAACTTAGGCTGGTTTCTCTCTGGCCCTTGTGACTGAAGGAAACTACACCTACCAAAGACAAATCCACAGAACACTCTTTGTGTTAATGAAGTAATTTTTTATGTTCCTTCTTCCTTTCAAATTTTTTGGTTGCTAATATGCCCATCTATACGGATGTTTTCCTGTGTGGCAGATTTCTAAATGTATTCATCCTCTGGCCCTCCTTTTGTGTTCTGTGGTCCATCAGCCACCCCTGGTACCCAGGCCAAGACACTTTAGTCTGGTCCACCTTTAAGGCAGGCATGAGTACACCTAAAGTAGGTGGCAGTGTCGCTCCAGCCCCGGCAGGATATTTCTGCTTATCACTAAGTCATCACTCATGACAAGTAAATATCCTGCAAAAATCATGGGACTGGTCTGAGCCAGGCTCCTGCAAGGCAGGCTAAGATTTGTTTGCAGAGCTGTGTGCCTCAGGTTACGCTTGTAGTCCCTGCTTGACTCTAATTGGTAACATTAGTCTGCCAATTTCATGAGCATTAAGTCCATGCACAAATTTATTAGTGAAAGGTGTAGAGGGAGCGGGAGGGAGGAAAACCTCAGAATTTTTCTTTTCCTCCTTTTCTTGCGGCTGCCTCAGTACTAATGTGAATACTAAGCTGAGTTTATCAATGTAAGGATTCCCTGCTGAATTCTCCTGGAGCTTTCAGAGATGTCTGTGCCATTAGGGCAAAGCTGATACTCAGTATGCAAAATGGCTGTTAAAAGATCAAAGCAGCACTGCTGCAATAACGTTATTGGGAATGGGGGAACTGTACAGCATGGAGGAATAGGCTTTCAAGTTTGATTAAAAATCCTTATTAAAGATGAACTAAGAGCTGTGAAGAATAAAAAGATGGAAATAATTAGGTAGGGTGAATAACCTTTGGAAACGAATACCAGGTGTTGAGTGAGGAGAAATTCAATTCTGGAAAGGGAAGTTTAGCTGAAGAGCACGTGCTGTCATTACACACAGCTCTGGGCTGATCTCTAGGAAACTGCAGCATGTTTTGTTCAATTTGCAACTGTACTCTCTTGTATGTGTGCTGGAACTGATTTTGTAGAGCAGGTGGTGAAATATCCTGTGCTCAGACAAAGCCAGAGTATGATGCTTATCTGTACATAGAGCCCGTACATTTTTGTCTCTTAAGCAGGGATAGACCCCCTATGACCCTGTTACATCTTTTAATTCAACTCATGTGCAGAAAGACAGCCCTTCAGCAACCCTTACTCAGCATATCCAGAGCAGGATGGTGGAAATGTGTTGCATTAGGTCAGGGGCAGGAGATCTCTGCTCTGCAAAGAGGAAGGATCTCTTCCTGCAGATCTGATGGGCAGTATCAAAGTGGCAGGGGTGGCACGTGCATTAGTTATCACTGAACAAGCCAAGAAGTTAAAAAAAGGAGGGATGTCTGCTATTTTAGTTACTGCAGCACCTCAGCTCAGCCCAGGCTTGCAGGCAGAGAGCAGCAGCAGTGCACCCTGTGGCCTCTAAGGTCCCAGGGAGAGCTCCTTGTGCCTGCTGTTGCACATGAAGAGTACTCTGGGACTGGCTCTGCAGGCAGGACAGGTAGCTGCACACTTCTCAGAGAGACATGCAACTCATTTCCAAATGTCTGTGCTGGGATCATATGGTGTCCAACACTGCAGTGTGCTGTGCTGGTGGAAGCACCTTTGCACCAGAGTGACCTGCAGCTGGGCTAGAGAAGGTCGAGTTCCGTGCTACAGCTGAAGCAGTACCTGCATGGAGCTGAGTTTCACTCAAATTAGAATCCTACATTAGTCCTTCTTATACCACACTAAACAAACCCACTGAATCTTCAAAACAGAACCTTGGGGGTAAGCTTATTAAAGCTTTCATACTGATAATCTAAGCTGATGTAACAGACACGCTCTCAGGTGTTTAAAACCATTCCCTTATTCCCAAGGTGCCTAGGCAAACAGGTGCACCAGCAGCATACAGCCATCCTCCTATTTTATCCTGAAAATACTGTCCTCTTGTTTGTTTGCTTGCTTGCTGGTTTGTTTGTTTGTTTTTGCAGGGTTATTTACTTTCTGCAGCCTGCCCGCACAAAGGGCGTTTGCTTGCAGTGCAGCAGTAGCTCAGCTGATGCCTTCTCCCAGTGCCTGCAGGAGGGTAGTGCAGAGACTGGCACATGGTGTTTTTCCAACCTCGGTGCAACAGGGACATCTGTTGGCTACTGCGTTAGCGAGGCTGCCTTTGCCAGGGTGGGTTTCTCTTGAGTCTCAATTCCAGCAGCTTGTGGACAGAAGGGAGGTGTCAACGTGTAAATGCTGATCTCTGTTTGACATCAGGTCCTTGTATCACCTAAGACAAGGAGGGTTTTTCAGCTAGAGCAGGTGAGGGGATTCTTATTCTCATTGAGGGACAAAGGTACCTATTTGCACCTTTCTGCAAGACCAGGTGCAACTTTGTGGTATGTGAGAAGAGTATACTCCTGGGTCAGGAATGAAGTCCAGTTTCCCTGGCTTTGAGCTGAGAAGAGTACAGAGGAAGAAAATTCAGTCAGGTTTTATATAAAATTTATACAAAATAACAGGTGTTTCTCAACTCTCTCTTACTGAGGCTAGATTTCGTGCCACAGTCTACCCTTGTCCAGAGTCTGCCACCGAGCGCCGAGAAATGCTTGATGGAGTCAACACAAGAATCGAGGATTTAAACACAGTAAGTGGCAGTGGCTTCACTGAGGACTGAACCCTACAAGTGGGACCTGCCTAGATATTTGTCGTGTCTGAAACCATGTTGCAGAGTACACGGGTTGTCCTCCCAATGCCATATCTCACTAGCTCCATCATTCCCTTATGCAGCAGCACTGTGGTGGCCACATGATGTGTGGAGGTCCCAAGACCATGAACTGTAGTTCTACTCATGGCTATGATATTCCCCAGGTTTGTGGCACAGAGCTGCCTGCAGGAGATGCCAGCTTGGGAGCACGTGGTGAGATGTGGCCAGTCTGTGAACAACTGGGTAGGGAGCCAATCCCACAGCTAAGTAACCCCCAGCGGTCTCCTCTACACTTACAGTGCCTCAGGACCATGCAGGGAGAGTTCTTGGTGAGCAGCACTGTGCACCTGGTGTTGAGTGATCCTGTGTCCACACCTGCAGATGCTGCTCTCTGGGATACCCCACATCCATGCAAATAGTTCCTTTCCATCAACCCTCTCCAGCTAACTGAGTAGCTCATGCCCCCTGTGCTTCCCTGTCTTGAGTGTTGCCCTGTGTTGTGCTCACAGGTGATAACACAAACCGAGTCCCACCGCCAACGACTGCTGCATGAGGCAGCAGCCAGCCTGTGGGCCTGGGGGATCAAGGTGAAGAAAATCAAGGCCATCTACCACATCCTGAATTGCTGCAACATTGACGTCACCCAGCAGTGTGTCATTGCAGAGATCTGGTTCCCAGTGGCTGATGCTGACCGGATAAAAAGAGCTCTCCATCAAGGAATGGTAAGAGAGCAACAGTTTGGGTCCTTGAAGCTCTCACCCACACTAAATTGTTTRTATGTTGAACATATGTTCAGACAGGTCTGTTACTGTAATGTGGGGCTCCCTTTTCTAAGTTGAGGTTGTCCCATTGTCATTTGACCTTTCATCTTTTGACACAGCTTAAGGTCAGCATTAAATGTTAGCAGGTTTGTGACAGACCCTTGAGCCAGAAGTGGTGTTCTGGGGACAATTCTACTATCCACTCTGTGTCTGTCCTTGTCACTGGGTTTGCAGGAACGCAGTGGCTCCACGATTGCCCCCATCCTCACTGCCATACACACCAAGATGGCACCACCCACCTTCAACAGGACCAACAAGTTCACAGCTGGGTTTCAGAACATTGTGGATGCATATGGTGTGGGCAACTACAGGGAGATGAACCCAGGTGAGAAACACTCAGCTA
This sequence comes from Cardinalis cardinalis, assembly GCA_014549065.1. Classification (NCBI taxonomy): domain Eukaryota; kingdom Metazoa; phylum Chordata; class Aves; order Passeriformes; family Cardinalidae; genus Cardinalis; species Cardinalis cardinalis. Next base: position 6,503,142 of record JACDOX010000030.1, read on the forward strand.
CATACATCTGGTTTCCACGAGCCAAAGGAAAGCCTTTGAGCTCTCTCAGTATCCTAAAAACTGTACTCACTGCTGATTGAGAAATCTGAACCATATTGGAACTGTTTGGTGTATAGGCATGGATTTTCTCAGGCAAGGAATTTGGCTTTTGGTCTTCAATGAATGATTGTTATGGAAATAAGGAACTATACAAATACAGGATGGAGAACAAATGGTGAGGTAGCTGGTCTGAGGAAAGGAACTAAGCTCACAAAGGAAATGTAAGTTGAGCTCACTGTGTTGAGGCAAAGAAGGCCAAAAGGACCTGACAAAAGTTTGAAACAATGGTAGAGGATTTCAGACCACTGAGAATTAATGGAAACCTAGAAATGAGGGCCTATGTGAAAGGGTGAGATTAACTCAGATTGTTGAGGCTGAGCAGGTTGGGAAACATGATAGTAACCTTCAAATACATTTTTGTGTTACAAAACAGAATGCAGTCGTCTACACATGGTGTTTATTATGGTGAGGCAAGAAGCAAAGGATAAAACTGCAAGGCAGGTACAGGTCCTTCAACTGAACGTTCTCTGTGATGGTAAAGCCAGTTCTGCACTAGATCTGACTGCCTGGTGTGTAGGGGAGGAATTGAGGAGGCCTTTTAGGGCAGCACCTGTAAGGAATGGCCTGCTGGAGTAGACTGCCTCTTTGATGAGGTCTTTTTCTTCATAGAGAACTGAGCTTCTTGGCCTTTCCCTCCTGCAGCTCCCTACACTATCATTACCTTCCCCTTCTTGTTTGCGGTGATGTTTGGGGACTGTGGCCACGGCGCTGTCATGCTGGGCTTTGCACTCTGGATGGTCATTAATGAGAAGAGCCTTCTGGCCCAGAAAAGCACTAATGAGGTGAGTACCAGGGGTAGGCTCATCAGCCCCACTGGATAAAGGGAACATCCAGCCTCCCAAGGGCTGGGTGGAGATGGTTCAAAGATACCTGTGAGGCAGAGGTTTGGCAATTCTACCTACTCATACACCCAAGGGACCCAAAATTTCCTATGAATAATTGTATATACACAGACTAGTACAATCATGTCTGATGTTGGTGGAGGCCCACAGACTGATGGGCCTGCAGGCACTTTGGTCACTGGCACTGCCTTCTCCCCCTGCAGATCTGGAACACCTTTTTCAGCGGGCGCTACCTGATCCTGCTCATGGGCATATTCTCCATGTACACTGGCTTCATCTACAATGACTGCTTCTCCAAATCATTCAACTTCTTTGGTTCTTCCTGGCATATCATCCCCATGTTTAAAAATAACACTTGGAAGTAAGTGCTAAAAGTAGGAAGGAAGTAAAAACACACCAAATGGAGCATGTAGGCTTGGAAAGAGAGACTGCCTGTATGGGGAAAGGAAAGACTCCCTGTTGTGGATGCAGCCATGAATGAATCAGAGGTTTTGTCTGACACGCACAGATGAACTCACTATTGAAATGGAAATGTAGAGTCCCCGGGAACACGCCTGTTTGTTCAGGCACTGGTGTGCATAAAAATCTGCAGGTGTCCAGGACTGATGCATAGAGAATTATCAGTGTGAGGGAGGCTGCCATTGTGTGGGGCCCATTTACATGCACACAAATGCAGGATAACAGGTCACAGAACGGCTGGAGTCAGCTACAGATATCCTGTGGTAGTCCTCAGCACACCTCACATAAATATACTGTGGGCTTCGATGGAGAGAGTAAGCTGAAAAGGTCATTTCCCCTTTCTCTTGTAGCAAGGATGTGCTTCTAGAAAATACAGTGCTGCAGCTGAATCCAGCAATCCCAGGAGTCTACTCTGGAAATCCATATCCATTTGGAATAGATCCGGTAATTAAATTAAATTGCTCTAAGATAATTTGTATTTCAATCCTGTTTCTGCATATCAGGTACATCGGTAGCTCCCTGCACTCTCTCCTGAAGCTGTGCTTTTCACTTCTGCTCTCTGTTTCTTACATAGTTGTTGTGGTTTAACCCCAGCCAGCAGCCAAGCCCCACACAGCCCTTTGCTCACTCCCCCACCAGTGGGATCAGGCAGAGAATAGAAAGGGTGAAAGCTGGAAAACTTGTGGGTGGAGATATAGACAGTTTAACAGGGAAAGCAAAAGCTGTGCACACAAGAATTAATTAATCTTTTCCATGGGCAGGCAGGAGCTGAGCCATCTCCAGGAGAGCAGGACCCCATAACCTGTGATGGTGACTTGGGAGGACAAACACCATCACTCCAAACATCCCTCCTTCTTCCCTCTTCCCTCCACTTTATACACTGAGCGTGCTGCCATATGGTCTGGAATATTCCTTTGGTCATTTGGGGTTACCTGGGCTGGCTCTGTCTCCTCCCAACCTCCCATGGACCCCCCAGTTCCTCACCAGCCTCATGAAAAGCAGCAAAGGCCTTGGCTCTGTGTAAACCCTGCTCAGCAATAACAAAAACACCTCCATACTATCTACCCTGTGTTTACAAATCCAAAATACACCCCCATACCAGCCACTAGGAAGAAAAATGTCTCTAACCCAGGCAAAATCAGCCCATTCCAGCCCTTATTCCACACTATTTACATCGGGCTCAGGTACAACACTATTCAATACAACTTCATTAACCACCACTCACCCCCATTCATCAGTCCTTCTGATGCTTTCCTTTAGCAATTAGCATTTGATATATTGCTAACAGCTCTGCACAGGCAGCAGCAAAATAGTAAGCAGGAAGGAAGTTTGATTTTTCTGGAGAGTGGTCTTGTGCTACAGTTCCTTTTCTACTACACATCTGCTGAATTCTGTTTCCTTACTTGAGTACTTAACCCATTCCAGAGATAGCTCACCAGTTTGAAGGCAAACTTCCAAATTTCATGCAGTCTGTTTGTTGCATGGAATGTGAAATAAATGGCAGTATTATTTAACTTAGCCACATTTTCTTCTCTGTGTCCTATTTCCCTTTTTCTTGTTCTGTCTTTATCATGTACTGAAATGTACTTTTTCACATCAAGCTTTCTTGTTTCAATCTTCACATTAGCCAAATAACCCCCATCCCTGCTGGTTGCACTCTCATTTCAATTGGTCACCCAAAGGAACTCTGTCCTCCCCTGGTTCTCAGAGACATTGACTTTGTAGTCAGTTTTTTATGAACTCACCTCTAAAGCTCTGCATGGGATGTGGGCAGTCTGGTACAGAAAATCATGTCAGAAGCAGCTGAGTTTTCTGCATGTTGCCCTAATTTAGGTTGACCTAGACCTCTTCCAGCCTGGCTTCTCCCTGTTCAAGAGTGTAAAAGTCCTGGCTGGGAGGGAAGAATGGCTGAGCAAGTGCTGGAAGGGAAGGGGTGGACGGGAAGCCCCAGCTTCCAGATAATCTCTGAGGAGATTATCTGTGTCATCTGCCCTGAAGGATTTGCATTTTGCAAATCCTGCTGGCATGACTGAGGTGTATCTTGGAAAAAACTCACCCTGAGATGAACAAGCTAGGCAGTCTCTTTGGTATCCAGAGAAGAGGCAAGGCATGTCAAACAAACATGCAAAAGCTGAGGTTTCACCCTCCAAACAATCCTGTTTTCATCCTTTCTCTTCAAGTACTATACTTAGTGTCTGAAAAGTAGTGTCTACTTACTGTCTCTGAGAACAGAACACTTTGGGGTCTAGGAAGTTCGAGAAGAAAGGAGAAAGCAACCCTGAAGCTCTGTAGCATACAAAAGGCAGGACTGAGAAGGGATGTATGTCCTAACATAACTAAAAAGTTAGTGCAGAGAGGCAGGCAATAAGCTGATCTCCACGGCCAAAGAGTTGAAGAGTTTTTTCTGTTCAAACAAAAAGTTTGAAAATGCTCTGTCCTCAGTGCTTCTCTGGTGAGGGTGGAACTAATTTTGGTTGCAGTAGGAGAGATTTCCTCATGCCTTTCCACTTTTCCTAAAGATGACGACTCAGCCTAAGGACAGGAAATGACAAAAAATATCTAGGTTCTGCTACCAGCCTCTGCAGAGGTTTCTGGAGGACTGAAGTCATAGGATCATTTCAAATCCTTGTTATTTCCTTTGTTAAAAAAGTTTAATACTTTATATATTTTAGATTAATACCTTGGCAGAGTGAAAAGCAATAAAAAGAACATCTAGATTTCTGTGCTTTGCTACCCTCTTACGAGAAACCGGTAGGAGTAAATTGATGGTGCCAAAGCAACAACTTCCACATACCTTTTATTGATCAAATACCTGAAAATCTTGTTCTTCTCTCTCTCTCCCTGTTCCTTTACCCAAAGATCTGGAACGTTGCAACGAACAAGCTGACTTTCCTGAACTCCTACAAAATGAAGATGTCGGTTGTCATAGGGATTGTGCACATGGTTTTTGGGGTGATACTCAGTCTCTTCAACCACATGTAAGTTCATTTCAGCAAGCCTGTTGTTGCAGCAGCACACTAGTCCTCATCACTGAACTGCTGTCCTTCACTGAGGGAAAGTCATATTTTGGAGTGATGATCTGGAACTTTGACCTTTCCCTGGTGTGGGTAGAAATGTCCCATACACTGGCTGACTCACACAGTGGTTGATACACAGTGCTAAGTCCAAAGGACATAACATGCTAAATCCAAAGCCATAACATTGCAGGTATTTTCTTCAATTAACTCTTTTTTTAACTTACTTTCTTATATTCTCAATTCTGCAGAAATATTGAAGCACACTAAATTAAAAAGATGTAGCACCTCCCACTACTGACAACTTTTCTCTTGAAAGACCAGCTCTTTTGGCCTAAACCAAAACACACTGAAATCTTGCAGGGTGTGTGCATTTAGCCTAGCTTAGCAGCACTTGGTCAGGATTTGTGGGTGTACTCGTCTATATCTCTGCCTCTATGTTTTGCAACAACAAATAAAAAATTGTGATAGAGTGCAGAGACTGATACTATTGTGTTGAGAGACTCTCCAAAGCTGCAATGTGTGTAGTGACCTTCAAGGACAGAAAGTGTTTGAGAGGACCCTACAGGATTGATACTACACCTGGTTCTGCCTTTCTTGGCATATAATGCTCAACTTTGTGAATAAGACGTTTTTTGAAAATTGTCTTTTATTTCAGTGTAATAATTTTTTGAGTCAAGTACAAAAACCTGAAGATAATCAATATAACAGAGATTTTGTATTTAAACAATGGCTTTCACTGATAAAGCCTGTAATTACGGATTTCTTTCTTGGCTAGTGATAGTTGTAAATTTGTTTGGTTATTTTCCAAAAACTAGGTACTGCCAGACTTGGGTGCAGACTTGTATTAATATCTAGTGTATTAACTCTARTTTTCTTTCCTGATTCTTTCCAGCTACTTCAGGAAATACATAAACATTATCCTTCAGTTCATTCCAGAGATGATTTTTATTATCTCTCTTTTTGGCTACCTGGTCTTCATGATTATTTTCAAGTGGTGCCATTTTGATGTCCATTCATCCCAGAGTGCACCAAGCATCCTCATCCACTTTATCAACATGTTTCTGTTCAACTACAGTGACACTTCAAATGCTCCATTGTATCTGCATCAGGTATGGATCAAGCAGCCGGAATCCACTGTAGTTTTCTATTTGCAGTGGGTGTTGTGGAGAGTGGGCACAAAGATACTGGCTCAGAAGCTCAATCACAAGTGTCAGTCACAAAAGTAAAGTTTATTCTTCTGGTATTTGTGTTGGTCTTGTCAACAGGGAGGGGAAAGCAGATATCAATCAGTGATGCAGAGGAAATCTCTTTCCTAGTGTCATTCTGACAAGAATAATGATGCAGTGGAAGATACTATTGGGGAAAAATATCAAAGTGTGACTAGAGATAGAAAGCTGTGTATTGCAGGCATGCTCTCCTGCAGTCTGGTCACAATGCTAGAGACATCTTCCTTTCTTCCTATAAGATAAGTTCCTATTTCATCTTTGGAAAGCTTTAATACTTGACATTTTCACCTAAAAATTAGAAGTAGCTAGAGGATTTTCTGGCAGCTTTTTGTCAGAAATAACTCCTCCTGGGAGTTCACTTAAAAAAAGGCAAGCAAAAAAATATCTCCTAAGAGAAAACTTATTTTAAAGTCATCTCTATTTATATTCTCAGAACATGGAATTTTTTTCTTTGATTGATTTTACATCAGCAGCATCAATGAATAATCTACAAGCAAGCGCTGCATCCAGGCACATGTGTGAACCCACATCTATACAGTTGCACTCCAACATGAGCTCAATTTTAGGGACAGCTGGTGAGTCAGAACTAGTAGAGAGCCCTGATCAGCTCCAAGAAACTGTGTTAAGGATTCAGGAGAGTTTGGAAAAACACAGTCTTCCTGGACTTTAAGAAGTCTTTAGATAACATTGTACTTTTTAACAACCCAAAGCTTTCCCAAGGTGGCAATTTTGGCAATTTTTTTCTTATATTCCTGTCCCCCTGCCCCACCAGGAACAGACTGTGCCATCTGCCTGGGTAGTCTGAATGAAAATTTGTATGAGCCCAATCATAAGGTGATCAGACATCTGAGCCAGCTTTAAAAAAATGCAGAAGTTGTGGTTTAAGGTTTTTTTGTTTATTTTGATGTTGCTGTTTTCTGAAAGTACCAACAGTTTTGTCAGGACATCAACAGGGCAATGTTGCCCATATGGCAATGTAAGAACACCTTATATTGTGGGGACAATCTGTTACCAAACCCAAGCTATGGGGATTCAATTCCTTCTGGAATTGCAGATGTGGAGTAAATCCAGGGTAAGATTTGAATGACTTGGCCCTTACTGCAGCCTTTCTACACTGATCAAAGCCAGGCAACCTGACTTACTCACACAGAATTACAACATTCACTTGGGACACTGAGTAGCCAGGTTGAAGTCAGTAGCATGAGATTTTGGTAAATTAACCCTTTTCAGCATGAAAGCCTTTTATCTCCAACCATCTCTAGCTGAATGTGCTTTCTGGAGCCTTAAGCACTATACATTTATTCTTATTCTCACAAGCAGAGGCTATGCAGCCACATACAACAAATACAACAGGGAGTTGAGTTGTATTTGTTGAATTTAAAATATTACCATTATATAGACTCAGGTTTCTAACTATAAACTTAGTTGGCTAAATGAAGTAAAGCAACTTTTTGCTCTTGTTTTGTCTTTTAGAAAGAAGTGCAGAGCTTCTTAGTCATATTTGCTCTGATTGCTGTTCCCTGGATGCTCCTAATTAAACCTTTCATCCTCCGAGCCAACCACCAGAAGGCACAGCACATGGTAAGAAATGTGGATCAGCTGGAGGGGATTCAGTACTGCAAAGGCAAAGCTGGGGAGACAGACCCCAAAAACTCTTTGCAGTGATGCAATTCTACATTTCTCTGACCTCAGGCTTTCTCTGACAATTTCAAAATGTGCTTTACACCACATATGTATGGACATGTCTAAACCATCTAAACTAGAATCAGAGGATGGCTAAATTTGGAAGGGATCACTGGAGGTCATCTGGTCCAAACTCCCTGCTGAAACAGGGTTCCCTAGGGCTCATTACTCAGGTTTGTGTCCAGACAGCTTTTGCTTATCTCCAGTGAAGGAAATGTTTCCCTGGAAGCAGGAGCTTTGCTGGGAAGGGCATATCCTATTTGTTAAGCTGACACCAAGCTCTTTCACCTGCTGTATCCAAAACCAAAGAAGATTTAGAAAGATTGAAGTGCTGGTAAAGGCAAGATAGGGAAAATACCTCAGTTGTCCGTCCACAATCTCCACTAACCATTAGTTTGCTCCTTGTAGAAATGGGGCATCTGTGAATGTCCTGGCCGTGGAGAGAGCAGCAGTGCTTGAAGGAGAGGTTTGATTTAAAAGCTGTTGCCTGCTTTCTGTAGTTCTTTCTTCCTTAAGTGATTGCCTTCACATTAACAGAGCCCTCCTTCCCATGGGCTCTGTGGTTTGCCCACAGCTTCCCAACACACAGCTGTGGCAGCTGCAGCTTCCCAGCTGATCATTAATTCTCTCCATTACTGCACTAACAGGACTTTACTTGTCAGTCAAGATTTACTTCTCCTTATAGTTAGAGTTAGTGGCTGGAGTACCATTTATAGGGCACAGATGTTTCCATTTGAAGAAAGAGATGCTGGTTTTGCTGCTTGACCTTTTCCAACCCAGTCACTTCTGACCTATAATTGAAAGCCAGGTCCCTGGGAGACCTTTTCAGCCCTGCCTCTGCACTGTAATTTCTTATTTTGTCATTCTTCTGGGATTTGGATGAAGGCTTGACATGGCTGACTCCATCTCCTGCTTTTATGCCAGGAACATCTGACAGGTTTTACCCACCTCCTATTGTGCCCCCATATTTCTATTCCTAATTTTCCTATGTTAGCTGTCTGATCACATCCTCCATTCCCCTAGATTTATATGTTTGCAGCAGAGTCTGTTTTCTGTGCTGACATTCAGGTAAAGCAAAGATAAAGCGGGTGTGACAATCATTACTGCTGCACTAGGAAACAATATGTTGTCAGGAGACCTTTCCCATGAAAGCTGCTGGAGGCTATAAAGGGTGACAAGGCAGAACCTGACAGAAGCCATGAGGTCTCTATTTGGTTATGCTGTTTAATAGGACTATTAGATCAGGTTGTTCAGGCCTCTAGAAAAGTCCTGTAAATAATAATTGTAGAGAAGTTGCCACAAGGTTTTTGCCAATTGAAAGTGAATCAAGAGCTTTGAATTTTATTTCTGCCTGTATCCAAGAACTGTGTGACCTTCATCAAGTCATATGATCCTCTCAGGCTTCGTTGCTCTTTTGATTGACACTAATTCCTTTGATTTGCACCCATCTAATTGGGAACATCAGCTTTAAAAGTACCTCAGTTTTCTTATTTGCTAAAAGTGATGAGTCTTCTCATGGTGGGATCAAAGAGTGCATTGTGACACTAGAAACTAGCTACAATATAGTTGGAATCACTGGAAAATGTTCTAGGATGGAAAACATTTAGGTATTATTAGCCATTTGATGGGAATGTTCAATTTCTGTTGTCCTTGATGACTATTGTTGAAACTGTCTTCGTGTTCATGATATAATCCTTCATGTGTTACCCATCATGAGGTTATTGAGGGAGGACTTCTTCATTTTGGTATCAACCAAGCATACTGCATTTTGTTTCTGAAAGCTCCGTTCTCAAGCAGTCTCAGGAAACTCAGGAGGTGAAAATGAGGTAGATGTCACAGTGACCAATCACTCCAAGAAAGCTTCCCAGGGAGACCACAGTGGAGGACGTGAAGGACATGAGGGTGAGGATGAAGAGGTAAGAAAATTTGGACAGAAAATTGTTCAGACAAACACAGTAGTAGAAGACACAAAGTCAAGCAGAAGACTTTTGCAGAGTTGCCAGCCCTTCTTTCTAACGAGATATCAACACATACTGTTGTAACAGTTTGTGGTTTCAAAGAGAATAGGGTTTGAACTTTCATTGAATTAATCCCTCTGAATTTTTCCTTTGGTTTTGCCTGGTGGTGGCACCCATTCTTGCAAACCTCAAGCTTTTACAAACCTCAAGGTTTTGTTTCCTTTAGGGTGGTTGTTCACTTCCACATTGCACCCAGGGGAGGTCAACTCTTTCCCAAGAGTCAGTGAGCTTTCCTTCCTCTGAATTGCAAAGAAGCATTTAAAGTTGTCAGCCAGAATTGTTGACTAGGGAGAGAATCCTTCCTTTGGCAGATATTGTCAAGAGCTTCTACAGTAGGGAACAACACAGGAAGAAGTGACAAAAATATTTGTAGCAGTTGGGAGTATCAACAATATTGAATGTGGATAGGGCTGGCTGTTCCCAGTCACAGGGAATCTTCACAGATTTGCTTATTCATTATTATGAGATACAGTTACTCATTGATATCTCCCAAAATGTGTATGCCCATAGGCAGATAGTCTGAAAGCCCCTGTTTTACATAAGAATTTCTGTCTCTATAAGAAATCGCAGAGATTGGCAGCAACTGGATTGACATTTAAGAATTTGAAATCGTAAGAGTGGAATGTGAGCTGTTCCCCAAACATTTAGTTTTCATTGGAATTGTGTTTCTCCAGTGAGAATGTATGGGAAGATCATACAGAACTGACACTTTTCAGAGCAGTTTTCCTGGGAAATACCTTTGTGTTTCTCAGGATGTAGCAAGGAAAGGGAGTAAGAAGAGCCTTTGGTGGAGTGTTGCTCTGCTAACCAGAAAGCCCTGAAGTGAGAACTAATAAAGCTTTTTTGGTTTTATATGTTGTTTCAGTTCAATTTTGGAGATGTATTTGTCCACCAAGCTATCCACACCATTGAATACTGCCTTGGCTGCATCTCCAACACAGCCTCCTACCTGCGACTCTGGGCGCTGAGCTTGGCCCATGCACGTGAGTGATTGTCCCCCTTTAAACTCCTCACCGTGCTGGTCACGGCTTCTGCTGGTGTTTGACTATTCCTGCAAATTCCTTAATGAAATCCAAGCTTCTCCTTGCGGACATTTATGTGTCAGGATGTTTTGCTTCTGGTTAGATCGCTTCAAGTGTTTCATGGTGGGCATCTCAGTTTTCAGAGGTGATTCCTGGCAGCTCTGATTGCATTCACTGGCTGGGGCCCCTTTTCCTGCGCTGCTCTTTAGCCACCCCTCTGGAACAGTCATTGTGTGTGGCATGGTCGGAGGTGCAGTCCACTTGTGTAGCCCAGTCCGTGGAGGTGAAGGCAGTATGGGAGCCATAGCTGCTTTTCCCAAGAAGCACTTGCTGTAGCCTTAGGGTATGCAGATGAATGCCAAAATTACTTGAAACAGTAATTTTCATTCTGTTCAGCAAACAAGAAAGAAAAGGTCTGGGTCAAGAGCTTCTGGAATTTGTCAATTTCACTGGGATTTTTCCCAGAAACATTCAGTGGAGCATCACATTCCATGAGAAATGTACAGCATTTCAATGTCTTTTGTCTTGATTTGTGATAAAAACAGATGCTCAAATATTAGAAATTGCCTGAGGCTGGAACTTAGATTTTCAATGTTTCTAATTTTTCTAAAATGCTTTTTATTAATATTGCTGTAATGCCTCTGGCTTGCACCTGCCCTAAAGAATTGTGCACACAAAAAAAAGGAAACAGAAGGGAGGTGGGGGGCAAGGAGCAGGGCTGTGGTATGGCGTGCCATGGATTGACAGGGCTGAGCTGTAATTCTTGGCATGGAAATTAACTTAGTAAGAGTAAGTGGAAGCTGATACACATTAGCTTCACATGGAGAACAGATACCCAAATAAAATAAAGCAACTAAAAAGCTTAGCTAAGGACATACATATTCTACAAACTGGGAAAAATGGGTGAGCTGGCAGACTGCAAGCTGTCTCTGTCTGTAGCTGCTGCTCAGCATTGTTTTCCTTTTATTTCCTTCTGCAGAGCTGTCAGAGGTCCTTTGGACCATGGTGATGCACAGTGGGCTCAGCAGCAGTGGCTGGGCAGGCCTCATCGCCATCTTCATCATCTTCGCGGCGTTCGCGGTGCTGACGGTGGCCATCCTGCTGGTCATGGAGGGGCTCTCGGCCTTCCTGCACGCCCTGCGTCTGCACTGGTACGGGCAGGGCTCCTCTGGAGCTTTTCAGATCAGGCTTGGGAGGGAACAGGTTGTGGGAACAGCTGGGCACAGTGTCAGACATGCTGTGCCAGTGCTTTGGCCCATCAGTTGCCTTTGGCAAACGAAATGAGGGAGGCTCTTCCAAAGGGAGCTCAGACATCCCTGCTCTGACCTGCTCCCTGGAGCAACCTGCTTGTCCTCCTGCGCCTGTGGTGGTGTCGGCATGTGAGGCAAATGGCAACCTGCAGTTCTGTCTGGTAAACATGCAGAGCCACTGAGGCCTCTTTGACCTGCACGACAAGGCCCGAAGGCGGCACAGCCCCACCACTGGCTGTGTATCCCACCCAAGGATCTTAAAAGACCACTGCCAAGGGCAGCAGGAGTTCAGCTGGGAGTGCAAAACCTAATGAAAACCTGCGTCTGTACTTGTGTCATCAGCCCAAGCTGAGCTTCAGGCTGCTTAGGCTTTGTGGCAAACCAGATCCAAGTTAGCCCCTGATCATCATTGCAGGCAAGGACAGTGGTGGGGACCCACCATCAGCACAGGAGCAGGACCAAGGTGACAAAACACCCTTCACCACCACCGTAACTCAGCATCCTACCTGAGCCCCAAGCTGTGGCCTTTTTCACCATGTCATGTCCTAGCACAAATCATAACCACTGCCAAACCATGGTGCAGGTGCTTGTCATTGTGCAGGGAAGAGGAGGTGTCTGTCTCCCTCCAGTGTAACTATCATGTGCTTATCTCAGCTCTCAGAGCTTCCAGAAGCAGGTTACCAGACAAGGTTCTGCTCATTGGCCTTGTGATGAGCATTTCCAGTCTGGCCCCACAGAAAGTCAGAGCTGATGTGTGCCATGCTGCTCCCTGGCTGCCTGTGTCTCATTGCTGGTCCCCCCTTAGAGTCCAAGATCTTGTGGCCTTCCTTTTCCCATGGGTGCTATATTTCAGCCTCTTGTCTGGCTGTAGGTCCAGCCTACAGGCAACACTGACGCCTCCCTCTGCTCCTCCCTAGGGTGGAATTTCAGAACAAGTTCTACGTGGGAGCTGGGTACAAATTTTCTCCGTTCTCCTTCAATCACATCATCAATGGCACTGCAGAAGAGTAAAACCAATGCATCACTGCTTCCCTCCTCAGACCAGGCTCTGTTTCCTTGTGGTGGCTCACCCACAAAGTAGGATACATGGGATGAAAGAGAATGGGGCATGGCCCTTGAAAGAAGAGCTGTAGATGAATAAGTCCTAGCTACATTCCAATATACTCCTGTATCAGCTAAGAGATGACCTGTATCAGCTGGTCTGGCTGCACCCTTGGCTGAGACTCCATTGATGTCTGCAAGTACCTGGTCCTCAGCATTCGATGGGGTCAGCTGCCTACTGCTTGGTTGAAAAGAGGAGATGCAGCTTTGGAATTAAATTGGTTATTAACAATCGACTCACATGCATTCTGCTCCATTTGCTGCCTTGTCGTTGTGGTACATTTCTTTCTAAGGAAAATACATTTTGTCTGCGGTTGATGATCATATGAYGTAATTAAGTCCCTTATAAGATTTCAGCCCTTCATTTAGCACACAATGCAAACCATCTCAAAGACAGATCATATTGCAGACTTGCAGTTTTCTACATGCTTTACTAGAATAACCCCCTTTTTATCTGATTTGCTCCAGGGCTTGACAGCACTGGATTATAGAAATGTACACACATCATCACTTAACAAAAGTGTTAGTTTTGAGCTGTGTAAACAAAAGTTTCCACATTGGCAGCCATTTTATTTATCTCGATTGATTTGTTTGTCACTGAAAGCTCAAGATGTGCTGTATTTTTCAAGATGGGTTGTTAAAGCAGATTGTGCAGAAATGCTAATATCTAATGAACAGAAAGAAAAGTGGAATCAAAACAGTTGGCGTGAATTTGAAGTACTGATGTACTGCGATCTTCTGAAATATTCATGAATTACTAATCCTTCAAACTGAATAATGTTAATCATAACAGGCTATGATTTTTTAACCCTGAAATATGTAAAGAAAACAGAGTACACTAAGGGATTTGGAGTGGACAGTGCTCCCTTCCAAAGGGTATGACTGAACAAGCCTTTATTTTCAAAACTCACTGCCTTGATGTCCAGCTCCACCAAAAAACCCACATGGGAGTGTTCCTGGTAGGACACACAGCATTATACTCATCACAGGTTATGTTTCTGTAATAGTCAGGCTTGAGAGTCACCTCCAGCTACAGTGACAGGAGAGAAAATACAGCCCCAAGCCAAGCAGTAGTCCCAATTTTTCCCTTGGGGCCTCAAGAAGCCATACCAACCTTTTCAACAGCTTGGGCTTGGAGCAGCAGCTGGAGCTGAGAAGAGGCGGGCACAGGCATGTGTCCATGGCCCATGCATGGTCCCAGGTCACCAGTTCTTTGGGCAAAAGTAACATATGGCCCAGGGAAAAGCTACACAGACATGACTGCAGATGGTGTCACGGTTGCTCAGCGTATGCACATCACCTTTGTTTCTTCCTTCCAGCCTGTTTTGTCTATTCCTACTCAGGAGAAAAGCTGTCTTGCAGAAAGAATGGCCAAAGTAGCTTGATGCATTATCAAACACAGAGAAAATAATTTGCTTTATGAAACAGTGGGTGAATTTTCTGCACAAACACATATTTTATCTTAATTGCAGCCTTCCATGTGATTGCAATGTAACTGAGAAGATGATTACCAGAAACAGATTATCCGTTCCTTTCAGAGCTTCTTGGTGTTTTGCTCTTTGTCTAAGGCTTACATTTTAAGCAAGAAAAACAAGTTATCCTGTGAATACCTCAGGTGACAAGGTGGTCTGTTGTTTACTGTACCGAACAGCAGCTCAAACACTGGGCTTAATTCTGTATTCAGTTCTCTCTCTCTCTCTGTGCAACCAAATAACACAGCACAGCCTGTGTCTCACTTGAGCATTTGTGATACAGGAATGATGCTTCCCCACTCCACAAGAGGACCAAGCCCACTAATATTCCAGAAGCATTCAGATTGCTGAGAGGCAGGGCTGCACTGGTACGCTTTGAAGAGAGCCCTGGGTTTCATCTGGGCTCTTTTTAGGAACTCTTTAAAAACCTAGAAATGTTCCAGAGAGTGCTTTGCTTTTGAACAGTTTTCCTGCAGAAGATGAGGAGGATTTTGGAGTAGAGCAGTGACTGCCTGTTCCCTGCACAGCTGCTGAGTGGAACATGTTGTTTGGCTGGTTCTGTGGATGTGGCCATCAGGTGTGGTCAGGTCCAGCAGAGACCATTGTTGTAGACTAATAGACCCTCTTGGTACAACAGCCCAGTGTCTTTAACTGTACTGTAAGTGCTGGAAGAACTGTGACTTGTGGTTACTTGACCCAAGCCAGGACCGCAGCATTCCCCTCTGCAGCAGACTCAGGATCTGTGCCTGTGGGGAATGGGTTCTTCTGGACCCAAAGCTCATCCCATTGCTAGGGAGCAGTTTGTTTCTGAGAGCTGGTGGCATGAGTTTAGTCATTTTGTAGAGAACAAACATTAAACAAAGCTCAGTGAATGACCTTGTAGAAAGAAAAGGCAAAGAAAGGAAGTCAAGCAAACTGTTTTTAGTGACTCACAGCCATTCTTTCCCAAGTTTTTTACTCCTTCTTGTGAGAGCTGTTGCTCTGTGTGTGTCTATGTCTTCCCACCAGGACAACTTTGTGATGTGGAAGATGAAAAAAGCTGGGTATCGAGTTCTTGTCCAGTCTTTTAGGTCCTCTGGACTGGTGATAATGAACTAGCTTTTGAACTGAGGTTTCTGAAAATTCAGGAGTCAATAGTTTCTTGGGATTCAGCCTCTGACTTCTCCAGAAAACAGCACTTTCCTCAGTCTTTATCTATACAAAGGCTCTCCATAATGTCCTTGATTAGCATGGAGACCTTTCTTTTCTCTGTCCCATTCTTTTTTACCTTTCATGCATGTAGGCATTTCCATTTGTTCTTCATTCTGACCAGCCTTTGCCTTTCCATGGCAAATAAGTAGAATACCATGAGGTGGTTGGAAAAATGACATAGTATCCCTTTGTGCAATCCCAAACACCTGGGCCTGAAAGCTCATCTTTGTGGCTTTGAACTTCCCTGGAATTTTGTTCATTTTTTCCCCTTCTTTGCTGGGGAGCTGGAATGCTGAAACATCCGCACCCTCCTGTCATTGCACACACGCTGTTGGAGTTTTTGCAATGAAAACATAATGGTATGGATCTGGCAGCTTGGATGGTGCAGCAGATGCCAATAACAGCTGAATATTAGATATTATTAAGAAGAAGATATAAAATAAAGCTGTGAGATAGCATATGTTGGCTGGTAGCAAATATCTCCCAGATGCTTGGAAGGATGAGATTCAGCTTGGGAGTTACTTTGATAAAACTAYTGCACCATTGCCACCAGCTCAGTGTATGTATTCAAAACAGAAGGATTTTGGAAACCAATACCAACACTCAGTAGTAAAGGTCAGCATATACATTCCTAGTCAAGAGCCCACAGCTACCCTGGCACTGAGATTTGCTGCACAGCAAGGCTGAGATCCCTGTGGCAATTTAAAGCCATGAATCCTCCCTGCATTTTGCCACCTCATCAAGAAATTCAGAAGGATGAAACAGACCTTATTTTTCTCATGGTGCTGGTGCCTGGGTTGGTTTTATCTGGCCTAAGAAGAGCAGGTGGCTGCAGTGCCCAGGCAGGGGATGGTAAAGGTGCCTTACATGGGCACTGACTGCTGCACGACCTACCTCTGAAACCTATGAGCCAAGATCTTGGTGGTGTTTCAATCATGATGTGTCCCAGCACCCTCCTTCCACCTGCTTGGAGTCATCCTCACAAGAAGGGGTGAATAAGCACCAACACCTGTGGCAGGCAGTGCCTGTGAAGGACCTGCAGATGCAGTGAGACAAGCACAGGTCAGCACCTGGGCACCTTGCCTGCAGCACCTACCCCTGGGTGGTGGAGGTGGGTGGAGAGGGACCCGCCTGTGCCCAGCAAGGAGGAAACCTGACTCTGGGGAGCTGGATCCCAAACAGCACTGCCAGCGCTGTAAAAAGTAAGTAGCAGAGGAGAAACAGTCAGAAAAGAGAAAAGGTCTTCTCCTCTACATCATAGAGGTAAGAAAGCTCTGCTAAATAAAAAATATTTGTAAAATCTTGCTTAATGCTGGGCGCATCTAATCATTTGTGTGATCAGATAGCCCCACTCTCACCTGCAGGGAAAATTCTCAGCCAGAGAAGGTCTCTGACCTTACTGACAGAGTTCCCAGGTGGTGTCTCAGGCAGCACTGCATGTTGTATGGCCTTTGTGCCTCACAGCCCTCTGGGGAGGGGTCACAGCATAATTCCAATGGTTCCCAGCAGCAGTTTCACTGTACTTTCGGTTGCTCCCTTCAGCTGGAGGATTTTAATTTTCCTTGCCAGCAATAGCTTTGTCACTGTGTTCTTTTGGCTTTTGTAATTGGTGTTTAGTTGGATTTACAAACAGAGGGAAATTTGTGACTCCCTGAAGATAGACGCTAGCTGCTCCATCAAGGCAAACAGGGCTGCAAAGGTTTGGGATGAGCAAAACTCAGGTTTGGTAGGAAATGTTAGGAGGTTTACTGTGCCTGCACGGATTTCTGGTGTTGAGGTGCTGGAGGGTGTATCCCACCTGCTTACCAGCTGCTATTTGTGGTTTTATTTGTGCTAGAGACTAGTGTGGTTCTCACATTAGGTGCTATCTGCTGCCTCTGAGGGTCTCTGGCTATTGTGGGGTGCTGGAGGTGGCCCTGCAGCCTTCTGCTTGAGCACCTGACCCTCACTGTGAGTTCTGCACAGCAGCATCAGGGATCAGGGTCCCCTCCCCTTTTGTGGAAGAGTTGTGGCCCTTCCCAGAAGGAATGCCTGCAGCCCAGAGCAGGCACCAGCAAAATCCTCCAACACCCCTCAGCAAACAGTAGCAGGGCATGCCAGCATCAGGATGGTGGGCACAGGCCTTGATGCTTGTCCTGCCACCACTGTGGGCTGTGCCTGCCACAGACATTTTGGAGGAGAGGTTCTGTTTAACCTGACAGAGTGTGATGTGGCAGCTTAGGGCAGAATGTGTTTGCAGGTCCCTAGTCACAAAGGAACAGAAAAGGAGAACAGGTGCCCAGATTTTATTATTGCAGAGCCTTTGGCGATTCAGACACAGCAAATCTTTACCTCTTCCCATGGGCTCTTCCAGGCACCATCTTTGATTTCTGTTGAGCTGGTTCCACTCGGAAATAGTTCCTAGCTGTTGGCCATCATAATCAGCTGGTGGCTCTGTGAGCTGCTGGCAGCTATGGCTGCCTCTGAGGGCAATGCTGAGAGACAGGTGTAACCAATATCCTTTGCTTATTCTTTGGTGCTGGACTGTAATGACCTGTGACAGCAAGGTCAGTGCATGTGACCCAGCTGACTAATCTGCCATTAGTCCTTAGTGACCTCCTCCTAACTTTACCTCAGTATAGGATCAAGGTGTCCATCCTGGAGTACTGCAATTCCATGCTTTCTGTGTTCAAGCTGCCCTCTATCTCAAATAGAGTTTTGGCTCTTTCATTAAATTCTCTCAGCCATTAATTCCCTCCAGCCTCCCTGATCTCTGCTGGTTGGCTGTGAACGCAGCCTGGGCCAAGCCCAGCACTCCTGAAGGGAGGTCATCAAAGGAGAGGGGGTCAGCAAAGTGCAGATGTGTTGAGCTCCCCCTCTGCAGTGCCTGAGCATGCACTCAGCAGGAAAGGTTGTGGGTTTAAGCAATCAGTGTGCTTAATCCCTGCCCTGGGATTAAAATTAGTTTTTCTGATGAGGAAAAGCAACAGTGGTGAGGCCAAAAGATCTCGTGCTGAAAGCCAGAAACACTGGCAGAGGAATCCAGGTTCCAGTTGCAATCCAGAACACTTGGCTGTGTTTATGGATGCCCTGAGAGGACAGGAACTAGTATGCCAAGGGAGGAGGCAGAGGGGTTGGTTTGCAGCAGGAAGCTGTGTGCTGTGATGGTGTTTGCAGGAGTCCCAGGATGAGGGAAGAGATGAGGATCTGACTCCATGTTTCAGAAGGCTGATTTATTCTTTTATGATATATATTATAGTAAAACTACACTAAGAGAATAGAAGAAAGGATTTCATCAGAAGGCTAGCTAAGAATAGAAAAGGAATGATAACAAAATCCTGTGACTGACCAAGACAGTCTGACACAGCTGACTCTGATTGGCCATTAATTAGAAACAACCACATGAGACCAATCACAGATGCACCTGTTGCATTCCACAGCAGCAGATAATGGTTGTTTACATTTTGTTCCTGAGGCTTCTCAGGAGAAAAAATCCTAGGGAAAGGATTTTTCATAAAACATGTCTGTGACAGTGTGCTGTTTGGGTGAGGAGCCAAGTGCTACCCCTGCCACCCTCAGGGTCCTGGGGTTAGGGAGCTGGCTGGGTCCCCTGGCTCTGCCTCGGTGGGGGCTCCCACCACACTGAGCAATTGCAGAGTGCAGAACCTCTACTTAAACCCAGCTCCACTGCGGAGCCTCCAACAGGGGCAACCACTACTGGCTGTATCAGGTCTTGGCTCCTGGAGATGCAGCATCTTTTAGACTGGCACTGCATTTCACTGACTTCTGGGCTGGGGAAGCTGTCACATGCTCTCTTGTCTTAGCAGGTCTCCAGTCTTCCCTAAGGCAATCCCTGGACTTTCCATAAAAGCAGCCAGTGTGATGTGATGACTGATGTCTTTCAGTTAACTAACTTAACCTGTGATGTTTCTATGTGTTTTTCACCAAAACCCTACTGGAAGGGACTCTTCCAGTAGCTGATGAAACTCATATTTGACTGTATCTGAAAGTTTCCACTCCAGTATGAGAAACTGCCTTGCTGTTTTCTTGCTCAGGTGACTGTTGTGAGATCTCACAGGTAAATCCCAGCCTTGCCTGCAGTTCCCACAGGAGCTGAGATGGCCACTGCACCAAAAGAGGCAGAAAATGCTATTGGCTTGGAGGAAATCCACGCAGAGACAAAAGAACCACCAAAAGGTTGGTTTGTATTGACAGGGGTAGAAATTTGGGTCCTTGTTTAGCTGGGGTAGAGGGAGGGCCCTCAGTTGTGCCACTCCAGCCACTTAAAACCTCTGTACATGGAGCCACAACATCAGCACCCTACATTCCCCTCCCACCGCACCCACCAGGCTGGTAGCTGCTGCCTGTGGCAGTGGGAAGAGCTGGATGGCTTGGCTTTTCTCAGGCCTCTGCTTTGTGCAAACATTTCATTATATTGGTAATTTGAGGATCCATTTACTTGGAATAATTTTTGAAATGTTAATCTGTTTCAAAAGCATTTTAAACAGTACAAGGCTGTCCTTCCTCCGTTTGCAGTGGCTGCTGTTTCAGCCCTGCCACCAGGACATCCAGGGGCTGGTCAGTGCAGATAAAGCTGGTAGATGTTTCCAGGCTTTTTCCTGGTGCAGTCCCACAGGAGCATGAGAAATTTTTTATGAAGAGGAGGTACAATTGACTGCTGATAGGTTTTGTGTCTTAATTTTCTTTTCATGTTTAGGACAAAAGACATTTACAGTGGAAGAAGCTGTGGAAACCATTGGGTTTGGGAGGTTCCATATCATGCTTTTCCTCATCATGGGCAGCACTGGGGTAGGTATCTGCAACCATCTGTGCTGGCCAGAAAAAAGCTTTCTTCTCATTTTTCTCATGCCGTGCAATAACAACCATAAGCACATACTGCTGCCAGTCCATTTTTTCCATACATACCTTCTCAAGCAGGATTTCTGCTATTTTCATCCTTGGTGAAAGTAGATTTTGTCCCAGTGATATCAGACCCATTTCAGGGCAAAGCTGAGTGGGTTGGCCTGAGCATCGTGGTTTGGCCCCTGTTCTGGAGTGCTGTCAGGACACGTCTTCAGTTAGGGCCTGAAGGTTAGGTTCAGCTTCACAGTTGCATTTTCCATGTCATCCCCCTGGCACCCAAATCCTTTGCAATCTGGCTCAGAAGGCCTGGCATCTTCTCACCCCCGGCCACCTGAAAAATTTCAGAATTTTCAGGGTCTTGTGTTAATTGTGTATCTGTTTTGGGAACTTGGGCAAAAGCTGGAGGCCAGGCTGGCTAAAAATGTAATGAGGGTCTATCCATGAAGATTGCTGCAGCTGAGGTTAAAAAGTCTGAAGCTGTGTGTAAATATTCAGCTCATTCCTAACAGAAGCCAGCACTGGGGCACACAGCCAATGGAGCAATGATGATTTTAACCAGAAACAGTTTTAAGAGTTCATGTTAGAAGCCTGAATCCACAGCTAGGTACCCAAGCAAGCAGCTTGGTTTCCAGAGATAGTTGAAGATCTTCTAATAACCCAGCAGGGTAGGAGTCTTCTCTGCCAAGGATGACTCTTTCCAAACTTCCCAGATACACAGTGTACCTGTACCCGCTTTCTAGGTGTACCTTTCTCTCCTCCCTGTCACCAAGATCTCCCAGGTCAGGCACAGGGCTCAGACCACTGTGGAGGTACCATGGCTTCACAGGACAGTTCTGACATGGTGGAACTGCCATGGCTGCAGACCTTGTAGGGCTGAGAGACTTTTCTCTGTGGGTTTCTTGTGGTTTCCCTTCTTGCTAACGCACACACTTGTTCCCAAAGGTGGCTGAAGCCATGGAGATCATGCTGATAGCTGTTGTGTCCCCTCTCATCCGATGCGAGTGGCAGCTCCAAGACTGGCAGGTGGCTTTAGTGACGACAGTGAGTGACTCATGTTCCCCCAAACAGGTCATCCACCATGTGGTCATAGTCATGGGTAAAGCACATAGTCATTTGGAAAGAACATTTCCCAGCAAACCAAACAAATTCCTAGGGCCTCTTTACAGGGACAAGAACAGTGCCACAACTGTAGACATCAGAAATGAAGCTGATGAGAGCAGATGTCCACGCCCAGAGCAAGTAATGCCAAAGCAAATCCCCACTTTCACATTCTTATTTTGAAAACCCTGCCACCCAGCCCCAGCTTTGAGGGTTGCAGCAGTGAGTGCCTACACAAAGGAAGCCACCCCCTGAAAGCCTCTCCCTTGTGGTTCTGGCCACCAGAGTTCCTCCTGCTGCCCTCAGAACACACAGCTCACGTGCAGCTCAAAGAGCAGAGCTGCCCCATGGAGCTGGGAACGGGCCCTTCACAGCCGTGTTCCAATTCCCCTCAGATGGTGTTTTTTGGCTACATGGTGTTCAGCATCGTGCTCGGGCTCCTGGCCGACCGGTACGGCCGCTGGAAGGTGAGTGGCTGCTGGGGGCCGTGCGTCCTTTTCCTGCGCTCCACAGGAGCCATGCACCTCCCTGAGCCTGTGCCTTAACGACCCTAATTCCTGCCCTTTTGCAGATCCTGCTGCTCTCCTTCCTCTGGGCAGCCTATTTCTCGCTGCTGACCTCGTTTGCCCCATCCTACGCCTGGTTTGTGTTCCTGCGGGCCATGGTGGGAGGCGGCGTGTCGGGCCACGCGCAAGGGTAAGGCTGAGCCAGCCGCCTTCCAGAGAAGGTAACGGAGGGGCTGCAAGGGGAAAGGGGACCAAATTCCCACATCGCCTTCAAACAAAAAGCCATTCTGTAATTGCCCTAAATCCCGGTCAATTGACCTAATTTGCAGTTCCCAAGGACTCCTGAGGACTGGAATAGAAGGGGCAGCTGGTTTACATTAAACTGGTGACAGAGGGGTTATTAAGCACGTATAAAAACAATTAGACAGGTAACAGATGAGTAAAGGCTGCTTCCTCCTTAAAAAAAAAAAAAAGTCACAACAATTCTGCTTAAGTAGAAAATTATTTTGAATTATGTGAAATGTTCCCACTGAAATTAAGTTTTTGTCTTCTTGGGGCAGAAAGGAGGATGTGGGAAAGAAAAATTCACAATACTAACAACCACTTCGCTAGGGGCCTGGAAAAATAGGGGGATTTTTTCGTTGACTCTCTTATGGAAACAAATGAAACATTTCAGCACCATACATGGTTCCTCAAAGCCTGGTTGCTGCCCACAAAGGAAAGCCCAAAACTGGTCACATTGACCCAAAAGCCCTTTGCTGAAGGAAAGGACATAGAGGAGAGAGATGCTGTTGGGAGAAGGCACCTGCACCTGGGTCATGCATCTGCTGAGCTGCTGGCACAGCCTCCCTCACAGGAAGGCCCCCATTCCCTGGCCAAGGAGACTGCTCCTGAGCCTCATGAGGGTGAAAGGAAATTGAACATTTTATAAAACACTTCACTGGCTGAGACAGAAGGAGCCACTGAGGGCCTCTTCCCACCTCTCTCTCCCTGTCCAGCTAAGGAAACAAAATTCACACTGGGGACCTTGAGAGATGCCTGTGCCACGAGCCCCCTGCCCCAAGGCCATGCCAACCATTTAAAAAGTGGAACAGAGTTTTCCTTATTTCATGGGAAAAAAAACCTTTACTAAAATGTTCATTTCTATGAACACATGCCTGTGCTGACACCTCAGTCACCCCACAGGACCTTCCCATAGGTTTCCTGATGTATGGGCTGCAGTGTTTACCTGCTTGTATCTCACTGCCACGGGCTGGAAAGGATTCATGCCTTGTGTTTCCCTTGCATGTAATTTGGTGCTGGAGTGGGAGGAATATTGGACAGGGGTTCCTTGTCTCTGGGTGCCCAAGGTGGAAGAGGGATGGTAAGAGGGATGGTATTCATTCTGTGAGTTGAGCTGAACTGTTACTTGATTTGTATGGAAATTCTCATTGCAACCATATTTCTACTTTTTTTTTCCTCTTTTGCTAGACTTATCATAAAAACGGAATTTTTGCCCACCAAATACCGGGGATACATGTTGCCCTTATCTCAGGTAAAAATGGCACACCACTGTTTCTTCTGTCTCCAAGTCCCAGGAGATTTGTTCCACCACAGTTTGGAAGCCACATCTCCAGCACATCAGCACTTCTTCCAGACCAATCTCACTTGTTTGGGTCTGAGCGAGTGTCCACTGCCTCCTGTGCCTCAGAGTGTGGCATCTATGCTATTAAAGACATACACAGGAAAGAGGCAATATCTTCTCAAATGATTTGATGCTCCAAACATTTCATAGGGACTTTGAGTTATGGCTGACACCCAGATTGTCTTGGTTGTCCTATTGGCAATGGGACTACGTGGTCTAATGGGGCCACTGCTGGTGGACTGGGAGGCACTGGGCATTCCCAGCCCACTCCAAGCTAAGGTGTATCCCTGCTCCCTCCTCTTTGGACCCCCAGAGATAACAAGTTGTTTATGTAGTGACTCCCAGGTGAGGTTCTAATCTGCTCCTCTCCCTGCTCAGGTTCTGTCAGGGGCTTTGCACAGGACAGTTAGCACAGATAGTCCCAAATTTGGCCTGACACATGCTGGGAGGGTTGTGCCCACTGGCTGGGTCATTGTTTACTGCAGACATCTGCAGTGGGCAGTTGTTGCACGTGCAGATGATCAGTGGTGACACCTCTGAGTGCACAAATTCACCCCACTGCTGAACCAAACTGTACGTGTCAGGGATAATTTACTTTTCACTGCAGCGTCCTTGATCCCAGGGCATCATCACCAAAGTCATCAGAAACACAAAGATTTATGGAAGAACAATCTTGTATTTCTCCCCAGAAATTTGCTACTTCTGTCCACAGGATATTCATGAACTTGCTGCAGCTTTTGTGGTTTGTGGCTGTTCTCCCTTGGGTGATCCCATGGAAAGGGATGTGTCTTCTAATGGCAACAAGTGAGCTTCAGAAAGGAATGTACTTGCAGATCAGAGGCCAGATTCACTGTTGGTGTAGCTGGGCATTGAGTCTACTGGAGAGCCACCAACTTTCAGCAGTGGAAATCTGACCTGGTTTTGCCTTCTGAGCTTGTAAATCTCCTGAATCCCGAGATTGCAAATCTCTCTTCCTTGAAGAGACCTAGACAACAGGAAAATTCACGAGCATGAGCATTTGCAGAGAAGTGACTGAAAGGACAAAAGCAGTGGCTTTAAGTACAATTGTATCCACAGCAAGTAATTGGTTTCTACCTGGAGCTAATTAAGACTACTTTCACTGTCCTTCCCCAAACGTTTGTCTTTCCTTTTTTCCTCCCACCCAAGCCCAGCTTCTCAGACAGCCGTGAGATGGCTGAGTTGAACCTCAGCATTCCCTAGCACAGTTCCCCATCTATCCACAGAACTGGATCAGAAGGGAAGAAAATAAACTAATCATTGCCCTGTGCTCGTGTTCTAACCCTTTACTTTCCCTTGGAAAGGTGTTTTGGTTGGCAGGATCCTTGTTGATCATTGGCCTGGCATCAGTGGTGAACCCAACCATCGGCTGGCGGTGGTTGATCAGAATTGCTTCCATCCCTGGCATCCTTCTCATCCTGGTGTTCAAGGTAGGAAGATCTCCACTCTCCAATCCCTGCTGTACTGCCACTGCTCTGATGTCTCCTCAGGCACCATTTCCCTGCACCCCCTTCATCCTAGAGCTCTTCTTGTGTTCTCCTTTCTCCTCTTCATTCCTCTCACTCAGCAGCTTGGTGAGATCCTGAAGTCCTGGTGGGGCTGCAGACCAGCTTCTGGGAGATGCCACCTCGCTGCTGATGGCCTGGCTTTACTGGTCTGCTGTAGCCCTCCAGCAGCCCAGGTTCCAGTGTCCAGGCTGCCAGCAGCACCCAGGGATTGCGGTGATGGGCCAGGCACCAAGAGAAAGACAGGCTAGATAGTGTATTAAAAAAATGACAAATCATACCTTCAGTCTAATGCTGGGCACAGCACACTCTCTTCAGTCTTAACATTTTCTAGGGCTGAGGAAAGTAGCCTCAGTGAAGTGTTCACAGCGTGCCAGGGTAAACCACAGTTCCCCCAGGTCTCCTTCTACTTCAGAAAAACCAGCCTTGGACATGAGAACCATCTGGTTTGTGGAGGGTGGTGTGGAAAATCCCTGGGCACTGCAGTGCTGAGCTGTGGCTGCTGGAGGCTATAGAGATGGAAAAGCTCTTCGTGCAGCTGGGTGAATGCACAAGTCCATCTGGGCTGCCTCCTGGGCAGGCAAATGTAAGGTTGCTGTGAGTGTGCACCCATACAACCTGGATGTTTTGTTTCCCTGATTATTTTTGCCAGAAAATTTGGATAGCTGAAGTTTGTCATCCAGGGGAAAAGAAAAGACAGAGTTAGTATACATACCTTTAAAAAGGGGGCCTTTAATTTACATTTGAGTGAAATAGATGTAATTGTTTATAGTTTAATAGAGTCATTTAATTAAAAAACTATTTTATTTTGGAAAGAGCACAAAATGCTAGTGACGAGTTACATTTCAACCACTTCTTCTTTTTTATTAAAATGGCCTTGTTGTGCCTTCCAAGACTTTTGCTTCAGCAAGTAATATGTGCCTCATCTCATTTTAGAATGTCAATTAATTCAGGATTGTTTTTGTTAAACTTGTGTCTTTGGCTTTCACCTTTCAGAAGCGCTTGACCCAGATCAAGTGGCAGACCCCTGGGAGCTTGACCACCAAATGGGCTTGCTGGGCAGGGTGAGCCCCCCAGCATGGGAAATGGGGGGCTGGGGCACACAGAGTACCCCAGGGCATGGCTGGGCAGGGAAGGACAGACAGAGGGCTGCTCCAGCTCATGGAGTGCCCAGTGCCAACCTGAGCAGGCTCCTGGCCATGACGTGGAGCTGTGAGTAGGACAGGAGAGGTGCAGAAGGGCTCCCTGCTCTGCTTGCAGTTCATCCCAGAGTCGGCTCGGTACAACGTGTCCACGGGGAACACGGGGGCTGCGCTGGCCACGCTGCAGAGGATAGCCAGGATCAACGGGGCAGCCGTGCCAGAGGGACACCTGAGGGAGCCTGCCCAGGTGAGTCCAGCCTGTCCAACCCAGCCATCCCAGGCAGGGCTGCCAGATCTGGGCTTCAGGGAGGGAGCGGGACTGCCAACCACATCTTGCTCTGCCTCTCTCATCCTCCTTGCCTGAGTCTTTTCCAAACAACTGCTGAAAGTAATGATGAAGATGTCAGTTTTCTTTTGGAGAAACAGTAACCTTGGCCTTCAAAATGGAATGGAACTTTCTGCTCTTTTTTTCTTTCTCAGTTTGTGTTTGTTCAGAAAATATTGGGCTAAGAAAATATTTGCTTCCTTTCCCTACTGGCGAAGCATGCTGTTCCTCATTGCCCACCCATCCTGCAGGGTGTTCCCTCTGCCATGAGATCTGGGAACTGTCCCTTGGGCTCCCTCTCAGGGCTGTGACTGGGCAGGCTGCAAGGATCCCTGCCATGAGGTCAACTCAGCGCTCCCAGAGGCTTCTCCAAGCCCTTTGCCTGGCTTGTCCACTGTGTCCCAGGACCTCAGATCTGAGTGTGGAGCCACAGACCAGCAGAAGAGGGTCAAAGAAGGAGAGGCCTTTTCACTGACAGCACCACCTGTGCTCCTGAGCTGAGCAGCTCAGGAGTGGATTGCTGCTGGACTGAAATGCCCAAAAACATGTGTGGGTGCTGCAGGAGGTGGGGGCAGGCTCCCCCCAGACTTCCAGTCCCCCTCTCATGCAGTCTGGGCCCTGCTGACTGAGGACTTGAGTGGCTCCTTTGACCCCCAAGACAGGAAGAAAAGACAAATCCATTGTTCAGGGCCTCAAAATTATTCAGCTCTTTTAAATCCCTTTCCTGGATCTTTTTTCCTGCATATTCAATCCCACAAGCACCAAGTATTGTCCTTAGCAATTCATGCAAGATGCTGCTATTGTATTGGAATTAGTTAGGATTAAAGCTTCCCTGTAATTTAATTGAATTTATGTAATGGACCCACATTGGATGTGGGAAGGGCTTTTATTAGTTTTGCCGTCTCTCAGGCGTAACCAATGATGAGGAAAATAAAAATAAAGTCAACCCACACCATCACTGTGAACTTGTCTCCCCTCGGTGGTGGGACCCTGGAGGGCAGCAGGCCAGGCGGGCCCTCAGTGCCTGCCAGTCTCTGCTCACTGGCACTTCAGGTCCCCCAGAAAGATGCATGTGTCCAAAAGCTTGCTTCACAGGCAGAGCAGCACACAGGGCAGTGGAAGCAATGCTGGCCCCCCAACTGCAACCAGGGCCCCTCGCGGTCACAATGGGACCAGACTGCTCAGATCTGGGGGTCCTTTGGGGCCAGGAGAGCTCAGGATGTTCTCTTCTGCCCTCCTCCATCCTTTGCAGTGCAGCTTCCTGTGGGGTTGTTTTGGGAAGCAGGAGGTTTGCTGGGTGCTGTGTTGCACCATCTGTGACTCTGCCTGTGCCACAGGCATCCTGGGGACAGGGGGAGCACGGGAGGGCCTGGCGTGACAACTGCTCTCACAGATGCCTTTATAGAAACTTCTATTTCTATTGTATGATTTTCAGGAAAGAAGGGGAAGATTCAAGGACCTCATCCACCCCAAATACCTCAGAACCACTTTGCAGATATGGATAATATGGTAAATTTTTTTTGTCTCTTGCTTGTCAGCTCATTCTCTTGGTTGACAGTGCACAGGGAGCAGAATTCTCCCATTGACTCTGCCTTTAACAGGGCACCACTCTGCCTCTGATGGTGGCTGCAGATCCCTGGCAGCTGAAGGGACATGGATCACCATAGGTTTGTCCTGTTTCACACCACACCTCAGACACCCTGACTGGTTGCTGTTAACTTAGGCAGAAAAGGGCTGGACTTCCAGGATGGTGCTATGAGTCCTTCCTCAGGRCAGAGCAGTTCCTGGGAGCCAGGGGAAAGCCACACCTGACTGCAGTAGGAACCAGCTTTGTGCCTGCAGCTCTCCTTCCCTGCTTGGGGAAAACTTATTCTCCCCAGGGATGGCCAAAGGACTGCTGAGACAGGGCTCTGACAGAAACACATTCACCATTACCAGTGCTACTACCTGGGGGAAATTAGGGCTGAGGAGACAGGTTTCATATGCAGTGTTCCCAGTAGCTGTATGCAAGGGTAATACATGTTTCATTGGCTTTGCTCTCTGGAATGGAAATGTATAAATAATAAGTTTGTGGGAACCCATCGACCCAAAATGTTGTGAAGTTAGGCCTTGAATTTTTTATGTTTTTTTTTCCCCTTGACTTCTATGAATGTTATGAAATATCTTTTTGGTTTTTTATCTTTCCTTGTCTCCTAGTTGTGCCAGGAGTTCCTGGTATGTTCTCAGGGCTGTATTTCCATCCCCCCCAGCATTCCCTGCCTTCCCTGGTGGCCCAAATTCTGCTACTCATTTCTGAAACTCCCAGGGGGGATTAAAACAAAAGTGAAAATTACTTTTCAGCCTGCTTATGATCAGGTGTATTCTGAATTACTTGATAATGACAAAGCAAGGCTGCCCTCACCTGGGTCCCCCAGGGGGTCACAAGTCCTGCCAGAAAACCTGCTCCAGCATGAGCTGCTCTCTCCACAGGCCCACAGGTCCTGTCAGGAGCCTGCTCCAGCATGGGCTTCCCATGGGGTCACAGCCTCCTTCAGGCATCCACCTGTTTTGGCATGAGAACCTCCAGAGGCTGCAGGTGGATCTCTGCTCCATGGGACTTCCATGGGCTGCAGGGCACAGCTGCCTCACCATGGGAAGCATGGGAATCTCTGTTCTGGCACCTGGAGCACCTCCTGCCTTTCATTCTTTACTGACTTGGGTGTTTCTCACACCAGAGATGTTTCTCACACATGTTCTCACTTCTTTCTCTGGCTACTGTTGCTCTTGCAGAGTTTTTTCCAGTTCTAACAAATGTTATCCCCAAGGCACTACCTTGGTCAGCAGCTGGAGTCAGCGGGCATCAGCTCTGTCAGGCATGGAGGAAGCTTCCAGAAGCCTCCCATGGAAGCCACCCCTGTAGTCCCAACCCACTCCCAAAACCTGGCCATGCAAACCCAATACAACGCTGAGCTACGAGCTGGGGTGATGTTTACTGAGA
This sequence comes from Cardinalis cardinalis, assembly GCA_014549065.1. Classification (NCBI taxonomy): domain Eukaryota; kingdom Metazoa; phylum Chordata; class Aves; order Passeriformes; family Cardinalidae; genus Cardinalis; species Cardinalis cardinalis. The sequence continues at coordinate 6,532,559 of JACDOX010000030.1, forward strand.
AAGAGCAGTGCCTGGACATAGGAAGGAGGGGAGTGCCATGGGACAGGTGACAAGCGGCCTGGTGGATGCCTGAGCCACCTCTCTGCTCAGGCTAAGGGGTTCCATCATGCAGAGCTGGTGCAAGCAGCAACAGTGTGGTCACCAATTGTTGCAGTGTTGTTGTGAGGGTCCCCAGGACAAGGTGAGAGATGAGAATTGACTCAAAGTTCTCAAAAGGCTGATCTGATATGATATTAACTATATCATATAATATGAAAATTATATACTAAAACTATACTACAGAAAGAGAAAGAAGACATCAGAAGGCTAGCAAAGAATGAATAATAGAAACTCATGACTGACTCAAGAGTCTGACACAGCTGGCTGTGGTTGGTCATTAAGTTAAAACAACTCACATGTAAGCAATCAAAGATGCACCTGTTGGTAAGCAACCTCCAAACCACATTCCAAGCAATCAGATAATTATTGTTTACATTTCTTTTCTGAGGCTTCTGAGGAGAAAAATCCTGGCGAAGGAATTTTTCAGAAAATATGACAGTGACAGCAGAGATTCCAGGGCATCCCACACCTGCTGCATTTGAGTTTCCTCACCTTCCCCATCACAGCTGCATCTCACTGCAGCATTTCTCCCCACAGGCTTGGCATCGCTTTCGCTTATTACGGCGTCATCTTGGCCAGTGCTGAGCTGCTGGAGCGGGACCTTGTGTGTGGCTCTGCAGCCCCAGCACTGCAGGACCCCAGTGATGCCTCTGAGGAGAGCCACAGCCCCTGCCACTGCCGCTTGTTTGGGCCTGCTGCCTACCAGAGCATGATCATCAGCACGGCCGGGGAGATCGCACGTAACCCCTTCCCCCATCCCTGCCCTGCCATTCCCCTCTCACAGTGCTTGCTGCAATGGTTTGTGCTGTGCCTGACTTGGTGACGGGGCCTGACACAAACTGGGCACTGCTGGCAGCTTCTGGGATGCAGACCACGAGCCTGTGGCTCCTGGCTCAGCTGGGCACTCAGTGGGACACACCTCAGGCTGGGTTGTAGGCAGAGCGTCTTAGTTTGGAAAGACAGGAGTCTGCTAAGGAAGGCAGGAGCCTTCCCTGAAATGGAGAATACAAACCCTCCCCACCCCTCTGAATCGCTGTAAATTTCAAATTAAGGGGCTCTCTGGCAAAAAATATGGGATCRGGAAATAACAGTTCTTTAATAGGGAAGAAAATAAAAATAAAATTATAAAATAAACAATGCAATACACTAGAAGAACATTGAGAGAGTCAGAACCCAACCTGACACCCTGTGGGTCAGGGTGTTGGTAGCAGTCCAATTGGAATTGTGGCTGCAGTCCTCCTGCAGTGTCAGGTGTGGTTCTGTTGGAGCAGGGGTCCTGTAGAAAAGGGTGTAAGTCTTCCTTCGAAGATCCAGTGGAAGAAGAGGCAGCTGTTCCTCTGGGAAATTCAAGAGAAGCCGTGCTGGTGTTTCAGAATCTCCAGATTATATCTGAGTAACAATGCTTGGCTCCTCCCTCTGGGCTCACATCTCACAATGGGATGTTATAGTTCTTATCAGCCATGCAGTGACATTCAATAGTCTGTTATCAGCAGATGTCCCCGCCCAAGGGAGGTGTGATTGGGGTCACTCAAAGAGAAAGATAAGGCAAACTGCCCACTTGACAAAAGACAACTGCCATACAGGTGGGAATAGAATACATCTTGCCTTGCAATCTGGAACAGCAGAGGGAGCAAAACCACCCAGGCCTGTGCTGCTCACCCATGCAAGGCTGTGCCTTCCTTGCCTGGCTCAGGGCAGACATTGGTGTCCTGTCTCAGCACAGCCAATTTCAGGGAAGCACAGGCTTCACCATCTGAAGGGAAGGGTGAAACAAAAGGAACTTGGGGCCAAATCACAAACTTTGGGTGCAGCAAAAGAATTATAAGATTTGTGCATTTTACAGGATGTTTGGTAGGTAGCAGGTATCTTTGAGTCACACTGTGTAAGGTCTGTCAAGGCAGACAATCATTGCAGTTAGATCATCAAATGTTTTATGGTTTTCCTTTTTATTTCTAGTGAATCCTGTGAACATTCTCAGCATCAATCTCCTCGGAAGACGTCTAAGCCTGTGTATCACCATGGGATGTACAGCTCTATTCTTTCTTCTCCTTAATATCTGCACCTCAAGGTACTCTGGCTGAGACTATGGGTCTTGTTTGAGGGTATGTAATGCTGAGGGCAGGACCTCTGGTATTCTCAGGTCACCAGTCTGTCAGGCCAGTAATTCTTGTAGGTCTAAGAAAAGCCTCTGACAGGCTCTCCTTTTCCTGGGAAAGCTGTGGCAGCAGATTCTGTGGTGCAGTGGTGCACAGAGGGGCTGACTTGTACTACTGAGCCCTCGTGGCTTCCCCTAAGCATCCAACAAGCTGCTTTCTGGCACAGTCCAGAAAATTAAAACATGTATGAACAACATGCACTGGAAAGAAGTTGTATTTTTCATTCCCTTTTTTCTCCTTTTTCTTTCTTTCTGGCATCTCTGCTGATGCTGCTTGGTGACATTAACTCTGCTCCACATGGCTTTCTCTCCAGGGCAGGCATGGTTGGCTTTCTCTTCATGCTGCGGGCCTTGGTTTCAGCCAACTTCAACACCATCTACATTTACACAGCAGAGGTGGGTTCTCCTAGAGGTATGTTGAGCTGCTTGTAGGCTTCAAATACCGTTTGTGTATACCCAGGAATGCTGCCTGCTAGCTTGTGGACTAGTTAAGAGTCACCTTCCTAGAACTGTGTATCTCTGGCATCTTGGCTGCAGTGTTTTCATATGCAAGGTAAAAGAAGAAATCAGAAAAGCAGCTTGGAGATAACAGGAGTAGATGGAAGAGGAGTGCCCTACCAAGCCTGCTGTCACTCAGCTCCTATAAAACATTATTTTTGAGGATGTCAGGTACCACTATCTTCCAAAGCCCACTATCTTTCCCCTATTTAACCCCCACAGTGAGAAAACAGACTACCACTAAAAGGAACATTTTTTAGCACTTAAGAGGCTGTATGAGGTAGTAAATGGGGTTATATCTATGATTCTTTTCACTTAATGGAAATTGCTATGTTCTGTCTGCAAAAGGTTTTAATCCTTTAAAGAGCTTTTCCTTCATACAACTTTGGAGCCACAAGTTCTGCGAGTTAAGTTTAAATTGTTGGGGTTTTTTTGTTGTTGTTTTTTTTTTTTTTTTAATTGTATGGTGTTAAATGGATTTCCTTGTTAATTGACTAAAGTAATCCAAAGCAAACAGAAGTAGCTCCCTTGCACTTTGAATAGTGTACTGTAATATTTAAACTTGCACCTGGCTTTAATACCAAAATTTTAGTGGTTTTGAATAAGTTGCTGTTGATGTAAAGACCATTGCTGTAACAGCCATGCCATAAATCAATTCTACTCACAATTTAATCAATAATCAAAATCTTTTGAGCCAAGTGCCATGACTATTCTTTAATAACTTACTCAATTTGCTTGCCCCAGTAAAGTATTTAAAAAGGCTTATATGAGTATACTTGCTAAAATCTGTGGATATTAAGAGGACTAAGAGTTCAGTAAAATTCACATTTAAGTGTTTCATTGGCACAGGTGTTGGGGAGGTGTGAAAGATAAACAACACAAAGCACATTCTTCTAAGCCTGAATATTTCTTACTGGGATCTGCTGTTCTTTTTCTTCCTTCTAAACAAAGGTGCTGTTGATAAAAATGAATAGGCAGACTTGAATGCTGCAGACAATATCTTTTCTTCCTGCTCCCCAGATACAGGGGGCCCAAAAGTATAAACAAAAATTTTCCTTTAGCATCCAACCTAACCTCTGTGATTTTGATCATAGAGCCAGGAAATAAGGTGGTGGTAGTGGAGCTAAACAAATGCTAAACAAAGGGGAATCACATCCAACTTTGACTTGCCCTAAAACTTTACTTGGGCCAAAAAATGAGAAATTTGTAACGGCTCAAATGAGGCCCAAGGGAGCTTTTATTTATTTTCATATCTTATCCCACTAGCAGCCCTTGATAACACAATGGGTCTCTCTGATAAAAAAATTTAAAAAGAAAAAAAAAGTACAGATATTGCAGATTGCTGTTGTACTAATCCAATTTATTTCTGGCCTGTTTTAGGTTTTTCCCACCACAATGCGAGCGCTGGGGATGGGGACAAGTGGGGCATTGTGCCGTGTGGGAGCAATGGTGGCTCCATTTATATCACAAGTAAGAGCATGCTTGATAATGTTGGTAAACATTGTGCTGAACACTACCATCAAATACAGAAATGTCCCTGAAATTCATCCAAAAAAAGGGATGATGCAATCAATTCCCTCCCATATACAGAGTGCTTGGGTGGTCCTTGCAGATGCAGCTTTGAGTAACTCTTATCACAGAGTTCTGCTCACTAGTATTTGATAGTTTCTGAAAGCTCTTAAGGTTCACAATATACTGTTTTTTCTATTTTTCTATTCTCAGGCACTTGTGACCCTTTCTCCACTCTTAATTGCTAATTAAGTGCCAACCCCCCACACCAATGAGCTGCAGTTTGATGTTCTTTGACCTGCAGGTTCTTATAAGCGCTTCTTTCTTGGGAGCCCTGTGTCTCTTCTCCTCCGTGTGCATCATCTGTGCCATCTCTGCAGTGACACTGCCCATCGAGACCAAGGGCAGGGCCCTGCAGGTGGGTACCACCACTCCTGGAGCTCCTGTGGCTCCAAATGCTGTTAGGGACTTGTAGGTGATGAAGGAGCCAGAATCCAAACCCAGCTCTCCTGAGGTTTCTCAAGCCTGACAGGCACTCATAGGAATGTGCTGCTGCAGCAGCTTCAAGCACTGTCATCCCAGCTGCCCAAAGCTTCCTTCTTGTGAAAGAGCAAGCCAGGCTGCCAGCCCCAGCCACCTCGTGTAAGTGAGCTCTAGCTTGTGCAAGCCCCTCCTTGCATCTCTCTCCAATCCGCGCTTGAAGGTGCAGCCTCCCAGGCACATGCTCTGCTCTGCCTGTGCTGCAAGGAGAGAGGACAGCAGATGCACAGASCACCTAAATTACCAATTTCTTAATCAAATTCAAGGCCCCTTCATCAGTCCATCAGCTAAACCCTTATGGTCAGTGTTTTCTATAAAGAAATTAGCCAAAACATTAAGCCCAAAGATTAAGGGGGAAAGTTTAAATTTAGCAGYCTCCAATGTGCAAGTCACACCAGTTTAGTTAGAGGAGGTGGTGAGCAGTCCTGTGATTCCAATAAATTCATCTATACCAGCATGGAGATTTTCATGGCATGCGGCAGCATGGCCACTGTAGTCTGACCTGTATAAACCACAAGACCAATACCACAAGACTGAGGTATTTTCTGGGGTTCCCAAGGCATGAAGGAATGAATCTGACTCCATGTTCTTAAAAGGATTTATCATATCATAGCATATAATATCATCAATTATATCATAATATCATAGCATAGCATAGCATAGCATATATAATACAGCATATAATAATATCAAATATAATATAAAATATTAAATTATGTATGATATTATTATATTTTATGTATTACATGTAAATATATAATATATATATAAAATAATATAGAAAAATTATAAAACATATAATATATTAAATTTATATTCTATTCTATTCTATCATATCATATCATATGTCATATCTTAGAATATAATATCATGTCATATCTTAGCATAGCATAACATGTCATCATAGCATATCATATCATATCATATCATAGCATAGCATATCATATCATATCATATCATATCATATCATACCATATCATACCATAATATAATACAATATAATAGCATATCATATATAATATAGCATATAATAATATATTATATTATGCTGTGATATTATTACCTTATATGAAATATAATATATAATATATAATAATATATTACATATTATTAATTAATATATATTATAATATATAAAATATATAAAAATTATATTATGCTATTATTATATTATCTAATATTACATAATATTATACTATATAATACTATATTATATTAAATATATTATATACTAATATATATAATATATATAATTATAATAATAGTACATATAATATAAATTATAATATATATAATATATGAAATATATATTACATTACATTACATTATATTATATGAAATACATTATAATTATATATATCATATATATAATTATAATAATAGTACATATAATATATATTATAATATATATTATATATGACATATATATAAAATTATATTATATTATGTTATGTTATGTTAAATAATAGAATAGAATAGTATATAATACCATATCATGTATAATATAATATGTAATAATATATAATATATTATAATTTGCTGATATTATTTTATTATATTTTGTATAATATAATATATATGTTATATTATATATTATAATAATATATAATTATAATAATATATTATATATATTTAATTATTATATTATATTGTATTATATTATATTATATTATATTATATTATATTACATTATATTATATTATGTAGAATAGGACATAATAGCATATCATATATAATATAGTATGTAATAATAAACTATATAAGATATTATATTATATAATATATAATATATAATATATAATATATAATATATAATATATAATATATAATATATAATATATAATATATAATATATAATATATAATATAATATATTATATATTATAAGTATAAGTATAAGTATAATTATTATTACTATTATTATTTTCTATATTTTAATATTTATATTATATTATATTACAATACATTATAT
>JACDOX010000030.1:6547140-6891248 GCA_014549065.1 Cardinalis cardinalis
AAAACCCAAAAAGCTTTGCCCATCGAAAAAACTCATATAAATGTCTCTCTAAAAAGAAAACTCCAAGAATTCCATCCTCCTCACTCCATCTTTTCCAGAGGGCAATAAGYTTCTCCTCTGAAGGAGARAAYGGAACCTCTGCCTCTGTRGGAGARGTCYTCCACAGAAAAAACCAAACACTGCGAAGTGCTGCATCTCCAGGAGGGGAAAAGCCAACAGTACCTTTTTCCACTGTCCAACACGCTCTGGCCAGCTGAATGGTGCTGCTAGACATTCCAGCCATCCTCCTGGAGGCTTCAGAAGGTTCCCTTTGTGGTCAGCCTTGCTGTGAACTCTGTCCAAATCAGGATCTTCAGTTCTTCAGCTCCTGGCTAGAATTCACTTCCGTGGTCACTTGTGAAGCAACCAATGCATACACTCAGGGTTTTTACCCGGTGCAGCAATGCTCCTCTGTGTCTCACCAGTGGTTGAGTGTCCCTCTTCAGTCGGGGTMACCAGTTGTGGTAGTGTTCAGGAGGGTTTCGAGGATGAGAGAGAGATGAGAGCCTTGACTTCATCAGAAGGCTTGATTTATTATCTTATTATATGTATATATTATGTTATATTAAAAAGAGAAGGGAAAAGGGGAGAGAAGGTTTCTCCCAGAGGCTGCTAAGCTAAGAATAGAATAGAATAGAATGCACAACAACAGAACTCTGCCTCAGAGAACTGTCCTTCATTGGCCATCAACCATAAACACCCAGGATGGGCCAATCACAGATGCACCTGTTTGCATTCCACAGCAGCAGATAACCATTGTTTACATTTGTCGCTGGAACTGCAGCTCTCAGAAATCCTAAGAAAGGATTTCTCATGAAAGATGTCTGCAACAGTGAGGAGGCAGTTTTGGATGTGTTCTTAGCCATAGGTTGGGACAACAGAATCCAGAGGATCTTTTTGGTCCCTTCCAAGCCAAACTACCAATTCCATCCCAGAAATCCCAATTCCATTCCTCCCATTAACCCAAAATTTCCCCCCTCCTCTTTTTGCTCCACATCAGGCTTGTGCTACCGAGTGCCACAGGCATGGGATGCCTCAGCATTCCCTGGGRATGCAGTTCAAGGCTGACCTTGTGGCCTCACTGCTCTAAAATGCCCAGCTGACCCCAATTCCCAGCTGTAATGTCTCAAACAGCAGTGTGAGGGTGTTCCCTCTCCCATCCCACCACTGGGACAGCTCACACAGAGTGTGACTGACTTACTGGGTTTGGAACTCCTGGCTCAAGAAGCACGTGTTGGAATATCTTCTTCTGGATATATCCACAACACCAGGAGACTCCCTGGAAGCCAGGGGTCAGAGGCAGAGTCAGAGGAACAATCCTGAACTGGTCTTCAGGGGATGCATCCACGGCATGTGGCTGCAACAACTTCAAAGCTGTTCCTTCCCTTTGGGGCAGCCAGGAGGAAGATCCCCACCACGGATTTTTGACAGGAAAAATCTCACAGCTCCAGGCTGATTGGCTCCTCCCAAATCCAGGCCAGAACTCCAATGGGCTCTAAAGAATAAACAAAAGGCAAGACCATCTCAGGGCACACACCATAAGCTGGGTATCAGATTCCTCACTGGAACTGAGGTGTTGACACATCTCCGTGACAGCCAGATGTATCCCCATTTCCTCACTCTTCCATTCAGGAGAAAGAGGCAACAGAGCCCTTAAACACCCAGTGTATAATCCCAACAATGCAGAGAAAACCACCTCACTCTGGGGAGAAACACCATCTGCCCAGTTCTGGAAAGAACCAAAGAAACATCTGGAAACATTTCCAGGCATGRAGCCTCCCAGCTCTGGAAATGCAGCTCACAGGCTTCTTCCCATGGAAACCCCACTCTTGCCTGGGATTGGGCTCAGGGAGAAATCCCCACCTGTTTCACCAGCCTGGCACAGAGCATATTCCATGGGCATCCCAGGAGGGTGTCCCTGACCATGGAATGGGGGTGGAACAGGATTATTTCAGGAGTTTAAGGTGGATTTCAGCTACTTCTCAGCTTGCAGTTCCCAAGCCATGTCCTCTGGGCTGCCTTTCCCATACCTCACTGGGAAGCAGTGGCTCCTTTCCCCGAACAGCCAGTTGCTGTGCCCTTCCCAAAAACCACCAGAGGATACAAGTGGTCAATCCACTGTCTGGTCTGTTTTCCATATCCAGGACTTCAGTGACTCCAGAGTCAGACAATCAGGATAAATCCCAGGTTATAGGCACTGGCACAAAGCAGCTGCTGCACTGGAAGGGGCAATTTTGTTGGCTCCTCTCCCCTTAGCTGGAAATTCAGTGCTGCCAAGAGCCTGGCAGTGATCATGGATTTAACCTTTCCTATGGATTAATCCCCAACATTCACTTCCAAGTGCTGCTGGAGCATCTCTCCTGGGAAAAAACTGTGCCCACTTTCCCAGGATGGATTAAAAGATGCTACTGACAAGCTGAATCTCAGCAGAACTTCAGTAATTACTGAAGCTTCTAAAACAGGGACTTATTTCCAAGTCTAAGGCAGCTCAAATCCTATGGCTCACCAGGATTCCTAATAAAGTGCATCAAAAATGTGTCTGTGTGTAGGAACCTTTCCTTAACCCAATTTCAAGCTCCAAGGGCAGCCAGAGTCTAAGCTGCTGGCAGCTTTGGTCTGGGAGAAATTGTGGGTTTTAGTGGGCTGGCTTGGCAGGTTCTCAGAACATCACAGCAGCGGCAGCAACTCTGTCTTACTATTCCTAAGCCAAAATCTTCAGATAAGTGCAGAGATGGAAGACTGTGCTGCCACCTCTCATGCAGGCCTCTCTTTGCACAAATTACAGTGCAGTTAGGATTAAAGGAATTGTAAACAAGTCTTCAAGAAAAGTACTCAAACTCCTCATTCACTCCTTTTCTACTAACAACAAAGTCGAAACTGATGCTCTAAAGCAATTTAACAGCACTAGAAAATCTAGTATGCAAAGGTATTTTACCACACACAGTACTTCTTGCTCCACGGATGTGTTAGCAGTTGGGAAACTGCTCATGGGAAGTTGGGTGGCTTGGGGTTTTTTTGGTTTTTTTTAAAAAAAGAGATATTCTGCCTTTTTAGGAAAAGGGACCATCTGAAAAAAAATAATGCCTCCTAAATTCAAAGGAACAATGCATTGAGTAAGGCTATGGACAGTTGTTCACTGATACCAAGCTCTGTCCCCCAAACAAACAATGCTGTAAAACTGGTAACAATAGATCAGGAGAAGGCTGAGGTCCTGAGCAGTTTTTTTACCTGTCTTCAATGGCAGCCTCTCTTCCCACATTTCTCAAGTGGATGGACAGCAGGATGGGGACTGGGAAAGCAAAGAGTTTTTACCCTGAAGAAGCACAAATCAGGTTTGCTTGACTCAGAGGGCCACATCTCTAGAAACAGAAAGAAAAGAAGGCAGAGGTTATTGCTGAGCTGATTGGAATGATTCCTAAGTCCCGCACATGGGAGAGTGAGTATTTCCCATGGCTGCCACACCCTGGTGCAATGCTTTCCTGAAACAGTGAGGTTTTCATCACTCTTCCCAGCAAAATCTGGCATTCCAGACTTTGAACCTGAGTATTCCAACAAAATGACAAATCTGCTTTTCCAGTACAATTCATTATACCCTTGGATCTCTTGGGAAGCYGGCACAAGCAAAACACAGCAGCCCTAGGAGTGGAAAACACAGTATTTCATTTTCTCTTCTATAGGTAAGAAACAGTCATGGATTTTGTGGAGCTCTCCAGGGATTCCTTCTCCAGTGTTAAACGTGGCAGTCCATAACTTCTGAGCTCATCATCTGATGGATGATGTGCTTGGAGAGAAATGAACCTGAAAGCTTTGTATAGAACTTTGGCATTTTTCATCTCATGTCATCTCACAGACACTGCTGCATCTTAAAATCCTTTGTATTCCTTTTTCTGCAAAAGTTTCAAAAGGATTCAACTTTCTGCAGCCATAACAGGCACTGCAGAATAACCAGTGTTTCAGGGGCCCTCTGCCTTGCTGTTACATTGCAGTTACATTTCATACTGGACCAGGAAAAAAGGCCAACAAATTTATTTATCGCTGCTTGTTAATATCCACATTATATTCTTATGGCTAATTATCTGCTGGTGGCACTTTACTGCAAACACTTCAGATAATAACCAAGAGATTTAATTTTTTTCTCTTGGCAAGGGGATGGTTGAACTGTCCCCCCACAAACCTCTGCAGAAATTTAAAAAGTACCTCAGAGCAACAAGTATTGCTGTGGTGAAAATTTTGCCAGTCCCAAGCACCTGTGTAGCCTGGATGGGATATTCCTGCTCCATACATAGGATTTCCTGTGATCTCTGGAGGCAGAGCAATTGTCCTGTGAAAAAACTGCAGCTGGGTGAGAAGGAGAGGTAGAGACTGCTAGGTGCTATATTAGAATCACCATATAAGACATTGCCAAAGGTGCTGTAGGTTACAACCCCAAAACGACTTTCATTAGCAGGGAGAACCTGCAAGACAGGATTCCATCTTAGCACAACCCATGGGACACACTTCTGAGTCTCCCAGAAGAAAAGCTGTGAAACTTTTTGTCTGCCAGAGACAAAAAACTTCCAAGAAGCTGGGAAGAAAGACAAAATGCCCTCCTGAGGGTGAAAGAGATGGTTAAAGACTGCTTTTCTCAGTGTCAGTATAAAAAGTGTACCAAATCTAAAGCAGGACTGTTCCAAATTATTCCCCCACAGCCCAGGAGAGAGACAAACCCCACTGAAGTTGCATTGAGGTGTCAGTAGTCAAAAAGATAGCAAAATTTAACTCTAGTCCAGGACACCTCCCATTATTTCACCAGCTGTTTTAAGAGAATATCTTTTATTACTCATGCTTTTTATGGGGGTCCTTTTTTTTCTTAAGCAGCCTTGTTGAGAGCACGTTTGCTTTCAAGATGCTACAGGCTGTTTTTGAATGGCTGCTCTAAATTGTCTAAGACAGAGCAGAATATAGCTTCCTTCTGTCTGAGGGATGAGCAGCTTTAAGAGGCTCATATTTCTCTTAATGCAGCTGGACAGGCTTTCTTTCAGCAGAAGCAGACTTGAAAAAGTGTTTGCTGCTATATCACCTCATTTTATAATCAGAGATTGCTTCTCAGGAAACATAAAGCAGTAGGCAAGCTAGAAGGAAAAGGCTGAAACTCCAGGGTGCAAAAGCATTTAATGCCAATATTTGCGAGGTTTCCCTTTGGCATGCTGAAAGGATGAGAAGCAATGGGCACAAACACAGGAAATTCCAATGAAGCATAAGAAAAAGCTTTTTTTACCACAATAGTGGCCAGACACAGGAACAGGATGCCCAGAGTCGTGGAGTCTCCATCCTTGGAGATATTCAAAACCCCACTAGAATCATCCCTTTACCAGCTGCTTCAGGTGACCCTGCCCTGAGCAGAGGTTGGGCTGGAGACTTCCAGGGGAGCCTCCACACCCTGGTGGCCCTGCAGTGCTGGGGTGACAACGCTCAGCCTGGCCCCAGATGTCCCATCTCACTCCCAGGGAGTTTTCTAAGGCACTGATGGACATTGAGCTTTCCAGAATATTCCTGTGACAGTTGCTAGACAAGGGTTGAAACCAGAGCTAGCCCCAGAACAGTATGTTGTGCTCCACCTTGTGTAGGTCTTCAATGCAGCTGTGTTGGCTCATTTAAGTCTGCCTTCAAGATGAGTCAAAGCTGGAAGTTTGGATGAATTTTAGATGAGGATGCCTCTGAAAACCAAAAGACGGCTCTGAATGCTTTATGTTCTTATTCTGTCGGCCAGTAGAGGGAGAAAAGAGAGAGGGAATGGAAAGTCATTCTTGATTCTCTGTGGATGAGCAGCAATTCTCTATCATACAGGCACCAGGATTTCACAGCCCCGGGGCCAAACTTCTTCTGTCAGAGCTAATGTAACAGATAAAACTGCATGATATTTAGTTATTGGTTTAGGTATTGTAACCACACTGAACATCCTGCTACGTAGCTAAGGTCAAGGACTGAATCTATCTGTAATCTGCCCTGGCAGCTGACCCATGGCTCTGGAAAACTAGACTCAGCACAGTTTTCCATGCACCCAGGGCTGCATCTGTTGCATTAAAGTCTGTGTTTCATTGAAACCTTTTTCTCCCTATCAAGACTGTAAAATTATCAAATGTGCCCCAGCCATTCACAAGGATTTTCTCTGATACAAAGAGAAAGAAAGCACTTTCAGGTGCTTACTTCCAGCAACCATCCCTGGACTGAAAGGGGACAGGTGAAAATATCAATCCCTCACCACAAATTTTCATTGCTTGCAATATTTGATGGCAGAGGGAAAGAGTACTGTCCTGAAGCCCAACCAATTGGCAAAGTGAGGACCTCATGAGTGGTTTGTTCATGTGCAATACTGATACAAATTCACCTCACAAAATATAAATTTGCAGGGCCTGCTCTAGCATAATGCATCACTTCCAACAGAGTTGCACCTCTATGCTGCTTTTTTATACAGCAGCAGGTTATAAATGTTTCATTTAGTGATGAAACAATAAATTGAAAGTCATTGATGGACAAGTATATGAGAATAAGTTATAATTCAATCTAAAATTAGATCATCCTTGTCTGTGTCCAGTTTCAAATACAGTAATCCCCTTGGCTCTGGCCTGATGGAGCCCCAAGGTGAGCAGGATCCAGGTCACACTGCTGCTCCAAAGCTGCTCTGTCATGAAACTGCACAAGCTGCTTCTCCAGCAGTCCCCCTTCCACTCCAGAACTCCATTTTGATAGTTACAACAGAGTTCTGCTCTCAAAACAATATTTCCAGCAGAGCATAAATGGTGTTGGGTCTCAAGTGCAATTTTCAGAGCTGAATGTAGGGCACATAAAAGCCGCTCAATGAGCCCGCAGTGACACAGAGTCTTCTATGTATGACTGCCTCAGGAACAGCCCTTTGGAAAAGTTTTGCTAAGGCTTGAGCCTGGTTTTTGACTGAGATGCCCGTGAAACTTCTGCCTGAGGTTTCTAACTTGCCATGCACACTTGAGTAAGGTTATGTAGGAGTAACTGCAGTTACTTCTACATAACCTTTTCTAGAGGTGAAAAACGTACGCCTTCTGCATGTCACTGACTAGAAAAATGGGAAAGAAAAATATGATAGAGATTCTCGCTCCTTATTTTGTCATTTTAACGTGTCAGACTCCACCCCTGCTGAATTCCATGGCAAATGAAGAAGCACGCTGTGCACAGCTGAAAACTGCAGCACAGTCAAGGATGGAGAGTATTTTTCCGAGATTAATACAAGCCTTAAATGAACATCGAGATGTACCCACGCGGTGGCAGCAGAGGAAAGCGAGGAAACAGCCACGGGCAGCCCCAAGAGCCGCATTAGTAACCTGAGCTGAAGCATTTCTTAGTTAAGGGCACAGCTAACAGCACGCACCGTCATCATTAGGGCGGTGATCCAATGTGCCGAGCATCTGTGAGTGCCCAAACCCGCTCGGAAGTCTGAGGTCTAAACAGCACTGAGATAAACGAGCCCATCCCCACCTGGCACTGCCTGGGAGCAAAGCTGCCCTGAGGAGGGAGAGCAGATGCCTGAGTTTGCAGAACACCACACCACCAGCCATGAGAGCACCTTTACTGAGAGGGTAATAGCAGTGCTGTGATGGGATGATGCATCTGACTCCATTGCTATCAGAAGGCTAATTAATTACTTTATTATACTATATTATTCTATACACCTAAAACTGAATCTGCCAAGCACTCAACCCTGCTCACACTGCCCAGAATCTCGTGACTGTCACCCAACAGTCCCAACACACACACACACACTTGGCCCTGATGGAAACAAAACACCATCACTTGGGGTAAACACTCTCCATATTGCATTCTACTTTGCCACAAACACAGGCACAGCAAATGATAAGAATTGTGTTTTCATTCTCTGAGGTTCAAAGAATGCGAAACCCAGAAATATTCCTGGGAAGAATTGTGCCTTGCTTTTCTCTGTGAAGAGAAATGTGGCTACAAGAGGGTGGTGAGGCCCTGGCACAGGCTGCCCAGGGAAGCTGTGGATGCCCCATCCCTGGAAGGGTCCAAGGCCAGGCTGAATGGGGCTTTGAGCAACCTGGTCTAATGGAAGGTGTCCCTGCCCATGGCAGAGGGGTGGAACAAGGTGGAGTTTTAATGTTTCCAAACCATTCTATGACTGATTTTCCCTCCTGCACCTCACAGATTCTCCCAACACCCGGCAGCACCTGGAAGCCAGGCACAGATTTCAGCTGGAAACAGAGCAGCAAGAGCAGGCAAAGGGCAGCAAGATGTGCCAAGGTTTCCCTCTGCACCCAGAGGTACAAACACAGTGAGGTCTGCAGCCTGTCACACGTATCAGCAACGTGGCCTTGGCCCCTAAGGAGTCTCTGCTATTGCTTGTAACTCTGGGAAATAAAAATCTCAACTTTAGGGAAACCTACACCTCTCACTTGCCTCTGGCCAAGTGGAATAGAAGAGCTGATGGGAAAAAAAAAATGTATCAGGATCTGCTTGGCTTTACAGCCTCATGTGGAGACCACAAGACAAGGGTGGTCCAGATTGAACCTGAACTGTTCAGCATCCTCCACACAACAAGCTGGACAGCAGCTATTCCCCAGCTCCTCCACATGCATGCCCACACTTCTCTCTCCCAGGAAAACTCTTTCAGCTGTCACAGGTCAGGAATAAAAAAAGAGGAGCTTAGGAAAAACAAAGGTGGACAAGAAAAACCCTCAAGCAAATAAATCATGGTTTTCTAGTCTGAGAAATATGTGGGATAAGTGAGACTGTTGTATCTTTTTAGAAGTTATCATCTCTGCTTTCCCTCTTGCAAGCTGGGGGAGTGCATTCTTCCTTCTGCCTCACCATTTAGAAAGGCTCCCATAGACAAACCAGTCCCCAGATTTCTACCTGGTGGTGGGCCAGATGGATATTTCCAGTCAGGTCTCCCAGGGATTGCAAGGGAGGAGCAGGACACAGCATATACTTTTGCTATCTGTTATGTTTTTACCTCGGAGGAAAAGAGTGTACTGAATTCCACCTGACCAAGAGAAGGGAGTGATAGACTAAGGAGCTCCTCAGGCTTTTCACAGGAGCTGTATTTCCTGAGAGGAACTGCTGGGAGAAGAATGGGACATTTACAAAGGAATTTGGGCCAGGAGCCTGCCATTATAATTTGCTGTAGTGATCAGGCACCTATCCATGAGACACTGATTTCCAGACTCCTTAAATCTGGCACAATTCCACCTGGCTGCTCAGAGGCAGCAGCAATGACCCATCACCCTTGTACCCAAAGGGGGTAATGCAGGCTGAGAGCATTTCTGTAGGATGCCTTAGACAAGGAAGTGAAAAGAGCTGGGGCTTCAATCTATCAATGCTTTGGAACCACCTGAGAGAGGCAAAACATGGCTGGACATAGCTTAGGACAGGATAAGTCAATTAAAAATTAACATGCACATCACTAAGTGCTTTGAATTTTAAAAGGCATTTTGAAAGAAAGAGGAGCCTGTTCCTCCAAGCTCTGCTGAAGCCCCAGCTGATTTCTACCTTATATAATCACCTTTTTCAATAGACTGGATGTAAGTTAGTATTTACTAAGCCAGAAACCACTATTGTCTCCAAAACTGCACGCTGAAATTATTTATGCTACCCTTGACATGCATGAATTTCAGGACCTGCTAGTCAGCAATGGATTTTTGCTGGGTTTTTTTACAGAAATATGGCATTTAATAGGTCCATTCAGGACTAGCAGCCAAGCAACTGTGAGTTCCTCTTGAGCAGGCAGGCCCAGCTAATTTCAAAATGGATTGCTCTGTGAAGGAAGCACAGCACTTCCCAGATCACAGAAATGGTTTACTGGCCCAAGTCTCATATAAAATAGTCTCTTGGTGAGAAGCTGAACAGTTTTAAAATGTGTCAGAGAAACCATTAGGTGATAAAAATTCACAGAGCAATTTTGCAAGAGAAAAAGCATAAATAAAAAGGGTATAGTTTCTCTCCCAGACTTTCCCGTGAGTCAGCTGCATTCAAAGAGATGTGCCACAGCTAGGAATGAGCTAAAGGCAATTAAAAAGTTTGGCTGCCTGTGTCAAGCCTTCAGCTTGTACTCATGCACTTTAATCAGAAAAGCAGCAATTACATAAACAGTGCCACTAAATTAAGGGAGAGCAGAGAGTGCAGCCAGCATAGATCAAACCCTGTACGGGTCTTGAGAAGGAAATAAATAGCTACTGATCCTCGTTGGTGTGTGAGAGCATTCATTCTGCATCCAAAAAAAACATACACACAAAGAGCTGGCTCTTGCAAGGAAATGTAGATGCTAAAACACAACTCCCATTCCGCACAGGCAATCTTACTTCAAGGATATTCCACTCTGCTTTTGATTTTGTAAGGTCTTAGTTATGGCAATGTTACAGATTCTTCTTGGAGGCCTCTCAGTCCACATACAAACATGACAGGCTACTTGGAGTGTAAAAAGGAAGAAATCTGAGCCCCAACATTAAGCACAAGATATTCTGGGGAAAAACATAATCAAAATTTCACACCACTCATCTTAACCCAGCACTAGCTAAAATTTAAGAAACCCCTGCTTATAAAAGCAGTAGCTTGTAGTTTCTTGCTAAGCTACTTTAAAGCAAAGAGAAAAAAATCCACAAAGAGAAAAACTATTCAGGAGAAGACTTCCATTGCAGCGAAGCAGAGCTTCCCTCTTCGAACTCACCAACTTGGTGCAGTGAGTGCAAAGAGAGGGACATTTCTGGCAGCATCAGGATGGCTGCTTGACAAATCGTGATGAGAAGTCTGTTTGGGATTTCACAGTCCCATTTCTCGTGCCATAAAAAAGTCATGTGCAGCATTCAAGCGAATGTAACTATTGCCAGGCAGAAATCCTCCTTCCCTCATGACCTTGGCACACAAGCCCCAGAGCCCAGGGACCCAGAAAACCAGGCAAGCTTGAGCTACARCTTGGGCTGGTGCAGGATTTGGTGGTCAGGAGAACCTTCTGCCAATTCAATTCCTGTATTGACCCTACAGTCACATGGCATGCAAGAGTTGCAGCTGGTACAATAAACTCTTACTGTGCCCTCTTTAAGCCAAAAAACATCAGTGCACAACTTATTTCTGAAGGGAGGAATCAGGAGCAACATTTGCAGTGTGGTAAAGCTGCTGTCCTGCAGTGAAGAGCTTCTCTGAAAAAAAAAAAAGCAAGTAGCAATGCTGTGTAGATTAATTTATGGTTATCTTTGCTTCAGACAAGTCTGGAACTGGAGAAAAGAGCTCATTAGAGTCCACACTAATGGGAATTACTTGTCACACTTAAATTATGCAACTCTCCTTTCCCCCAACATCTATGCCTCCTTCCTCAGTATTGCAGTGCCTCTTCCTTCAAAAGATGTAAATAATTCTTGCTTCTGCTGCTCCCTTTCCCTCAGGGGTATATTTAGAATATAAGAGCCAGACTCACTTGTAAAAAGGTGGGGAGGGAAAACTCCTCTGCACACAGTGCTGCACCTCACCCTCAGTTGTGTGTGATTCTTTTACCAAATGCCTCTGTATCAAACAGATGGTCCAAAAGGAGACCATCCAACAGATCTTCAGGGACAAAAAACCCAGCAGATACCCCACATGCATTTCAACTCTAGCTTTGCACTGGAAGTCCAAATTACTTTACCTGATGACACTTTCCTTAGCAGGCCAGTAGTTACACCCCTGGCACCCAGCCGCTAGGTCAGAAAAGAAAATATGGTCAGAGGAGTATTAATTGCTGTCCTCCAGCTTTGCCAGAAGCTTTCCCAACCCTCTTCCTCCAGTGAAATTTAAGGTACAAAGTCCCCTGTGGAAGGCCAGGGGGTTCTGTTGCCACCACAAGCACGCCTGAGAGCCTGGCTTCACCCTGCAGCTCTGCCCATCTCCCAAGGCACGGGGAGCCCCGTGGCCAGGATGGGGCTGTCACCTCGCTGGGCAGCACATCTGGGGGAACCCAGGACATCCCTCTGGCTGTCCAGGATGGCCAAGACTCCTGCCAGGGGGCTCAGAGACCCTGGCACACAGCCCAAAACACCTGTGGTTTTGATTATGACCCGTGGAGAAAATTACCAACCTTATATGAAGATTTGCAAGCCACAACAGTTTAAGTAGAACAATAGTGAAGTTATCACGGGGTGAAAAAGGAGATTTTTGGGGTTTTGATATAGGGGGTTCAGGAGGCAAGATAGAGGGATCTGGGTGTGTCCAGCCTTTCTTCTTCTTGGCCTCCATTTTCTGCTGTGATGTTGGCACTTACAGATTGGTTTGGAGTAGAAGCTCACTGTCTAACATAGGTGATGGGTATTGGGAAGTAATTGTGAACATTGTACACGTAGTTTTTAGTATAAAGATATAACACCACCCCGGGGGCAGGCAGAGTGCCTCAGACTGTCTTGCTGAGCAGACCTTGGCTGGACAGGAGAAAGAATTTTATAGAGAAGATATAACAAACAACCTTGAAACCAAGAAATGAAGAGCTCTGACTCCTTCTTCAAGCACTGGGCTGGGAAAAGAGACTTTAGAACTCTTCTTGGGGTCACTCTGACCATTAGAGACCCCGACACACATCCCCTTTGCAGATGTGAGCAGTGGTGGCTGGCACATCAGGAGCCCTGAGAACAGGCTTCCTTCTGCCTAGCTCCCTGCCACCAGGAGCAGGCATGGCAACCCATCCTGCCCCCGCTGCCTGGAAGGTTTCAGTCAGGATGTCATTCCCCTAATGCCACACACATTTTCACAGCAGGAAGCCTCCCTGCTCTGTGATACAGCACTAAATGACAAACACTGAGCTGCTCTATTTGCACAGCTGAAGAAATTGCATCTTTAAGCCAAAACCCCAACACATTTGTTGTCATGATGGCAGAGCAGTTTTTTAAAGTTGGTTAGAACACGACAAGTCAGTCATCATCAGCAGCAGCCTGACAAAATACTGCAATTTACAGCTCTGCTAGTTCAGGGGAACTATTATTTTTGTAAGGATTGACTGATGTTTCCTGAACTGTGCTAGAATATGAGGTATCCTTTCCAAAAGCAGCATGAGATGAGGACAGGAGAAAGAAGGGTTTCTTTTAAGCAACAAATACACTGGTATTTGGTATGCCTAATAAATCAAAAGTTACCCACATGATCTTTTAATTGTTGCACCAGAATGAGCTGGTATAAGGGCAGGCTGAAGTTCTTCAGCCATTTAGCAGCAGATGGCTGCCAGGTGCACTTGGTTACATGACCCCACATTGCTTCATCACACACACTCCTATGCTTGTATTTCAATATTTATGTGGACTATGATAAGCAACACAGAGATGGAAAAGAGCCTGCTCTCTTCTGTTTAAAACATGGATGTGCATGTAGTGCACAGCAGGGCTGAAACCAGAGGAGATGGAGGCAGGCAGACGTTTCCTGGATTGTAACTCATTGATACAGGCTGATAGGGCTGAGCATTAAAATCCCTCTTCACAAATACACTTCACTTCCAAGTCTAGTTTTTAGCTACCAGTTCACAGGAAACTTTGAGTCAGACACCACCCTTCCCTCCCCTAAGAAGGCAAATCTGAACCCTTCCACTTAAAACGGAGAGAAAACAACTGTTTGGCAAGTGGAATCATGTCAGTATGGCCCCCTTAACATCAGAGCAAAGACTAAGAGCTTGGCATAGGTAAATCTGAAACCTCAAGGCATATTTACAGTGGATAAGCCAGCACACCAAGTTCCAGATCAGTTCCTTTCCAGCAAGATAACGCTGCAGCCAGAGCAGTCCATCTTAGTTCCCCATGTGCTGCAGCAGCCACTTCCCTCTGGTAAATCAGGCTATCCCAGAGGAACAGGGCTGCCAGTTCTATTTTGACAGGTGAGCACCACTTGTGTGCAGGACTTGGCACTAGCCATGCACCCAGATGCTGAAGGACAACATTTCCTGGGCACCTTTCAGGAACTGAAGAGATACAAGCACTAAAGCACCTCAAGGTTTACTGTAGTAGAAAGGTGATTTCTGAAACAGGGTGCTCAAGTCTGGACTTCCAAAGAGGGAGGGTTTGGAAGGATGTGACCCAATTCACAAACATTTACCCAGTACACATGACAGCCTCTTCACTGAGGAAAAACACACAAAAGCCCCACACGTCAATACTGGCCAGCTTGCCATGCCTGTCAAACAAACAGATGTGTGGCCATCAAGAGTCTCCCTGAAAAAGGAGAAGGAGATGGCCAGAGTCTGTCAGACAGGACAGAGACCAGCTCAGTGCTGCACTCAAACCTCTCCTGGCAGAGGGGCAGGAGCTGTACCAAAGGAGGGGTGGTACAGCCCTCTTTAATTTGCACATGAGGGGACAGAGTACTCCTCCCCAGACACTGAGGAGTCCCAAGGAGACCCGGGCACCATGAGGTACCTGAGCAGCAGCAGGGGTGACATGGGCCAGAGGCCCTGGGCACTGAGACACCATGAGAGTGATCTGATCTCATCTCCCCTGAGTTCACTGCCTTTGCTTAGCCTCCACCTTGGCTTTGCCTTTACCAAAGTTTCCCAGCTTCCCAACAGAAGAGACAGCCTGGCTCCCAGATGAAAAATATTTCACACATTGCAGGCAACAATCAGGGAAATCTCTCTTGGCAGTGCTCCCGGTCTGAGCTGCCACTGCCCTCCATCAGTCACAGGTGCTCTTCCACGTCAGAGTAACCCACACTTAGTGCCAGCTCCTGTCTCTCCCCATCGTGCTGAGCAGCTCACAGCAGTGTTTGCTTCAGCCCCAGCACCTGCAAGCAGGTTGTTGTCAGATCTGCCAATGTTGGAAAGCAAGTTCCCATCAACCCCAGGAACAGCTTTCCTGCTCTAACTTCTGTCAGCCCACTGCTTTTCTTGCTTCTTAGCTCACTGCCTCATCTCTCCATCCCACCAAATATCCCACATCAACACTGCAGAACAGATGAGACAGAGCTTTGATAATGTATCCATTCCCTTGCTGTGCTTGCTGGATGCCTGAGAGCACTGTTTTAATGAACCACAACAGGCTTTCTCCTGGTACCATTGTTTGGGGCCACAGCACAGACAAACTGAACATATTTTGAAGGCTGTTTCCAAGAAGATGAGAGATGGGACCCTCCAAAGAGACATGGGTCTGGGGACTTGAGTGAAGACACTTTCCTCAGGCAAGTTTGACCCAGGACATCACTCCTTTGGTGCAGAAGCCTCCCATCATCAGTGCACACACAGATAGTTCTTAGAAGAAGCGTGGAATTTTCCAGGAGGATATGGTGAAATCATACAGCCTCCTTATTCACACACTGTGCTCATGCACTGGCTCTGTTCAGACCAGATTTCCCCATGCTTAATGTTTGTCTTCAGTTCTTCTCCTTCCCTTCCCCCAAGTCCTGCCCCAAGCTGTGCACAGCAAACTGAAAGGGGCAACTTCCCCCAGCTCTGTCCAACCTTTACACTTTATATATACATCTACATAAAATCTAAATTATATGCCACAGCAAAATAGTCCCCTGACAAGAATATCCTGGGGTTTAGACAATGGCTACAGACAACTTAAAAGCTTTCTTTTGAATTTCAGCTCCTGCCATGTCAGACATTAATTTACTACCAGCACAGAGGTGCATATTATGTTAGTCTTGTTCATACCCATCTTTATGGAGGGAAAAAAAAAAAAAAAAAAAGAGAACAGCTCTCTAGGGACATGCCTGCTCATTTCTGGCTCATTAACTTTAATGTCATATACAGCTCTGACAGGTTGGGAAGACAGAATAGGTGATCTTTGCTATTCTCTAGATCACGTCTAGCCTACACTTATACCTTAAAGTCACATTCCTGACCCTCACACTGTGTTTTAACCAGACAATAAGTAGCAATGCTGCCCAAAGGTTTGCTGTTCCTTTCACTCTTAGCATCACACACAAGCACTGGGCCCTTGTCAGAGTGTCACTAAATCATTAACCCTGGCACAGCTGAATTGGTGGCCCTCCAAATGGCACCTGATGCAATGGGTTTCTGCAGCTCTGGGGGTGCCAGGCCACTTCCAGGAGGAAACCCACCCAAACCAGTGTGTGCAAGCAGGGGGCTTGACAACCTTCACATTTGACAACAAGTATTTTTTCCCCTCAGAATTGTTCTGTCAACATTGGGCGAGGAAGAAGGAAAATGAACATATTTTTTCTGTCTAAACCTCCCCCATAATTCAGACAACTCTTTTAACATCTGCTGCCAAACAACTCTCATGCTTTAACACAATCACAGGGACACTTCTGGGAATACCAGTGAGGTCCCAGCGCTCTTTGTGCTGTGCTGACAGAGAACCTTAACTTACACTCCAAAGTTTTGCTGCTATTATGATCAACACAGGGAGTCTAGAGGTGAGTCAGTCTCTCACCTGCTCAGCCACCAGGCCCCAACACAGATGGAGCCCACATCAAATCCACAGATCTGATGAAACATTCTGCATCATTGGGGTATCCCATTAAACAGAGATGAAGGTTCAACAGAGACATGGGTTACCTCAGCCTAATATGATTTACCGGGCACCCAGCAAGTGCACAGTCCATCTCTGCTGCCACCACTGCCAGCAGCACAGGATGCTGCACAGGAAGGTTTGAGCTGCTGGGGGGCAGCTCTGGATGCATGCAGACCTGTGGGAACAGTAAGCCCACCTGTTTGCCAGGACTGACAAGATGTCAATGTCCCTTGTCTGGAGGATGTGTACAGGCTGGCAATGCACTGGGTAAACAGCTCTTCACAGATTTTTCAGAGAGCCACGTTCTGCAGTTAAGAATAATTTCCTCTCTCTTTCAGTCAAAATGGTATTTTAAAGTGTTTCCATTACAATGAGTCTTCATTTTCCAAAATTAGTTTGCCAAAGTGTTTCCAACAACCTCAAGTAACAAGGGCAAGTTAAAGAGTACATAAATAACCTGTATCACACACCCACCAGCTTCCACTGATCACAAGGGGCCTGAGAAAGGAAAGCAACTAAATTGGAAGTGAAGAATATTTACTTTCCTCGGAAACTAGTAAAGCAGAGGATGAATCTAGGGGGGGGGAATAAACTTTAAAAATAAAATAAATAAATCCACTAAAATCTTGTTATTGGTAGAGGTGGGTCAGAGAAACCTTCTGAGAATATTAAGGCACAACAYATGGCTCTGCTTCCCCTCTTTTGGTGGCACCCTGGGTCATGTCATGGGAACTGAGCTTTTTACAGTGGGCTCCCTCCACCCCTTCTGTGTGCCCCAGGACAAGGCACAACCATCTCATAAAGGCAGCCAAGCTCTCAAGCTTGTTAGCACAGGTGGCTTAAGCTGTTTATTTTTCTACTTCCCGTTTAGAGTGTCAGGTTGCAGACAATGGTTATTAATTAATTAATCAGAGGTCAGTTCCCTCCAATCGTCCCTTCCACCTTTCTTAAACAAACACAATCCAACCCAAAAACGAGTTTAAATAATCACTCATTCCTCAGGGATGTTCCTGTGCTTGATTTGGAGGCAGTGCAAACTGCAGAGATATGGGGACTAGCACCCACGTGGGAGTGCCTGGGCTGAGCACTGAATTAACTTGCTGCAGCTTTGGATACACCAGAGCATGGAAAGGAGTCTCTTGGAATGATGTCAGACAGCAGCTTAAGGTACAGCACATTCAACAAATAAACACTTTTATAGCAGCAGCACTGCTTTGTGGCTGCCATGGTGCAAGCCCAGCTGGCAGCCAAGCCCCGTGCAGCCTCCTGCTTGCCTCCCCACCAGCAGCATCAGGGACAGAATTGGAAGAGTAAAAGTGAGAAAACTTGTGGGTTGAGATAAAGGAAGTTTAAGGAGGAAAACAAATGCCATGCATGCAAAGTAAAACAAGGAATTCATTCACTATTTTCATGAGCAAGCAGGTGTTCAGACATCCCAGGACAGCAGGAGTCCATCATGGCTAAGAGCTACTTGGGAAGACAACCATCACCACTCTAAACATTATTTCCTCCTTCTTCCCACARCTTTACAGGCTGAGCATGATGGCACAAGGTGTGGGGCATCCCTTGGGTCACTCAGGATCAGCTGTCCTGGCTGTGTCCCCCTTGTGCAGACCCAGCCTCCCCACAGGCAGGGGAGGTGTGAAAAGCAGAAGAGGCCTTGGCTCTGTGCAAACCCTGCTCAGCAGTACCAAAACCATCTCAACACCCTCTTCAGCACAAATCCAGAACACAGCCCCTTACTAGCTGCTGTCTAGGGAAGAAAATTAACTCTACCCCAGCCAAAAGAAGCACAGTGGCATATGTGAATGGAGAACGTACCTCATAATTTTCAGAGCCAGGGTTTGAAATTCACCTTGGAAATGTGTGTGTGCACATGAAAAAGCAAACAGATCTATGCTGATGGTGCTGCAAGTCTGGTGCATTTAAATACGAGAAATTTAATTGCTCTGCTTTACTTCTGAAGCCCAAGACAGTTGCCCAAGCAGATGTGCTCCTTCACAGAGCAGTGAGGAACACAGGTAAGACAGAAGAAAGAGGGATGGGGAAGATTAGACATGGCTCCAATAGCTAGAAAGGCAAAAYAGTTTGCTTGCACAAAACAGAAGAGACAGACTGGACACATCTTTCCAAGCTCCAAGTTTCTCTGATCTCAGGGTTCAAAGTACTAATTTGCTTAATGATGCCAAGGCAGCTCTGCTCTTCAGAGAGAAAACTGTCCGCCCATGTCAGCAGCTGTGCCCTTGCCTGGGAAACGAGAGTGAGGGAGGTTTCCTTTTGTCCTTAAGCTCAGAGCCCAATTAACTGCAAGGGTCCCTGGGCCTGTGGCAGAGATGGAGGCTGGGGAGGTGAGCAGTGGTAACAGCAGCACCTGGCAGAATTAGTGCCTAACCAGGGGAAAAAGCCTGAGAGAGATCATAGAAGCATTAACAGACTGAGCAGGGGGACAGGGGGCTCTGGTTCCGTAGAGCAGAATGCAAAGGGGCAGAAAGAGAGCAGCAGCTACAACAGGTGTCTCATTTTTACAGGTGTGCACTGGGAAATGACTACAGTCCCTAGATCACTACTTCAGCATTCCATCATCAACACTCAAGATCTCAAATAGATCTTTCTTATTAATGGCCCTTTCTCTTTAGAACAGACAAATTAATTTTTTTAAATAGAACAGCCGTACTTTAAGCCTCTCCATCCTCCCAAAATTGTAACAGACTTACCAGATGAAGTTTTCTGAGAAGAGCAAGATGAGAGAAAGCCTTTCATGGCTGCCACAGCCCTTTGAAGGAAGGCCACTGTCACTGCTGAACCTCGAGATTTCATGGGACAGACAGGAGTGTCACCACAGAAGTTGCCTGTAAAAATGACCAGAGTGGGATGTGAACCTTTTACTCTTGAGGGCTGCAAGGCATAGTCTTTCAAAATGCAGTGTGAGAAAATACTTCCCTCCTAAAACCCCCCTTAACACAAAATCCTCATGTCACTCAGCTTTGAGCTCATGCATTAGGCTGCAGACATGGCCAGAAGAGAAGAGGCTGTACTTGTGACCACAGTGGTGGCCTCCCTCAGACAGACAAATGGCTACAGACACCCCCTGTAACCACTACAAGCCACCAGTGGCAAATGCCCACTGCTGGACCACTCTGGCCAGAAGAAATCCCTGCCCTGACAGGCAGCCCCTCCCTCAGGCTCCTTTGTACAAGTCACCATGCAATGCTCACAAAGACTGCAGGGCATCCATAACCTCTGGGGAATGAATCACTTGGAGTGTCTTGTCACATTCACATTCTCTGAAAAATCCCTTCACCCAGGATATTTCCCCTGGGAAGCTGAGRAGCCTCAGAGGAAAAGGAAAATGATTTTATCTCATTTGCTTCTCCTCTGTTTTGCTGATGTGGAATGTGTTTGGAGATTGCTTCATTGGATTCTGGTGTGAGTTGTTTTCACTCATTGGCCAACTGGGGCCAAGCTGTGTCGGGACTCTGGAGAGAGACACAAGTTTTTATTATTTTTAGCCTTCTCCAAGTATCCTTTCTGTATTCTTAAGTATAGTTTAGTATATTTTAATATATTATAGCATCATAAAATAATAAATTCGCCTTCTGAGAACATGGAGTCAGATGCATCATTCCTTCCTCCATCTGGGGGGAACACAAATACAACTGTGTCTCACATAGCTGGCAGCTGGCACTGAAGAACCTTGTATTCATAAGTGTTTGAACAGTTTAAATTTCCAGTCTGTGCTTTTTCTCCTATGTATAGAGGATGCTTGTGCAGCTTCCCTTTCCCCACAATGTCCTACAAGTCAACAGTTCTTTAGTCAGGTTGGTGCCTCCTCACACCCAGTAGAGCTGTAGGAAAAGCCCTGCCTGCCTTGGCCCCTCTCTCTGCCCTGCTGCCTTGCCTTTGGCACACAGCTTTGGACACACACTGCAATTTGTCCTCCTGCAGTTTAAAATCTGGGAAAGAGTACCCTACACAGACTCACACAGTGCCAGGGCACAGCCATGCCATGGTTAGGACTGCATACCCAACCAGTTGGGTTACAAAAGTATTTCTAGGAAGGGAAAGGTATTAGGCTAGCTGACATAACTCCAAGTGTTAGCAGAAATCCCTCCAGGAGCATGGAAGTGTGCCATGTAAAAACCCCTTGTCTGTCAGCAAAAAAAAACTTGGTTAAGCTCCCCCATTACTCTCACCCCAGCATTAATGTGAGCTCTCTCTCACCCAGTAACTCCTTGGTTAGCCCAAATCCTTCACACACCATCAGTTGGCCATGATAAATAAATAGACAGATTGCTTTCAGTCCAGAAAGTTCAGGACTTCAGGGGGAGTAACAGATTTTAATGGGGCTACAAGTCTCCTGTGGCAGCTGCAGCTCAAAGCAGAGAACAAAGTCACAATGCTGCATATTTAACAATTGGCTCTTATTTCCTAGGGATAGCTATCAAAATGTGAGCAAAGGCAAAAGGGATTGTAATGCCCTTTAAAAAGAGAAAAGAAAAAAAAATCAAAGACAGGATACTGGTCCAAATCTATTTTGGTCATATTATTCATTACTTCTGAAGTTAACCTTTCATATGGTTTAGAAGTCTCTGGTATTGCCACATGAATGAAAATTTATCTCTTACCCTAACTAGGCACGATAAGGGAGGAAGAAAGGGAAATAGATGAAAGGGCCAGAAGATTTTTAGCACCACAGTTTAGCACTGCTATTGTTAGCCCCTCAGTTCTGCCACGTTCAGGCCTCTGACGTGCCCTGTGGTGAGGGCTTTGCCCAGAGGTGCCAGGCTTGTCTGCTCTTTGCTGGAAGCAGGACACTGGCACCCACCAGCTCTCCTAACCCTCTCTGAGGAACATGCCCAGTTTCCTAACATGCACTGAAGGCCCCATGGATTCATTGAAAGCCACACCACAGATGTCTGCAGGTTTTCACAGGGGTGTTACAAAAGCCAGGAGAACTTGGATGCTCACCTGGTGGCATTTGTGTCTCACAGGGGTATCCCAGTGACTGCAGGATTCCTTCCCAATCTGAAAGGATGACATCCATGCCAAACTCCTCTCCTCAGGAATTTTTGGGGCATTGATAGGTTTTGGTCTGGGAAGAATAAGAATGTAGAGCATTAAATTAATTTTTAACATTAAGTTTTAAAAGGACTTTCACTAGGTACTAGAACAATTCCTATATATGACCCTCATCGAAACACATGGATCACGGCTGAAGACAGGTTGAAGAGCAGAACCTTAAAATACTCATTTTTAAAGTTCATCTGGGAAAAAAAGTGTTCAATTAGAGGGCAAACCAATCAGGAAAACTCCCACATTCTTATGTTGCCATGCCTTGTTCATTATAATCCTACAAAACTCAAATTCACTCTAGCCTTGTTTCCAGCTTCAGCATTTTGCCCTGATTGCATCTCCACTGATAGGTACTTTCCTTGTGATGCACATTAAATTGTTTTCTGGTTACTTTCTGTCTCTTTGAATTTCCCAGCCTCCTGCTCCCCTGTCATAACATCATCCTAAAGTTCTAGCTCATTCTGACACTAAAGCCTAATTCTGTTTTTTAGCTCCTGGGTAAAAGTAATTTAGTTTAGGAACAGGCACCCACAAACTTCTGTTATTCACCAGCTCTAGAGAAGAAAGTGGGGGGAAAAAGGAGAAAACAGGCTGTTTCAATATGTTGGCACATAAATAGGCATTGAAATCTACTTTAATATAACCAATCTTGAAAAACTGCCAGCCATAACAAGTGCTATTACACAGCAGCGAGACTGTGTGCTGGAGGATGCTCCAGGGAGCTGTCTGAGACTCCTATTCAGGCAAAACTTTGACTGATGGCCCCATTTCTGATAGTATTTTCCTCTGTACTGCATGTAAATAGTTATGATAGCTCAACTGCTATTCTCAGCTGTAATAGATATACTTTTAGAAATTTTTGTGTGCTTTTACAAATAGGCTCTTGGAAGAAGATTGTTGTGGAGCACTCCAAGAGCTCCTTAGCACCTCCTCTGTCTTCTCCCCTCTCCTGTCCTTTCACTCCCAACTCAGAATTAACTGACATGCTAAACTGTAGATTTGGTGGGTGGTGGGTGTTTTCTTGATGAAAATAATATTCCTAGCATGTTCCATTACCCTAATAGTCTACAGCAGGAAGCATTGCTGCTGCATTAGGTAACGAAAAAGTGTCCTTGTTCAAGTATCAGGGAAAAACCAGCTTCTTCTCCACACCTGAGAGCTACAATGAACATGCACATAGCCCTCCACCACATCCATTCAAAAGTGAAATAGGGCTTCTTCTCCAGAGCAGTAACCATCACCACTGCTGTGATGTTAACAGGATGAAGGTGTACACCAATAGTTACTGTTGCCCTGTTCTTCTAAGTCTTCCGATGTTTATATTTTTGTAATGGAGTTTCTCACACACTTTTCATGTAAATAATGATTGTTCTGTATTCCTTTATGGAGGAGGAGAGAATTGATGGACTGTTGGTTTGACCAGTGTGGTTGGAGAGGTGGCAATTTCATCCTCCAATCCAAGGTCACGTTTGGAATTTTATAAATATTGAGGTCTGGAAATAAATTGCGCCTTTTTTGCCTTGGACATCTCAGCCTGAGTGTTGTTCATTTYGTGTCGTATTGCAACAAGTTACTATCCAAAAACTCTCTCCAGAGGCATCACTTAATTTTGAAAATACTTGGAGAACCACATACACTAAAATTCACCTGCAGCACCCCCAAAGTCTGGTGCTGGATTTCTCCACCACGCTTTGTCTAACAGCAGATCAGTGTGGACACCTACAGAGATCAAGTTCTTCTATGTAACATCTGCAAACTCAGTATATTAAACCCACACAGAGGTAGAACAAAGGGGGATGAGGGAAGGGAAGGAAAAAACCCACAGTGAAATGGTGTGAGGAGATGCTGGGAGAAGGAACACACTCAGCATACCAAATAAAATCCCTGCCAGATCAAGTTTCTTGAGTTTTTTCCCCACTCCTTTCCTATTACTTCCTCCTTCCCCATTTACCTTTTGTGCCAACAAGTTCCAGTTAATTCCTTTTGTTTCCAAGTTGCTGCTTGATACAGCACTTTTTCCCCTTCCTCCTTCTCCCCTACACGGTTTACAGACCCTTTAAAACAGGAAACAAAAAGCATTTCCTCAGTGTGTTTTAAAATGGAATTACCTTGATGTGCTCCCGCTCCATGTCTCACTGCATTTCCAAGGAGATTTTACTTAACTGCACAGCATC
Source organism: Cardinalis cardinalis (assembly GCA_014549065.1). Taxonomy (NCBI): domain Eukaryota; kingdom Metazoa; phylum Chordata; class Aves; order Passeriformes; family Cardinalidae; genus Cardinalis; species Cardinalis cardinalis. The sequence continues at coordinate 6,570,872 of JACDOX010000030.1, forward strand.
CTGTACACAAGCAGATAGAGAGGCCCCCAGAAAGTTAACTTGCTTGTAAACAGCATTAAAGTTCTCTCTTTCTTTTTAATTTAGCTTTCTTTTGACTTGTGAATTGTGTTTATCTAGACTACTGTCTCAGTGATGGGATTGCACCTCAGCAGGGTCAAGGTGAGGAAAATAAAAGCCTTCTGCATGGAAGTTAATACATTTTTTACATGAAGATTCGCACCCAGATCCCTCAGTGTCATCCATTCCACCTCCAGGAGGCAAATCATGTAGCATCACTGTCTCAGAGGATATGGAGGATGGGGCTCATCTTTAAACATGAAGCTGACCATACAGCAAGTCACAGGTCACCTATGTGGACAAGTGTCCCTGAGGGGATGCCCAGACATCACAGCTTACTCCTCTGTAATCCCTTGCACTGCTCTCTGAGGCCCCAGGAGGGCTGTTCTCCTGCTGGATCCATGGGATTGAGGTCTTCAGCCAAGCTTACAGCCTGGGCTCTGCAGCTTAACTTCAGGCTGCCCACACATCAGAGCCCTGGAGCTTTCTGAAACTGGCCCAAGTCAAAGTGGGATATTTCTAGGACTGAATGTCCTCAGCAGGATTGTTTGTTGTTACCTGGAACTTTTCTTCCTCTCTGACTCTCTCCATAAATCCCAAGAAACTCCTCTTGGCAGTGCAGTGATGATGTTACTCAGGGATACTTTACAATAATCTTTGCCATGCCTTTCAGAGACAGGCAGAGTATCCAAGAGCACTCTGTGCTTCCCCCACAACTTGATGAGGAAGGAGCAGATATAAATCCCTTGGGCTCTTCCAGCTCCACTTCTGATGCCCATTCTGTGGATAAACGTGTGCTTCAGTGATAAAAGCATTAAGACAAGACAGTAAGAGCTTTCCACAAAACCTGGCAGCCCTGTCCATGATTGAAGAGAGTCTAGCAGTCTACTGAGAAATGGGTTTCCAATATTTCCTTTTCTTATTTTTTAAACCTATTCCTCCCCTGCCCCAGTATTACTAGACTTGGTGGAAGCCTGAAGATCCTGATATCCCTAGCAAGAGCACRGGTATTTACTGGAAAGGTAAAAATTATGAGAAGGCTTAACCTACATGTGTCATCTCTCTCTCTCTACATATATAAATATCAAAGCCCATTCTGAACAGTTGGATCATTTATTGAGTTCAGCATTCAAGCTGGTACAAGCCAGCAGGAGCTCCTGAAGTGTACATGATCACACAGCARCCCTGCTGCCTTAACCTTGGAGACCCAGGCAGAGACACAGGCTGGGAGCACAAAGGGGTGAGCTGCCGGGCCTTGGAGGAAAGCAGATTTGCTTGCAAATTCGCTCTGAGCTGTGCTTTAAATCAATGCCTGGAAAAGAGATAAACAGGAACCAGGCTGGTCACACACCTGGGGATAAAAGACCTACCAACATCAAATACTCACTACTGAGGAAGAAATGTATTTTTTTAAAATTTGACATTATGACCAGCTCTTGAGACGAGTTATGAAATATTATACTTTTGTCTAAGAAGTCCCTGATTCTCCAGAAACACAGGAGAGCAGGTCCAGCCAATAGCTTCATGTACACACAGTGCATCCAGATTCAGCACTCGTTAAATAAGAGACCAAATCAACATCAAGGGAAATATTTGGAAGCATCTGAGTGGTTATAACAGAGCAGGAGGAGAGAAAACAAGATCACTAATGAGAACTGCGTGTCCCTTTAGTACCAAGCATAATGGGGTTGTTTGCCTCCCAAGGCAGCAATTTTTTAAGCTGTACCCTCCACAGAGCAGCTGAAATTCTGTGTCAGTGTGCTCCCTCCCACACCAAGGCTTTATGAGCTCTCTGCTCAAATGGGATGCTGACACCATGCTGTGTCTCTGTGCACCTGCACAGGATACCAGGAGGGCAGGGAGGGAGGGCTGAGCCCTCCTGCTGGGGAGAAACCCTTCCAGTGCAGAAGGGAGATGAAGAACGGGAGGGAGGGAGGGAGGGAGGGAGGGAGGAAGTGGCGGAAGGGTGGAAGGAAGTGGCGGAAGGAAGGGGTGGAAGGGAGGAAAGGAAAGGAAAAGGAAAGGGAAAGGGAAAGGGAAAGGAGGAAGGAAGGAGCTGTGGTGTGAACAGCTCTGCACAGCAGTGCTAGGGAGAAGGAGCACACGGGGAAGGGACAGGGGCCTAACCCCCCTGTGGAAGAGAGCTCAGCCCAGCTGAGCCACAGGGAAGATGAAGCCCTTCCTCACCAATAGCTGGCTTCAAAAAAATCCAAAGTTCTTCCACCACCCTCTAGGTTAAAAGCAATTAATCAATCACAGTTTTGCATGAGAGCTGCAGTACACACTCAGCACTTCTGGAGGATGTGGTCCCTGTGCTGGCAGCAGGGGACAGCCGGGAACACCAGTGTAGGGTGTGTGCTGCAGTCTGGAAGATGACAAAGCCCAACAGGCTGAGCCACAAGGGCTCCTCTCTGGGTTCAGTTTAATAGTTGCTTTTGCTTTCAGGTTACTGAGCTTGCCACGGCTTTGAGCTTGACCAGATGTGAGCAGCTCAGCTGAGACGCTGCTGCTTCAGGGTTAGCAAGAGCCTTTTGCACAGTTCCAGCCTCTGCTAACCAGCCCCCGAGCTGCCAATGATGTCCCCACAGCTGGTGGCTGTGTTGCACTTCTCTGTGGAGAGAAATTATCCCCACCTCTGTCAGAACCCAGGACATTCCTCTGGCTGCCCTGGAGGACTCGAGACCCTGGCAAGGGGCTCAGAAACCTTGGCATRGAGTCAAAGACACCTGTGTCTTCGATTTTAACCCACGGAAACAATTACCAACTTTGTGTGAGGAGTTACAAGCCACAAGGGTTTGAATAGAATGATAGTGAATTTACCACAGGGTGGAAAAGTAGAATTTTGGGGTTTTTAGAATAGGGGTTCAAGAAGCAAGATGGAGGAATCTGTGCATGTCCTGTCTTTCTCCTTCTCCTTCTTCTTCTTCTTCTCCTCCATCTTCTGCTGTGATGGTGGCACTATTGGATTGGTTTAGAGTAGAGACAGACTGTCTAACATAGGTGATAGGTATTGGAAAATTACTGTAAATAAAGTACACGTAGCTCTTAGTATAAAAAGGTAACACCACCCCAAGGGCAGTCAGTGTGCCTTGAACCAACGTGCAGGTCTGAAAAAGCATGTATTAGATAAGAGCAAATAAACAACCTTGAGAACCAGAGCAAAGGAATTCTGACTTCTTCTACGAGCACAGGGCTGGGAAAAAAGACTTTTTAACACCTTGGGAGCCATTTCAGCAACAACAAACCCAACACACCTCCTGTTGCTCACCACTTTGGGGGGCCCATTTTTATCTCAGTGATGAGATGTGGAGCAGCAGCATGGGTGCCAGTGGGAGGAGGAGGGAAGCACAGGCTGCCTRCTGCCCAGCTGGCTGCTGCACGGGGCTGCGAGCAGCGCCGGCAGCACGGCCCTCCTGAACAGATTGCTTTGGAAATCCTGAGCAACTGCGGTCCCAGCTTGTTGCCAAAGCTCGTGACAGCCAGCAGCTCAGGGCTACTTCAGCCTTGTCATCATCCTGCCTCCTACACAGCATTGGATGTGGAGAAGCATTTAGATGCTTAATAGGCAGGAGGAGGCACGTTAGTAGGACAGGGCTGCTTGCTGGGGTTTAGAAGCAGCAGCAAGCTGACAGTGTCTCATCCAAAACCACAGCTCTGTTTAAGTAAAGTATGTGTATAAGAGATTCAGCCCAAACCATGGAAGATAAAAAAGCAATGCCTTATTTCAAGGATGGTAAGTGCGGCGGTGTTTGAGGGTCCCCAGGATGAGGGAAGAGATGAGAATCTTGACTTCCTGTTTCAGAGGGCTGATTTATTATTTTATTATATTATATTAAAAAAAATTATATACTAAAACTACACTAAAGAAAGAGAAAGGAGACATCAGAAGGCTATACAAGAATGATAATAAAATCTCTTGACAGACTCAGAGAGTCCAACACAGCTGGCTGTGGTTGGCCGTTCATTAAAAACAATTCACATGCTGGGTAAACAATTCTCCAAATCACATTCCAAAGTAGCAAAATATGGAGAAGCTGAAGCTTCATAGCTTCTCAGGAGAAAAGATCCTGACAAAGGGATTTTATCATAAAATATCACAGAGAGCAGATTAAGCAACACACCCAAGCACACAGGAAATCTGCAGCACCAGTGGTAACAGATCCCTGCTCCTCTACTTYCCACAATAGGAGGACAATCATACAAAGGTCAGATAAAGGAGCCAACTACCTGTACACTGAAACTTTCTGAGTCAATATCTCACTCAAAGAACCCTCAGGGCTTTGAACCTTTTGTATGCAGGCCTATGTGAGAGCTGTGTGCACTTTGGGAAAGATTTACACTACAGAGCTGAGCAGCTCCCTGCATGCATCGAGTGCCTGGCCAGAGAGCCTTTACTGCCTTCAGCCAGTTGTGTCAGATCCAAGGGGATGGCCAGCCAGCTCCCAGCTTATCTGTGGGCATGACCTGGCTACCACACAAATGGTGACTTGTTTTGGTGATTGATTTTAGCTTAGGAGAACGTGCTCCCTTAGTCAGCATCTGAACCAACATTTCTGTTAGGTCACTGTGGGACTAAGGAAGATGCCACAGGGAGAAAGGCAACTGCAGCACAAAGCAGGGGAGCTCAAGTGTTCATCTGATCTGAGAGTGGATCCACAGAATGCTCTTTTCTTTAATATATACTTTAATTTCCTGCTCCTAACTGCACTATATTTTATTCAGCGTGCAGGGAAAAAAAGATGAAATTTATTCCTATCAGCAGGAGTCTTCCATTTTCTACTGGCAGCAATAGGAAAAATGTAGGATGGGCAGAAACATGAACACTCTGTCCAGGATTAGGTTTTTCCTCTTAAGAAATGACAGGGGACAATCACACCTATTCATTAACATAGCTGTCTGTATGTGTGCACATGCAGGGAAGGAAGAGGGATAAAACTCTGGAATAAAAAGATTTTGCATCAGCAGTTTCTTAGTGCAACTACTTCGAGCCAAAGGGAAGCATTTCTCTAGAATGACTAATTAATTTATTTAACACGTAAAAAAAATACTTGGAGCTATGTCTAGAACATTTCTGAAATCTCTCAAATCCCATCAGATTACACAAGATGAAGTAGTGGATTTTCACATTTGCCAATGAACCCAAAAAGCCAAATTCCCCTTGAGTTGTAGGCTCAGAAGAAAAGAAACTTTTGGGGAAGAAGAGAGAGAGCTGGTGCAAGAAAGCAGAATGCCAATGCTGGGTTCACATGGAATGTTTCAAACAGGTTCCCGCCCCCCAGTTCTCTGTATGAGAGCCCTCCAGTTTAAGAACAGGGGCCTCTTCTTTTTGTAAGATGCCATCACTTTTGTGCAATCAGTGCTTATTCACTAGCAAATGCTACTCTTTCTCTGGCAAAATTTATCCTGCAGACTTTTGAATGTGATGCTAATTATAGCTAGATACATAAATGCACAAGTTCAGTTCAGAGCATTTTCCCAAACTCTCCTGCCCATCAAAGCATGGGGCTGGTAGGCATTTCCACAAGCATGTACTTTTTACTTGAGAGAAGTATCTGTCCAAAGATTATAACCAGTTTGAGAGTCAGAAGTGTAAAACACAAATCTGATGCTTCTGAAACTCCCATTCTAATTTCAATTAAGCTTGGTTTAGGGGAAAGTGATGAGGAAAAAGAGGAAGTGGAGACTTGCTGGAGGAAATCACCTGGATTTCCTTTTCCTTCATCTTAAGTTGCCTTAAAAAGCCTACCAGACAAAATCCCAATGCACTTGGGATATTCTATACACAGGCATTATATTCAGGACCCATCCCAGACAAAGACAACTCACCTTTCCTCAGCATTCCCATCCAATCCAGGAAAATCCTCCCCCTTGAACAGGCCCCCGGTTTCTCTGGGCTGGCACCACCACCACCCCATCTGACAATGCTGTCCAGTGTAAATGGTCCATCTGCAATGCTGCAAACCAAAGGGCCTCCAGAACCATCCTAGGAACCAAGAGGGAGGACCCAGGCATCTCATCTGGCCTCTGCACTGCTGCAGGTAAGAAGAGAACTGTTGGAACCCCATTTTCCCAGAAAAGCCCTCCTGCAGGAACTGGGAATAGAGCTACTGGTGCCACTCGGCAGCAGCCGGGACTGTTGGATTAGGCCATGACCTGGAGCATTACAATCAAGGACAAATCCCTGATTTTCCTTTTCACTTCCAACCATCGACAAAAGAGAACCACTAAAAAGATATCACTAGACTGCATTACCACCAGATATGAAAAACTCACCTATTTATCAATATTTTGTTACAAAAGTTTTGTCTCCAACCCAACAAAAACACCCACAGTCAGAATTTTACACTACATAGATGACTTACTCATTGCAACACCAACTCAAAAAAAAAAAAAGTAGACTCAAGACAGCGTTGTGGCTTCAGTTCAAAATACTAGACTAAAAATTTCAACATCAAAAATACAAGAAATCCCACCCTAGAAGTATTTATATTTCTATCATTATATTATACTATAAATACTTTGAAATTAATTATCTAAAATTACCCCTCATAAGTCTTACTACAATATATCTTTCATAGTTCTATTTCTTTAAAATATTTAATCTTATTTACAAAACCATCTTTTAAAACTTATTTTTAATTCTATTTCTCTCTTAATAATATCTATCTTATTTTATAATATTTCTAAATCAGCACTTCTTAAATCAAAATTTACATACAAATACATACTATATAAACTTTCTATTGTACTTTAAAAATTCTCAAAAAATTAATTTCTCACATGCAACAAGGAGACTGATTTAAAGGCTTGGTTACTGTTGAATGAGGACTGAGCACAGGCTGAAACAAAGTATAATTGAAGTGTGCTCTTTAGTGTTACACATAATTTATTAGTCCACCATAAGATTGTGATATTGAGCAGAACTCACATTTTAGCTTGACAATGCCTCAGTCAGAATTACTTTGCCTTTTATTTACTCAGCTGTTCTTACCCTCTTGCCCTGTGATTTTGGGGAGATGAGTCAGTTCTTCAGCAGTGCTACAAGAATTTTATGAAAACAATGCAAGTCATAGCTTACCTTGACAAAAGAGTGCTGTGAAAAGGAGTTCCAAGCAAGTGGCAATGGGAAGTGTTTCACTGGGATCACAGATGGGCTTTGGGATGAGCAAGTCCCCTCCAGTCCCTTTCCCTAAATGACCCACAGACATTCACATGCAGGCATTTCACTCATCTCTGATATTTCTTCCCCTGACAGGAGTCCTGCTCTCCCACAGAAACAAAGCCAGCACAAAGGATCCTGGCAGTGATCCCTGCAGGGTGACTGAAGCATGATTTATCTCACAGACTTCATTCTCAAGTACAGGTGCTCATGTCTGCTGCCACTACCTAGCTCAGCTCCCATCTGGCTGGGAAATAAATGTGAGGTTAGGTCTGGGCAGAAGAAAAAATACTTCTGAGAGAAATGTAATTTCAGCAGCATCAAGGGGAATGCTGAAATCAGATCTCAGCATGCCTAAGTGGGGATGCACCCCAGTGGTCTTCACCTGTCTCATCTGTGACCAGGGCAGACAGGCACAAGCTGCCTTTTAAGTGCACCCTGAATGGATACTTGTAAAGGAAGAGGGGAAAACACCCCCACAGATTATGACCAGCCTCAAAGGAGGTCATGAAAAGAATTTTTAATAAGGTGCAAGGACTTGGAAAAACAATTTCCCCACCTCTCCAGTCAGTTGAGAAGGCTACTGAGACAGATTACAGGGACCTCCTGAGACTAAAGGGAAGGCTTCACTGTGCAAACACAAGCCACTAAGGTTTTGCAGAAGCCTAGTGTGAGCTGCTTGAGCTTCTTTCCCACATGTATTTCTTCCTCTTCCCCATTAGGAAGAAAGAGTCAGCAAGGTTTTTATAGACAGATATATTGCTGGGCACAAAGGGAGTAAGATGTTGAGGGTACACAGTCATCTCTGTTAGATTTTAAGACTTTTTACTGCCAGTAGTAAGGACCAGCTATAAAACATGTTTTCTTACACTGCAAGTTAGCTGAATGAAACCAGAGTTACTGGATTTCAGTCCTCATTCTTCAGCCTGTGCTACTTATCAGTCATTTTGCCTTGCTGCCAACACTTTTATCTGTACGTATAGATCTGGTTTGAGAAATATTACAGGGTCAAATGCACCAAAGTCAGCACTTTTGATGGTATTGCTGGGATTTTTACCTGTTCTATTGACTCTTTTAGAGCTTCACAATGGTCTCCTGCTGTCACAGTCCAGTGCAAGTGTTTATTGGACCTGTATGATGAAATCAAACATATTGATATGATGATACTCATGTTTGATGAAATCTAACATATTGGAGTTACTTACAGGCAGCCATAGAGCTTCCTAACTCAGCAGTCCCACATCCCTTCTGGCTCTTCTCTAACTCGTCACTTCTTCCCAGGACTGCTGAGCAGGAGCTTCTCATGGTGGCAACTGTGCTCCATCAGCTCTGATAGCAGAGAGTCCAGTTAACTTTAATAGATCTCCTACAAGGAAAACCAAACTCTTTCCATCTCAAAAATCAATGTCCATGGAGAAAGGGCAGATGAAAGGTTTTGCAGAGGACAAAAAGGTGTGAATATAATTTATAGCTGTGCCCCCAGCCTGGAGGAGCAGGGGAGGGCACAGCATGGGGAGAGGAGCAGAGGGGGCCTGGGAACATGCTGGTCACAGCCACACACAGTGGGCAGGCTGGTGACAGCCCTGTCACACTGGCAATCCCCAAGCAGCTTCAGGGCAGCAGTGAGGACAGCAGGACAGCCTCCTCCATCCCACAAATGTGCTTGAACAGTCACTGGGGAGTAACTGGGGAAAAAACATGGGCGTCTGCAAAGGACACAGAAATCTCCCCATACCTTCACAGGCAAATCTCTTGTTTTCCTGGAAAACCTCACACCATGGATGCAGCAAGGCCAAAGATGTAGGAGAGAGAAAATTTGTCTGCTCTGTCTGGAAGTACTGGGGGTAGGAAAAAATCAGTGAATGAAAACCTGAATGCTAAGGAGAAGCTCCTTCAGGGAGCCAGTGAGGCTCAGGTACTGAAAGGGGATCTCTGCCACACTCCACCGTGTCCCTGCTCCCAGTAGGTACTACAAGTATGGGTATGAGTGATGGAGTGTATCATGTTTCCTGAAAAATCCTTTCCTTAGGATGTTTCCTCCTGAGAAGATGAGAGGCCTCAGGAACAAAATGTAAACAATGGTTATCTGCTGCTGTGGAATGCAACAGGTGCATCTGKGATTGGTCTCATGTGGTTGTTTCTAATTAATGGCCAACCACAGTCCAGCTGGCTCAGACTCTCTGAGAGTCACAAGCTTTTGCTACCATTCCTTCCTTTTCCTTGCTAGCCTTCTGATGAAATCCTTTCTTCTATTCTTTTAGTATAGTTTTAGTATAATATATATCATAAAATAATAAATCAGCCTTCAGAACCATGGAGTCAGATCCTTGTCTCTTCCCTCGTYGTGGGACCCCTGCAAACCACCACAATGGAGCATTTATGGATCACTTTTCATCCACACAAGTACACAAGAGGGGTCAGAAAACAAATGCCTCAATGCATAATCCTCTTAGAAGTTAGAGGAAAGAGCCTCAGACTGAATCAACTGAGCAAAATTAAATTCTTTACCTAAGGGGACATCCTGAAGATGCAATATTGGTGCAGTTAATCCTGAACCATCCCTTCCCGTCTCCTCTGTAAGAGGAAAGAAATAAGAGTTAGCTCTGACTTGGGTCTATAGCTCCAGCTTGTCCCCTCAAATAAATTCCCCACTCTGGAAGGCAAAAGTCTCAAGCATCAACCATCCCAAAAAACCATCTCAAAAAAAAAAAAACCAAAACATCTCAAGCAGCAGCTGGCACACACTCATGAATGTAGGAAGCAACAACAGCAAAATGGTCCCCAGGATCCAGGCTCTTCTCTGTAGTGAGGTTTTCAAAGGACATCTCAGACTGACAGAATTAACAAGACTACTTGTTTCATGTAGCAGATGTTAGGCATCTCATTTCTCAGCAAAAATAAGAAAAAAAGCACTTGATTCACCTCCCTTATTCAGCAAAGGGAGCTCTGCTACAAGTAACTATTCTGTTTTAAAGTTACCTTGACATAATGCAGCAAGCTTAGCCAGAAAAATAAACTCAGGTATTGAAGGATAGCTGCAGATGATGTGGAAATCCTCAGACACAGCAAGCATCTCTCTACTAACAAATGAACAAAAGTGAGCCAGGCTCTGAACTTTCTGAAGCTGTTCTCCCCATCACTTTGATAATGTTACCAGCATGTATTCCCTGAATGCAGCACTGGTTTGGGAGATGAGAATCCACAGAGATTACCAGCAGGAATGAACAAGAAACTGTATTTTCAAGAGTAGAAATGTCATCCTGTAAGCACCTGTGGCTTCAGCTAATTTAGGTTTCTAAWAGACCCCAAACCATAAAGACTTGGCAACTTTCTGATTAGAAAGCAAGAGCAGCCAGGATTAATCTACCACAGTTATGCCACATGTACATAAAATCAATCCTAATTTTTTTACAGAGGAATTACAAGTAGTCTTCAACACCCAGTGTGAATGCCCCTCACTGCACAAAGCAGAATTCCAACCCAACAAATCACACTTGAGAATTGAATTTGCCACCATTGCAAGCAAAGTCTCTCTAGAACAGACTGTGTGTCCAGGTTAAGGACCTGGAGAGCAGCTGCCAGACTTTCCTCCCTATTGAGAGCATTCAGTCTAGATAACATCTGGAAGTCCTGTAGCTGCAGCTGGATAGGAAGATTTATTCCAGAGGAGGTTTCACGTAGGAATCTGAATTTCTGATGGCAAAACTGTGCTGGAAAGCATCAAGGGAAATGCTTCAAGATGCTGAAAGTTCTCCCATGAAAGATTCCAGATCCAAAATTGTCAGCCTTGTTCCCCCCCACTTAAACAGTCCTTTCCAATGGAAACCAGATTTCTTTTTGCAGCTGTAGTGCTGAGACTCATGCAGCACTTGGTAAACACATGCAACTAAATTACCACCACAAAACAGATTCACATGGACCAAATGAAAAATAGAAAAAGGAGAAAAAATAGAACCTTTTGCCAAAGACCCCTTGTCAATGGCAAACCCAAGACAGTTCAAGCCTTTTGCCCATCTTATTTGGTAAAAAGGAAAGAGCACCAGGGCCTGATCACTCTGCTCTGGTTTCTGGTTAACATACAGGTCTGTAAAGAGGTAACCAGAATTCAAGCCAAATATCCTCATTTCTGAGCACAAGATTGCTTTTGACCTCAAGAATAAATACCAAGATCTGTAAAAGTGAGTGTGGTGCCTGGAATCTGTTTTTTGAAAAAATACAGGCTATTGTGATGTACTTTCTTTTCATCCAAGTAGGAAGAACATCTGGAAATACAGAAATTTAAAAAAAGGAAAATGAAGAACATTTCTTTCACTGAAGATTTTCATTTTGATAGAACTGAAGCAGATTTAAAGTGAGAAATTAAAATATATCTCCTTCTGAAACTGTGGGCAAAAGATGCCTCAGATCAGCAATTTTTTCATTAATGAATTTCAGCAGAACTACTTCAATTTACTAAGAATCCATTTCAGCAGGATTAAACACCCACCAGCAGCCATCCTTTCACTCTGCCTCTCTTTGGACATTTGTCTTTTCCAGCGGCACTTAGAGCAAGGTTCCCTGGCAGTCTCCTGGGAGAGAGCAAAGCCTGTGCACTCCTGTACGTATCCTTTTTCTATTCTATACTATAGTATAGTAAAATATAGTGTAGTATAGCAAAATATAGTGTAGTATAGTAAAATACAATAAAATAAATATAATAAAAGAAAAATAAGAATACTATAATGAAATAAAAATTAAACAAAAATAAAAATAAATAAAAATAAACAAAAAATAAAGATAAAGATAAAGATAAAAAATAAAATAAAATAAATGTAAGAAATTAAAAATAAAATTTGAAAAATCTAAAAGCAATAAATAAAATAAAAATAATCAAAAATTTAAAAATAAATAAATAAAATAAATAAAATAAATTTTAAAAAAATGAAAGAAAATAAAAGAAAATATAAAATAAAAATAAACAAAAATAAATAAATAAAAATAAGATAAAAAATAATAAAAATAAAATTAATAAAATAAAATAAAAAATAAAAAAAGTAAAAATAAAGATAAAATATTAAAAAATAAATAATAAATAAAATAAAATATTTTAAAATTAAAAATAAAAAATTAAAATAAAAATTAAAATAAAATTTAAAAACACAATACAAAAAATTCAAAAATAAAAAATAAAATTAAAATATTAAAAATGAAATTAAAAATTAAAATAAAAATTAAATAAAATAGCCTTCTAAAAACATGAAGTCAGATTTTCAATTCCTCCTTCATCCTGGGGACCCCAGCAAATACCACAGGATCTCCTGTGCCCATGGCACATGTGGCCATCACAACAGACAAGACAAAAGGGCAAAGCCTCAAGGCTGCTGCAGAAATCTTTCCAGGGGTACAGAGTACCATGGTACCACAGAGCAGGTTTGGGTGATAAAACGTGCTTGTTTCCACAGGATTTCTCATTAAAGTCTGAAACAATTAGTGCTCACACAGCTGGTTTGCTTCTTCCTCACAATAAATAGTAACTGCATCATAAATGCAGCCCAAATTCCACAGCAAAGTCTTCCAACTGCAGCTGCAAAGTGGACAAGAAAGAGGGGATTCTCAAGACTGAAACACTTAAACTTCTTAAATGTGGGCTGGGGAAAGCTAGATTTTGGAAGAATTTGGCAAGACTTCCCTTGGYGAGTGTGTCACAGTTTTCATGGAAACAGTCTGTTGGCAATCTTGGTCTGACTGCTCCTTCCTGTGCAGGGATGATGCTGGCCTAAGCTTTGTCCTAAAGCATTTTAGCTGTCATCTTCACTGCAGCCCTGTACTTCTGAAAGGTCAGTGCCCCCTGTGGAAGGCCCTTCCAAGAGCTTTCTCCTCCGAGCATGGGAAGTGTGGGATTTTCCATTCATTGATTTTGGTTTTAACCCCAGCTGCAAGGTTCTCACAGCAAGACAGCAGCAGCAAAGCAAAGGTCTCCATATCCTCAGGCATGCCTGGGTTTAACACGGCGTCCTGGTTTAACCAAAGCAGGCAATGAAGCAGCACACAGCCACCTCTCCCCAGATGAGGGAGGGAATTGGGGAAAAATAAAGGAAAAATCTGTGTGTCTGGGATAAGAAGAGTTGAAATAAAAAATTATAATAATAATTGTAATTAGAGACGGCAAAAAGAGAGAGAGGGGAGTAAACCCCAAGACAGACAAGTGGTACACAATGCAATTGCTCACCATCACTGACCAGTGCTCAGTCCATCCTTTGTGGAAACCCAGGGCACAGGGAATATTTCTCTGTCTGCTCTGGGGTGCCCTGACCCCCAGGGGAGCACTGACTTTGACCCTCATTCATGGAGAAAGTTTCCTACACTTCAAGATAGACTGGAACCCACAAAAGTGTGAAATAGTTTGTAGAGAGTAGCATAGGTGTATCACTTGGTGAGAAATTTAGGTTTTGGGTTTTTTAGTATGCTGTAGATGGAAACAAGATGGAGGGCACAGGGTGTCATCCTGGGTTTCTTCTTCCTGCTTCTTCTTCCTTCTTCTCCATGGGTTTGGGTGGCATTTTGTAATTGGGCAGAAAAGTCTGCATTGCAGCTCTGTGGGATCAGTTATTGGGTTAAAAGGGAAAATAACCTAGGTGTCAGTTCTTAATTGGACAGTTTAGTCTTAAAAGACCTTGTACCAAGAGATTGTTGGCCATTTTGTGCCTTCTAATGAAAAGCTGCCCAACTCACAGAAGTGAGACTGTTTTACTGATAAGAAATGATAAACACTTGAGTCCAAACAGGAATTACTGTCTCAAGTGCCTTCAATCCAGACCCAGAGAAACCAACAACTAAAACCATCACAATCCCTCAGCAGTGATCAGCAGCTCCCAGCCAGCTCCCCCTGGTTTACATACTGGGCTTAACATTCCATGGTAAGGAATACCCCCTTGCCCAGTTCAGGTCAGCTGTCCTGGCCACGCTCCCTCCCAGCTCCTGGTGCCTCTCCTCACTGGGAGAGCCCTGAAAAATCCTTGACTCAGGGTTAGCACTACTAAGCAACAACTAAAGCAACGTTGTGTTATCAATGCTATTCTCATCCTAAATCCAAAACACAGCACTGTATTAGGAAGCAAATTAACTCTAGATGAAACCAAGACACACTGTTTATTTTGGTTTTTTTTCTCTCAGCAGAGCAGGAAACATGTTCCTGCCTGGAACAATGTAAATGACAACGGGGCTCACCCTGAGCTTGGTGGGTTCTTGCTGTCCACAGGCTGTATTGCTTGATGCAGCAGGCAGTAAGAATGAAGAGATGCTGCTCCTGGGGGTGGGGAGTGGTGTCAGACAGCCCATGCACAGGGAGAAGCAGGCGCTTTGCTATGGAAGAAGCAGCAGTTGGTGGGAGGGTTGACACTGCCGTGAGAAAAAGGYTGATTCTATTGTTTGCGACATGCTCTCTACCTTCCCTGTATCCTCAGACCTGTGCTGGACTTCCAGGAAAAGCTGTCCTGAGATGAGCCTGGTGCCTACAGGTTTCAAGCACTCACAACAGCCCCAGCCCCCCATATAGGAGTTCGAAGGTGATGTCTAATTGACAAAATATGCCCTGCAAAGAATCAGTGACCTGGAAACTTTACAATTTACAGTCTTGTGCATCACAGATGCTTCTGGCAAGATTTTATTGAATTGCTCCCCTGAACAGCTCTTAGCACAGAGGTTTAAGTGCAGCTTCTCCTTTTATTACCTTTATGACATACTCTGCTGGACCTTCAATGAGCCAGTGGCACTTCATGTCCCTGGGATACAAGCCAGGCTAATGAGCAGTATCAATCTTCCCCTCTTCCACTAACACTGTGACACTGCCACAGCCCGAGCCTGAAACACTCAGACAGCAATATAACACACTCAGAAGACAATATAATACATGGTACTTACAATGAACACAAATCAACAACTTGATTTTTAAGGGAGCCAGGCACTCTAGGGAGAGCTGTTATTTTAAGGGAGCCAGGAAGGGGAGAGGAAGAGTTTGTACAGCATCAACAGGGTCGCTTGCTTCAGAGTCCTTATGGATGGCCATGAAGCTGAGCTACAGGCACAGCCAGCCTTGCTTCCACCAGAAACAAACTGGTCTGGTCCAACCCTGCTGGCAGAGGAGCTGGGAAGACATCCCTGCAAGATTTACCCAAGGGGACAAGGAATTAGTTTAAGGGTGGGCTAAACATGCATCTATCCAGACAGATCTCCCAGTGGTTCACCAGGCTCGATCCCACAGGGAAGGTCTTGTCTCAGATCAAGAGGAGAGGCTATTTAACTTCCATTACCTGTAAAATATTTAGAAGGGGGTACAAAGAAATTGAGGAGATGGGACTTCATCCAAAAGTCCAACCACATGAACCACCACATACTCCCAAAGGATGAATTGCATGATTAAGGATCAGCATTATTACCAACACCTCACCATTACTGAGTTAAAGAGAAGAGGCAGTCAGTACGCACAGGAAATATTTTTGTTACTATTTCAGGGGGACAACAGGCCCCATTTCCTTGTCTCGTCTGCACTTCCCCAGGAACCTGAGTGGTTGTTGTGCCCTATGACCAATTCTGAGCCTAGAGCCAGCCCTTGAGCTGTGTATCCAGCATACCCAGCACTTTACTGGCCTTGCTAGCACATGAGGAGCTGCTCTGGACATGCCAGCTAAGCAAGGCCGAGCACTCCATTTCTGCTGCTACCCAGGGTCTGCAGGAGTACAACATACATTGGACACAAGGCAGACAAGGGCACAGTTGAAAGTTATTTCTGAGACACCCGTCACACTGGGCTAAATGCCAGTACAAGTATGAACACAGCCCTCAGTTCCAGCTGCCCTGCTCCATTTGGGTGTTTTCTCCAGCTCTTTAAATTCATACTGGAAAACACAAAATGCTTTCTTTCAAGGGCCAGCTAGATTTGCTGTTTTTCATGACAAGGAATTACATGAAATCATTCCCAGAAGCCCTCACACCTCCAAGGCACCCAGACTTACTGATTAGCTCTCTTCCATTCAAATAGAGGGACACACATCCAGGGTCACGTCTCAGCTGGAACCCTACGCATAATTTAGTGAAGAGTCTCGAGGTGGTTTTGTCCTCTAGCATGGTACAGGTGCACAGGCTAGAAGCAAGCAGTGGTAAAATCAGGTTTGTGCATGGCTGAGCTTGGCCCTGTCAGTCCCACCACAGGTTGGGAATGTCACACAACAGAAGGTGACAACTGCTGGCACTGGCTCCACCTGGTAAATTTCACCTTCCCCCTTGGCATCAGCCAGCTGGGGAGGGAGCTGCCAGCAGCAGAGGGCTGCCATGAACTTGCTCAGCACTAGTGGGGACTTTTTGCTTCCTTCCAGCAGCAATGGCTTTGTGCTGTGTGACTGACACCTCCAGCCCCATCCATCTCACCCCTCTGTGGCCTGTAGGAGCTGAAGCTCTCACAGCTTTGTGTGAGCTGACAGTGACACACCCAGACCAAAGGATAAAGGGCACAACAGACCTCCAGCTGCAGCATGGCTTGTACAGCATCTGTATTACACACAGACTTTGTGTCTTACTGCCTTCCCACACAGCACCACCCTGCCCAGCAAGCAGAGCTGGGGATCTGCACTGAGGGAACACACAGCCAGTGTCACCCTGGCACTGCTGAGAGTGGGACCTGATCTGGTGCTGACTGGGGCTCCCAAGCCCTGGGAAACACTCCAGGGCTGCCATAAGGAAAATCCAGTCTTTGGCTATTACAAGCTGCAGCCACCTGCTGTGAGGGACACGATGCTCCACAGCCAGGGGGTGCAGAATGAGCCCACCCTCTCCAAAAGAGCAGGATGCCTTGGGAAGCTCACTCTGCTGCTGCAGGGAGAGGGCTTGGCACAGCAGCCAGGGAGGGAATTACGTTGTTTGGAGTTATGTGGGGTATTGCAGTACAGGCACAACTGGCCAAGGCACAGGCTAAGACACTGCAGCTATTTCAGTCACAAAGAGCTTAACACGCAGCTGAGAGACACCTCAAAGGAGAATATGCAATTTCCTTCCCAAAGTCTTACTTAAAAATCCCAAAACTTACAGGAGTTGTCCCACCAGCTGTCCCACAATGGGCTCATATTCATTCAGCCTCCTCGGATATGACATGGCTACTCCAAGCTCATTTTTAGTGAAGTACCACCTGCATGTCAGCCTTCCCTCCCTCTTCTATGGGCATTTGGTGTTTGCAGATCCTGATAGCTCTGCTTTGCAAAGGATAACACCCACTTCATAGCCACATGGCCCCTGCTCCTTGCAGTCACTGCTCCCAATTAAAGGCACTTTCCTGGCTGCAGATAGTGCCCCTTTGAAAGCATAACCATTAAGGATCCCTAGGAAAGCTGTAATAGGTTGGGTATTAGTTAATACCAACACCTCAGCTTTGATGGCCGTGACAGAAATAACACCATCTCTTTAATAACTTGTAATTATCTGCACAGAAAAATAGAAGTGGCCAGTGGGGAGTCACTAAACCTGTGCCCAGCTATAAGAGGCTTTTCCAATAAGCCACGAGAGCCACAGCACTTAATGTCATGCCCCTCTTCCCTTTCATGTTCAAAGTTGCATTTGATGAGGAGATAACCCCTGATCAGCCCTGCACGCTGCTTCAGGAGCACAACAGCAGTTCAGATTTCTAGCTGGCAAGCTTTCAAAGCAGACTTTTAAGAGAGCAGGGCTGATATGCAGCACTCAAGGGGCACCTCACCAAACTGGAAGGGCTGCATTCAGCCAGAAAAAGGGCAGCTTGAGGCACCTTCTGCTTTTCCTTCAGGGSATGCAAGGGTCAGGGTTGCTATTATAACATGGTTTCTGAAGGGGGACTTACACGTTTAAACCTTTGGGTTTGCCATCGCAGATGAAAATGTACTAAACCTTCCTGCTGACTCAGTGTCTGAAAATTGAACAGAACTGCTGTGGGTGGAGAGGAGGGAGGCAGCATTAGCAGGACCATTTGGGTGTCTGTAGTGCTAAATGGTGGAAAAAACCTCCAGTACTCATAGCTGCCCTGTGCCATGCACTGGGCAAGGAAGTCACAAGTGCAGCCGCCTGTGAGAAGATGCTGAGCTCTGGGCCATGGTACCTCTCACGAGAGTATCCCATCCTCTGGCACAGCCTGCGCCAACAACACCACACCAAGTGTTCGGGTACCAGTCCTCTGACACACAGAGGGACCTCCACAGTTACCTGTCCAAATGCCACTGGRCAGGAAAGGTGACATTTATTCCTGCTCCAGCAGTCCCAACCTTTGATGCTATTCTATGACATGCCAGCTTTTCCACAGCAAAACACAAACACAACCTTGCTTGCTTCTCCCTGTCATGGGAACGCGCTATCATCCCTGCTCATTCAGCTGTTACCATCTAACCCAAACCCCACAAATCTAAGCTCTGTYCTTASAGTYTCCTGATCTGACTTGTGGTTTGTCAGCCTGCCCTTCCCCATACACAACCCCCTTTTTTTTCCATGAAGAATGTAAAACTGAAAACCATTTTGCCAACATCAGCTGTGGCACTGATTTGAAAATATTCAAGGTGTGAATATACCAGAGAGCAGGGGAGGTTCTCAAGCTACAGCTTGGTCGGAAAAAAACATTCATGCAAGTACATCCAAAGAGACAAGTGGCATCCTGACCAGCAGCCTACCCTAGGGCAGGGCAAGTCTGGCCCTGTAGGACCAGCAGAGGAGAGTTTGGCACTGAGCACACTCCTCTGCTGCAGTGGGACTGCCTGAGCAAAGGTATCCAAAGGCCTGAGTGGGTGCAAGGGGAGGGACACCAGGTGGGAGCTGCCTTCTTTCCAGCCTCCTGACAGCATTGCCCATGCCAGGTTCTCTTGCCCACTGCCTGCAGTCCGACCATGAAGGTCCTCCCTGGTTTCTGCACCTGCAGAGATGGAGGTGCTGCTGTTAGAAACGCCCGGGGCAGGTCTGGGGAAGAGCCAGCATCAGTGTCCTGCTCACATCCACATTCCCACCTGCAAAAGGCCGCTCCTGCCTTCATTATCCTGAAGCTCCTTGTAAAGCCCTTGCTCAGCAAAGTGCTGACAGCACTCTCAGTGCTGTTGCTCCCCTGTCTCCCCTGGAGAGGAGGAGGTTTGCAGGTGGACAGGACAAACCTGCTGCCCAAAGGAGCCAGGGCAGTGGAGCTGTCACTTGGCACAGCACGGAGCCCTGCACCGGGGCAGGTCCCTGCCACTCGGATCCGGCAGGGGATGAGGGGCTGCTCCACCTCCTGCAGGACAGCAGCAGCGTCCCCACCCTGAGAGGATGGCTCTGCTCGTGACAGGCTCCAACACGCACACATGAATATTCACAGCAGCAAAGCCCTCCGAGGGCCCCAGCTGCAGCAAAGTGCTGATCTGCACATCCCTGATGAGAGGAGACCTGATGAGCCAAGGGGTGCGTGAATATTGTGTTGGTGGGAGTCACCTTCTCTTGCATTTCTATTTGTGAAGTCTCCTTCCCTGTCACCGTCACATTGTCTGAAAAATCCTCTTTGCCCAGGATTCTCCTCCTGGGAAGCTGAGAAGCCTCAGACAAAAAGGAAAACAATGTTATCTCGTTGCTTCTCCTGTGTTTGCTGCTTTGGAATGTGTTTGGAGATTGTTTATCCAACAGGCGGTTGTTTCATTGGTTTCATTTGAATTGTTTTCACTTAATGACCAATCACAGCCAGCTGTGTCAGGGCTCTGGCAAGAGTCAGGGGTTTTAATTAGTATCTGGTTAAGCCTTCTGGAGCTTTGTTCTAGTCTTTAGTATAGCATAATATCATATCATATCATCTCAACTCATCATATCATATCACATAATATCACATAATATCATATAATATAACATCAAATCATGTAACAGAATATCATATTATATAATATATTGTGATATAAGATCATATATCATATAATATTATATCATATATCATATCATATAACAGAACATAATATGATATAATATACCATCATAGCATATAACATAATATCATATCATATAATATATTGTGATAACATATAATATGACATCATATCATATAATACCACATCATATAATGTAATATATTGTGATATGATATAATATCACATCATATCACGTAATATCACATCATATCATGTAATACATCGTGATATCATGAAATATCACATCATATCATGTAATATATGATCATATCATGTAATATATCGTGATATCATGTAATAACACACGATATCATGTAATAACACACGATATCATGTAATAACATGTGATGTCATGTAATAGCACCGTTATCATGTAATAACACGTGATGTCATGTAATAACACGCGACGTCATGTAATAACACGCGACGTCATGTAATAACACGCGACGTCATGTAATAACACGCGACGTCATGTAATAACACATGACGTCATGTAATATATCGTGATATGTAATAACACGTGATATCATGTAATAACACACTATATCATGTAGTAACACGTGATGCCATGTAATAACACGCGATGTCATGTAATAACACGATGTCATGTAATATATCATATCATGTAATAACATTTGATGTCATGTAATAACATCATATATCACATCATATCATATATCATGTAATATATATAATATATGATATTGTATGTTATGATGTGATATTACATGATATCATGTGTTATTACCGTGTGTAATTACATGATATCAAAATATATTATATGATATGATGTGATATATGATATTATGTGGTATTACATGATATCACAATATGTTTTATGATATGATGTGATATTATATGATATATGATATCACAATATATTATGTGATATCACAATATATGATATGATTGATATGATATGATGATATGATATGATATGATATGATATGATATGATATGATATGATATGATATGATATGATGTGAATAAATTAGCCTCTAAGAACATGGAGTCAGCTTTCTGAAACATGGAGTCAGATCCTCGCCTCTTCCCTCGTTCTGGGACCCCTGCGAACACCATCACATAGTTGAATATATATATATATGCGCCAAATTGAGGATATATAYCTGCTAAATTGAGAGGCAGAGATTAGGAAAATGGAATGTTAATGTAAGCAGAAGGACACTTGGGAAGAGGACAAAAGAGGTGGAAGAGCCTAGCCAAGACAAGGAGGCTGGACTGCCTCTATCGCTCTCCTTGGAATGACTCTGTGCTTGTGAGAAACTCTTTCTATCTTTCTCCCCAAAGACCAGCACTGATCAGATCAAAGGACTCGTGTAGGTCAAGCAAAACTCAAGATTCAGCTCAGTTCAACCCAGAGTCATATTGGTCTGCTTTTCCTTGATACTGAGAGAAAAATGGATCACAGCTCCCCCTGGAAGCTTTGATGGGGCACTGGCAGTGCCCAGCCTCCAGGGAAGCAAAGCAGGGATCCCTGTAGCTTCCACAGAAGCTGCCCAGCCTAGTCCATGCCTAGAGACACAATTTAACCACAGAGCACAGCACAGGCAGCCCTCAGGTAGCCTTCCTCACACTGCCCACCAGGATGTCTGAGCCCTGAAGTGAACATTTCTCTGTCCTACATCCCCTGCTCCTGCCATTACAGCCAAGCTGTAAGGCTACTGCCACCTCAGCCAGTGCTTTGGGACATGGCAAGGACAGACTGGTGCTCTGCGTGGGCTGATCTGCCATCTGATGGCCACAGGCAGTCACAGCCTGTTGGCTGTAGCCCCTCCTATCTCTAGGAGATACAGGGAATGCCTCTGAAAAGATCAGGAAATGAGAGACTTGTGACACATCCTTAACTCTACGTCCTGGATTGCCAAGCAAATTGTATTCTATTTGCCATCTGTATGGCAGTTGTCTTCTGTCAAGTGGGCAGTTTGCCTTATCTATTCCACAGCCACTCCTCCTCTGGAGAGACATCTGCTGATAACAGCTATTGAATGTCACTGCATGACTGATAAGAACCACAGCATCCCATAGTAAAATGCTCCGCCCAGAGGGAGGAGCCAAGCATTCCCAACTGGATATAATCTGGAGATTCTGGAACACCAGCACRGCTTCTCCTCTGGACTTCCCACAGAAACAGCTGCTTCTTCTTCCTCTGGATCTTCAGAGGAAGGCTACACCCTTTTCTACAGGATCCCTGCTCCAACAGARCCGCACCTGACACTCCAGGAGGACTGCAGCCACAATTCCAATGGGACTGCTACCAACACCCTGACCCACAGGGTGTCAGGTTGGGTTCTGATTCTGTCAGTGTTGGTTTAGTTTACTGCATTGTTTATTCTTTTTATTTTCTTCCCTAATAAAAAAACTGTTATTTCTGCTCCCATATCTTTGCCTGAGCCCCCCTTAATTTCAGATTTGTAACAATTCAGAGGGAGGGGGTTTACATTTTTCCATTTCATGGGAGGCTCCTGCCTTCCTTAGCAGACACCTGTCTTTCCAAACCAAGACACTCTAACACCCTGAAGCTGCCTCCTTAGGCTCTGCCTTTGCCTGCAGAATACTGGAAGCAGGAGTTAATCCAGTTTTTCCTTGGGGGGCAACACTCCTGCAGCCCATGGCTAGCTAACAGCCCAGGGCTGTGGCCACAGGGAGACCCATGGCTTTCCAGCAGCTGCTGGAGAAGGAAACAGCATCCTTGTAAGAGGGGAGCACAAGGACACACAGCAATCTCACAAAGCCACACAGGAAGACTCCGGGGGATAAACTTCTAGGACAATTAATCAAAGCCTAGGACAAGAATAAACCAACTGTGCTACTTCAATAAGAGTTAAGGGCATGACTGAGGGGACACCGAGTCTGCAACCCTGCAGTGTGGTCCTGCCCTGAGATCTGGGGTTGGCTTTCAGTAACAGTACAATAAAAATAAAAAAAAAAAAACGAGATTTTAAAAAATAAAATAAAAAAGAAATAAATTTTTTTAAAATTTTCACAAATAAAATAAAAAATAAAGATAAAATAAACAAAATTTTTAAAATTTTAAAATAAAATAAATTTTAAAATCCAAAATTTAAAAAATAAATTAAAATAAGATTTTATTAAATTAAAAAATAAAATTTAAAAATTTAAAAAATAAAATTGAAAAAAATAAAATAATGAAATTTTAAAAATAAAAAAAAATATTTAAAAGTTAAAAAAAAATAAAACAGCCTTCTAAGAACAGCCTTCTGGGCTGGCTTTCAGTAACAGGACTTTCAGCCAGGCTGGTTTCACATTAGAAGCAATGTGGAAGATTCCCTGACCTCCAGCTGCAAAAGCTGGGAGTTCTCTCAAGTGGATAAATGCATTTCTTGTTTCATCTGCTATCCATCAAGCCACTGCTTGTACCTGGGAAGCCCAGAGCTGCCAGGAGAGGTGGCAGCAGATTGCATTGCTGCCAGCTCAGCAGTAATGCTTCACCTTGGCACTCACAGAGCCTCCATGCCATTTTTGACCATGAAACATCCAGCTCACCTTTGGTTACCTGCAGTCTGGGATCCTTAAGGACACGTGAGAAGCCTTAAAAGTAATGGGAACTGTTTGCCAAGTCCTTTTGGCCCCATAAATCCTTCTAATTTTGTTACTGGTTCATTTAAAGAGATAAGCAGAGGCCTACATCCAAGAGCTTTATGGTGGTTTTAGGCAGCTACACATAGTTTAAATTAACACTAGACAAGCGTGTGGCCATCACGGTTTTTCTGCATATTTTATAAGCAATATAATGTCACAGTTACACTCAGTGCAATCAGCTCCAGCAGGGTTTCCATTCAGCATTTCTTTTAGCAATTTAGTACTATCAGGGCCCAATATCAGGGCAGTTACCCAATGACCAGATGAACAGTGGATCCCACCTCTAGCAAAGGCATTTACCCTCCTCTTGGGATGCAGAGTTTTAGCACAGGGTGGGACAAAAAAAGTTCAGCTGCTGAATTTTTGTTGAATTCTTGAATTACCACCATGCTATTTCACTCGTGCAGCCTCTGGAGATGGCAAGTCCAGGGAGCCTGGCAGGCACTCACTTTCCTGTGGCTGGCTGCCCCTGAAGTGTGGCCTCAAGCGTTTTGAATCAAGGCATCGAGGGTTCAGCATGAGCCGTTGCCTCAGTGCTTTCGAGTAAATTAAGATTTATCTTTTTCCCACTCAGGGAAAACCTTACTTTCATTTTCTAATCACTTCCAGCCATAAGTAACAGACCCAGTAATGGCACAGCTCAGCCCTAATCCCGGGAGGCTGTTTACTGGAAATGGAAAGTTGCCATGCTTCCCAGCAAAGTCTGACACCGGGGCTGCCTGGCAATGCAAATGCTGCAGGAATGGGAGCACAGCAAGAGCACTGACAGCAGAACAGTGGAGAGGAAAAGCCCTGGCTAGATTTGCATGGAACAGAGAAACAAGGAGGTGTGACCGTGTTCACAGGGATCCGAGGAAGAGGGAAGAGATGAGGATCTGACTCCACGTTTCAGAAGGCTTGATTTATTATTTTATGATATATATTATATTAAAACTATACTAAAAGAACAGAAGAGAGGATTTCATCAGAAGGCTAGCTAAGAATAGAAAAAGAAGGAATGAATAACAAAAGCTTGTATCTCAGACAGAGAGTTTGAGCCAGCTGGACTGTGATTGGCCATTAATTAGAAACAACCACATGAGACCAATCCCAGATCCACCTGTTACATTCCACAGCAGCAGATAACCATTGTTTACATTTTGCTCCTGAGGCCTCTCAGCTTCTCAGGAGAAAAAAATCCCAAGGAAAGGATTTTTCAGAAAATATCATGGCTACAAGGAGGTGCCTCATTATGGAGGTTAATCTTGCACATTGAAATTTCTATACCACAGCTACTTTCTCATTATTTAACATTAGTCCTCAAAAAGGACACAAGTTGAGCAAGAAACAGATGTGAACATGACTGGTCTGCAATTACAATATAATGGGTTATAAAAGGGCTGGCAAAGAGGCCCCTTATATCACTGTCCCTGCCCATTAAAAAGTCTTTAGCAAGGCTTATGAAGCTGGTCTTGCATTTAAAGCACAGAAGCCAACGTGACTCCTAAGAGTGATGGGGCAGCTGCCAGGAAGGCACACTGTGTCTCCTCCTGCCTCAGAAATGCTTCTCTGCACGCCTGCTCAGTGAGCAGGGTCCTTGAAAGACAAATCCATTTATAATGGGTGGCTGGGACACTTGGAAGAACCACGGTAGCATGGAGATTTCCACACCCTGGACCAGACTTGGAAAGCTGCGCAAAAAGGACTTTCCTCTCCTGAGTGACCAGCGTTCAATGACTCAAGGATGAACAAGAGATGGGATCTGCCTCTGCTCCCCTTTCCCAGAGAGGAGGGCAGCACACAGCAGGGCTGCCCTCCAGGCTCCAACTTTGCCAGAAATCTCAGCTGCAGAGCATTCTCTGGGCTATCCTGATCAGTGGGACAAACTCCACACATACAACTCTTCAGGCTACACAGAAGACAGGAAAAAAGAATGTTTTTCAGTGAGACAAGACCCCAAATGCCCAAATGCATTACCTCAGGCTCTTCTGGCAGCTAGGGAATTAATGAGACAAATCCCAGGTGCCACAGCTTTCCTGACTCCATGTCCTGGGGTGATTTTAGGATGCCTGTACTCCCAGCAGGTTTTAATGACATCACCAGACTGCTCCAAATTTGCCCAAACCAAGACAAATACACTTTTTGGCACCCAATGCATGGTCCAAGAAAGTGGAAAAAACACCCTATTATAAATGCCCCCAAACCCCACACATTTTAAACAAAAACTTCCTCCAAAATTAGTATTTCAAAAACCCAAATAAACATTTAAAATAACAACTCTAAAACCAAAAAACATTAAACAATAAACACCTTACCTAAATTATAAAAAAAACCATCTACAATTAAATTCCTAAAACTTAAAAAAGAGCAAATACCAATTACCACCTCAACAATACACCACCAACAATACAACTCAAACACCATAACTGTATCTACAAAATCATCTAAAATAAACTTTAATTAACAACACAAAAAAACTATTCCTAACTTAATAAACCCATAATACCACAATCCCCATCCACAACATAACCCATAAACTAAAAATGAAAAAAAAGTCAACAAAACCCACTCACCCTTCAACAGCCCCATTTAACCTATACACAAATCTAAAAGAAAATAAAAACTAACCATAAAATATCATACCTTAAATAAAACAACTCCACCATTGAATACTACTATACCAAAGACATTACAACTCCAAGACAAACTAAAGTCCAAAACAACACAATAATACACCACTATTGACATTACCAATATCTTTTTCTCCATTCCTTTAACAATAAAATAGACACCTCAATTTACCTTGACATAAAAAAGTGTACAACACACCTAAAACAAACTACCTCAAAAATAAAAACGCAATCCTACAATCTACCATCAGCTACTCCAAACTATACTAAAAAATAGAGCTCCAAAACTTCTACTGTACATCAATAATATAATTATACAAAAAACACAAGTGATTAAAAAAATGATCCAAATTCTCCTAAAAGCCAATTTCACCATCCAAAAAACAAAATTAAAAAACCAACTCAAAAAATCCAATTCCTAAAAATAAAATAAACAGCACCAAATTCCCACCAATATCATCCACAAAATCACAATATCTCCACCAACC
This sequence comes from Cardinalis cardinalis, assembly GCA_014549065.1. Taxonomy (NCBI): domain Eukaryota; kingdom Metazoa; phylum Chordata; class Aves; order Passeriformes; family Cardinalidae; genus Cardinalis; species Cardinalis cardinalis. The sequence continues at coordinate 6,597,708 of JACDOX010000030.1, forward strand.
AACAAAAAACCCCACAAACTTTCCTAAACACCATAAACTTCTAAAAAAATACACATTCCTAAAAACAACCACGTTATAAACCTAATCACCCACAAAAAAACCACTTTCCAATAAAATCCTAAACAACAACAAACCTGCACCCAAATCAAACAAAAAATTCTGCCTACAATAGCCCTGAATGCAATCAAACCCAAACCAAATAGAAAAAACTCACTCTACAACCAAAAACCATCAACTAGCCTAAAACCTTTAACAAAAAACACTAAAAAAACTCAAAATCGACCACTACAATTTTAAGATCAAAATTAAAAAATATCTAAAATCAACTACACTCCAATAAAAAAATAGCAACCTATAAAAAATCCAAACCACCTCAAAAATAATCAGCACTAAAACACAACTGCTCCTGACAGCCCAACTGCCAATCATAAAGGAAATATTCAAAACCAAAATTCCCTCTGCCCACCACACCACTAATACCACATAAAACAAATCAATCACCCTCAGCACACCACACACCCATATTAAAAACTAAATCACCCAAAAATTTTAATAATTATTATTATTATTAGCCTAAAAATAAAAATTTTAATCTCATCAACAAAAAAACAACAAAACCAACACATACTAAAAAATCCTCCACCATACAACCAATAAAAAACCCACATTACACTCTTTTTACTAATAGTTCTGGTCACATTATGAAAATAAAACAAAAATAAAAAAACATCCATATAAAACCCAGTACAACAAGTTACAAAAAACAGTAAAAGAAAAAATAAATCAAATGAACTCACTAAACTAAAACCCATTCAACTAACCCTAAACATTACTTTTAAAAAAGCCAAAAGTCTTCCTCTACACTAATTCATAGATAATAAACAATACTCGATAAAAATAGCTAAAGAAATGCTAATTAACAGCACAAAAAACCAATTTAATCTACTAAAATGTAAAAAAAATATTATTACCAAAACAAAAAAATACCTATAGAAATCCACCATATAAATACCCATAACCCCAAAAATACAGCCTATAAAAAACACCAAAAAACCAAAACAAACGACAAAAATAACTGTCAAAAATAAACTTAAATAACAACACCAAAAATTATTCCTAATTCAATAAACCCATAATACCTCAAATCATCAAAATAAAAATGCTCCCTATAAGTAAACACAAAACCAAAAAATCTAACCCTAAACATTATTTCTCAAACTATCCGTAACTATAAAACATATACTGCCATCAAACAAACCAAACAATTCAAACCTCTAGAATATAATAACCAATAATTTAAAAATAAATAGAAAAAAGGCCAAACTAATTAATTCCACTGCACTATCCCAAACACAACAAAACAATCATTCCATGCTCACAATTATAAAAACCACCACCAAATAATTCAAAACCTCCCTGGACCTCACACTCCATCCCATAACACCATCCTGAACCTTCAAAAACAAATCCTTTAAAAACATAATGCCCCTAAAAAATTAAACCAAACAATAAAACTCATTCCAAAAACAACCTCATCAACACCTAAACTAAAAACCATAACATGAAGTGTGTCATATCCCCTACCATACACCAACTACAAACAAAATAAAAAATACGATCAACTATTAAAAACCACCTTAAAAAATTAAATTAAAAAAATCTTTCAAAAATTAAAAACATCAAACAAAAGCCACTGACTTAATTAACACCAAAAGCTCCACCAACCAAACCCTACCCAACCTAAACCCCTACATACAATAAACAAAACCTAAATCTCAATAATACATATCAAAAATGTATTTCAAAAACCAATTTAAATCAGTTCTACCCCAAACACAGACAAACCCATCATAAAGTTATCTTTACTCAAAAAACAAGTTACACATAGTAAATAATACAAAAAGATAAAACAATGCAATATATACCTCAAAAAATCTAACTATTAAGTAAAAACCATACATAAACATCACTATTTACTAAATATTACTACCATTATCTATATATAATTATATAATATATATATAGTTATGTATATATAATGTATGTGTTTACAAAGTTCAAATCTCTATTCATTTTAGTAGGAAACTAACAATATAGRGATAAAAAAGTAGAATGTCCACAAATGAGACTTTCTGAGTTTGTCATCTCTTTTAGAGCAGCAAGAGGTTTTATTGTTTAATACTGTTCTTTTCTTTTTGTGCTAGTGAATGTTTTGCCTTTAAATAAACAGATTTTTCCACTTTTCTCCAAGGAAATCTTTTCCCCAAGCAATTGAGAGAGAGGCCCCTTGACTGTGCTTTCTAGAGGAACCCTTCAGAAGCTTTCTCCCAAACTTACCTCAACCAAGACACTCCAGCTTGAGCTGCAATCTGAGTGCTGGAGTTGCCTTCAGCAATTCCATGGAGATCAATGAAAACACAGAGAAATTGCAATTCTGTAGAAGAAGCTGATGTGGGCAAAGCTGAACTCTCCTGTCAGGTACTTTCACTGTGTGTGTGCGCAGCCAGAAAAAAATCCCCAAATTTAGATTTCATCCAGTAGCCTAATTATGCTTAATGAATTTCACCTGGGGCTAACAAAATGAAGTAAGAAGCGAAGCAGGTTGTAATGACCTCACCAGACCTCTCCAAGTTTATTTTTAAAAGCTTCCATGCCTGACGTGCCCTGGAGTACTTGGCCTGTGCCAGTGAAGTCACCATCAGGGATGTCCCTGAACAGTGAAGTCACCATCAGGGATGTCCCTGAAGGGAGCTGGCCCAGCCCTCAGGCTCAGCTTTGCTCTGGCCCACACCCCAAGGAGACACAGCTTCCTTCCATCTTTGCTCTGGCCCACACCCCAAGGAGACACAGCTTTCCTCCATCTTTGCTCTGGCCCACACCCCAAGGAGACACAGCTTCCTTCCATCCCTTTTGGCACCAGCTGTGCCTCAGCAGTGTGGGCAGGTAGCATGGGGACAGTTTGACTTGGGGACAGCTGGCTCTGATTAAGGCTTTGATGCTTCGCTGAGCTGTGCAGTTGGAGATAAATCCGTGGCTATCCCACCTATGTTTTGTAGGGAAAACACCTCCTGTCCTCCCCCAGCAGGGAGTGACACACACAGTGACAGTGACAGGGTGGCAGACCCGTGCTGGGTGGGGGAGCAAGGGGGGCTGCTCCCCTGAGCCAGCCCAGAACACAACCATCACCACCAGGATCACACAGCAGAAGTGATCTCCAGCACCTGGGACACAAGGAAAAAAACAAAAAAACCTGCAATTTCCCCCACCCGCTGGAGGTCTGCTTCTCCAGGCTGGGGGACAGGGCTTGTATCAGGCCTCGGGCTCCCCTGCTGAGGACAGCAGCTCTTCCTCAGCTCCTTTCAGTTAGCCTGTGTCTGCACCCTCTGAAAATCACTCTTTAATCCCTCCTGTCTGATGTGTTTCTCATGCCCCTGCCTCTCCCAAGCCAAGGCTGGGATAAGATGGCTAGTCCCAGCCTCAAACGTAAGCATTGCAATGTTCATTGTGGAAACCCAGGGCACAGGGTGTCTGCTCTGGGGCACCCTGACCCCCAGGGGAGCACTGACTTTGACCCTCATTCATGGAGAAAGTTTCCTACACTTCAAGATAGACTGGAATCCACAAAAGTGTGAAATAGATTATAGAGAGTAGTGTAGGTGCAYCACTTGGAGAGAAACTTATGCTTTGGGGTTTTTAGTATGCTGTAGATGGAAGCAAGATGGAGGGCACAGGATGTTATCCTGGGTTTCTTCTTCATGCTTCTTCTTCCTTCTTCTCCATGGGTTTGGGTGGCATTTTGTAATTGGGCAGAAAAGTCTGCATTGCAGCTCTGTGGGATCAGTTATTGGGTTAAAAGGGAAAATAACCTAGGTGCCAGTTCTGAATTCGATAGTTTAGTATTAGATGACCTTGTACCAAGAGATTGTTGGCCATTTTGTGCCTTCTAATGAAAAGCTGCCCAACTCACAGTAGTGAGACTGTTTTACTGATAAGAAATGATAAACACTTGAGTCCAAACATAAATTACTGTCTCAAGTGCCTTCAATCCAGATCCAGAAAAACCAATGACTGGTACCCCCACAGCTCATTATTTAGGAGGTACTCACACTCTGTTTGCTTGGGGGAGAGCCTGGAATAATTCACTAGAGTCCCCACAAGGCTGTGACTGGATCCAGAGTGATGCCACGCCAGCCCTCCCTAACTTTGGGGCTGATGCCCTCTGTGTAGGCTTGGAGGTCGTGCTGTTTGATGAAGGCTGGCAAAAAGCTCACCAGTTTCTCACACCACCTTATGAGAGCAGCAGAGCACTAAGGAGCCTACAACTCCCTCTGCTACCCAGACCATCACTCTTTGACCTCAGCAGTGACCAGCAGGACTCATCCCACAAGGTTCTGCGGATCCCTGCCCAACTCCTGCAGCATTCCAGGCTGTAGAGGGGCTCAGCTGCTTGCTGCCCTGTTCACACCAACCTCTCTCTCTGGCCTCAAAGTACCTGACCACTGCAAAACCCAGGCACAATTTTCTAAGCCACTGACCTGGACCAAACTCTCCCTGGTGCTTGGTGCTGACTGGCTTTTCCAACAAGAGACTGTGGTGATTATTGCTATAGCAGCAAGTCCACTAGTGAAGCAGAAAATAAACAAACTTTATCAAGGTGGTCAATGATGGAGAAAACTCCATTCCCTTAGGTGGTGAGAGAAATAACAGCAGCAGCAGCAGGACCAGCACCATACTGGAGCAGGGTGGGAGGAACTGCAGTTAGCTGGTTAGCCCATCTCTTGCCTCAGCAGGACATCTGTTTTTAGCACTGGATTCATTACCAGGAGCAAGTTACCCTGAACATCATCATTCTCCTGCCTGGCTTGAACCACTTCACAACCTAGCTAGTGCCTATTTCCCTCTCCCACCAAAAAGACATTTTCACATGGGTGTAGAACAGGCCAGACAGGGAGTTATGAATACATTAGCCACTGCAGGGGGATGTGCAAGAAGGGTTTGACCTGGTGCCCCAGGGAGAGCAGCTCCCAAGCTCAGCAGGACCAAACTCTATGTCTGTCTTTCTTTCAGGGCAGGCTGCACAGGAATGGGTCACACTCACCTCAGCAGCCAAGAAGGGCTCTGGTGAGTAACACCAGCATAGAGAGGGCACGAGAGGCTCCCAGGCCCCACACAGCTACAGCTACASCAAAGGCAGCCTAAAAATCACTCACCAGGGCAAATACACCAAACCCTGGCACAACCTCTGACACTGACTGGCTACTTTCACCTTTTTGGTACCTCAAAAGAGCAGACGACTCACCACCACCACCAGTGCTCACCACCATAAACCCCACACTGTGGCACACCTCCCCACAGACAGGACTCACCACATAGAAGAAGGCACACAAGTAGAGAGGAGTCCTGCTCCCACCACAGCTCAGGAAAAGTGACCAGTGCTGGAACTCCACCTCTCACAGGAGGAACAACTCAGCTGATGAGCCCTTTTAATGCCTATGGTGTCAATCAGTTTTAATGCCTATGGTGTCAATCAGTGTTAGCAGCTGAGGCTGGGGGCTCTCACACCCTGTCTCACCTGTTTGGAGTTTACTGCCCATTTCCATGGGCAGCAGCAGGACCGAATGTCCCCCCCCATCAGACCTGAGGTGCCTCAGGCCTTGCAGAGGACCCAGGTGGGCACTGGGTAGAAGCTTCATTGTTGGGATCTGGGAGAACTTCAGGCTGTTCAGCCTGACTTCAGAGCATGCAATTCCCCTTCATGCTACAGAGCATTTTGGAAACACTAGCATGGCAGGAAACACCACGGCAGGTGTTCAGGGCTTTTGATTCTCTTTCAGGTCCATCTTCAACAGAGGTGTTTATCACCATTACTATCCCAAGTGAACTCAAACCCTGGAAGCATGCAGGAGCATCTAGGAATGTGTGCCAGGAAGAAGGGATTTACAACAAAATTATTTTCTTTATGAATCTCAGTTTTCTTCTCTTTGCACTCTGTGGATTTGTTTGACACATTCCTGACAGAGGCATAAAGCCTGACATGAAGAGCTTATGTCAGTTTAACATGTTCAATCATCAAGACTGTGTGAGCACCAGCCCACATCTTTTCTCATGCTCAGGCTCCAAAAAATGCCTGCTCCAACATTTTTATATGCCCACACTCAAACACATATGCTGCACAGTTGCTCCTACATGACCAATAACCTGGAATTCAGGGCACATAAAATAAAATATAAATCGAGTGGAGTAAGAAACTTCGGCCCTTCCACCTCCAGAACAACTTGTTCATGGCTGGTCCTAAAGAAAAAGAACAAAACCAGGCACAGCACCTACTTTTCTTACTTTTTATATAAAATAGACATTTACATACATTTTCTTCTGCAAAGACTTCGAGCAAACTCCTTGATGTGAAATCTAGCCATAAATCCCACCGTGAAAGAAGCAAAGACTTTGCAAATTCCTGCATCACTGACATACATCCAGCTGCTGCTAAGAGTGAATTTATTTTTAAAATATTTCTAATCCACGGGCTGTTTTCTTGTGGTTTTGTTTTTGTTTGGTTGGTTTTTTTCTTTCTTAAAAAGATATGCACAGCTAATTTAAAAAATTAGATACAGAAATAAGAACCATATGAACAACAGGCAATGCAAACAACTTCTGCATGAGAGGAACACACAGCGTGACATCCACTTCAGGCAGAGATTTCTACAGAAATACAGTTGTGTTACAGTTGTAACTTTTACAGAGGATACCACTGGGGTATTTTCCAGAAGAAAAAATTCTCAGCAAGTCAGTACAAACATGGCAATGAACTTTTGCACAAAGTTATCAAGGTTACCTGAAGCAACTTTGCCACATTAAAACACCAGTGAATGCCAAGCGCTGTTTTTTTTTTTCTTTTTTTTTTTTTTCTCTTTTGCTGCTGGGTTTAAATGTACATGAAAGCACACCGGTGCATTTTGAAATTGCTGCAAGAGGCTGAAGGTTGGGGGAAAAGCCCTCTAAGGGCTAATTTTTTGAAAGATTGTGCATAATTGCATATATGAAAGATAGAAATTGAGCACTTGGTCAACTTAATCACATAAAAATTGATGAGACTTTAGCATACACCAGCTGTTTCAATGAGCTGGAGGACAAGTGGGGCAAAAGACCATATAATAATATTCTGAATTGCTTAATTAATAAAACAGACTGACCATTATCTTCTTTCACCAATATCGTACACCACATCTGGCCTGATTTCTGTAACTGTGGAGAAGCTTTCATCGTTTTTAGATCATTTTAGGGGCATCCAGCCTCCCCTGCAAGTTAGCCTCTTTATTTTGAATTTTTTTGACTTCTACATCTTTCTACCCCCATGCATGCATGCCCAGCCCCTTGTCCTCCTCTGGAATGAAGGCCATTTGCACTGCTGCATTCACTTACTGTTTGGCCAAAACAAATTGCCTGCACATTTGTAGGAAAATCTAGTCCAAGGAGTCCATGACAGAAAGAAAATAACCCCCACTGCATCATTTATCCTGGGGGACAGAAAAGAGATGGAAGCAAAGAACACTGGAATTTAAATAAGCAATAAAATAAAATCCATCAGCTGCAAATATTATCCATGGGGAAAGGAAAAAGCAACACAATTATTATGTTCCTCATTTAGGATTAAAATGTACAGTGAGTACATGAGAGTCCGGTCTAACCAGCTTTCCATTAATTCTCTGCTTTAAAATTAGTGAGCACTGAGGTTTATCCAATGCAACTTGCAGAGAGCATGAACTCTCCCTCACCAGGCAAACCTGCAGCCCTTTATTAATCTGCAATCTCTGCTAACCATGCTGAGCACTGGAACAGGCAGAAAACAATGTACTTATTATAACTCTTTGTTTTAGAAGCTGTGCGATGCTGGAGGAAGAGAACATTTCCTATGATTAATTAAGATAATATAAAGTTATCACAAGGTAAGTTGCTTGATTTATCTTGCACAATAGCATTCCATGTTGGTGGAGGTAACCCATTTCATATCATACTCTGTTCTTCTTTGCCTGCAATAAACCTTTGACATGACTGATGCCCTGAACAAATGCAGGACAGGGAGTCAGCTCAGAGCTTCAGAGGGGTTTAACTGCTTTGGTAGCCCATGGTCTGAGCCATTCTCCCAATCTGCTGCCAGTTTGCAGACTGTCATCCTGCATAGATGGGGTATAAAGTGCTGGTCCAGGAACGTGGGGTTCATTATTGAGCTCTCCTCTCTGCAGAACTACAAACCCAGCTCCAAGATGTGGAGGGTTGGCCTTTCAGCATGGACATGTAAACTGCTGCAACTGGCATTAAAATCCCTGGCTATGTTATCAGCCTGGTTCAGGCAACTGGATATGCCTTGCCTTCCAACCAAACCACCTCCCTTACTGGGGCATCTTTCTCCATTTTCTGCAAGTAAGACAGTGCTGCACAAATGGTCATCAGTCCTTCTCCAGGATCTGGGAGGGGGGCATCCAAAGCTGTATTACACTTTTACACATACACGAGTTTTAGGAGGTCAGGATGGCTTTGATCAGGTTTTAGGACAAGCAGGAGACAGTAATTTCTACCAGGTCTCTCAGGTAAGACAAACTAAGATTTATGCTGAAGTTAAAAACATAAAACTAAGTCTTCCCCCTCACAAAGCATTGCTATAAAAAATACAACTTCTGTATTTGAAAAAATATGTCTCATTGGCCACTATTTAAAGCCACAAACTGCAGTGAGGCCTGTATAATATATAGTATTTATTTAATATGTCTTTTGAGGCAAATTTATAGCTGATACACATTTTTAGAGGAGGCACATCTCCCCCATGCTACCCTCTGACCTTCAGCTGGCTGCTGGAGCACTCTGCAGGAGCCTCCTCCCTGGGGGGCTTTGCATGGTACCACTGTCAGGGCAGCACCAAACACTGTTCTGCCAGCCCCTAAATTCACTGCAGCACAGCCAGTCTGGGCACACAGGCCTTTGGGAAGCTGTCCCAGAGACAGGCTCACCTTGGGGACAGGCACAGAGCTTTCTGGTCCAGGCACCTCTGAATGTCCCAGCAAGGAAGAACCATCTATAACCTTGCAATGCATGTTGGGGAGCTGACTGCTGTCAGAGGCCATTTAAGCTTTGGTGTCCCCATCCCATGGGACTGTGCTGGCATGATGTCACCTCCTCCAGGCCATCCTGGCACCCCGGGGTGTGCAGATCTACCTTGTGCATGGCAGCCAGCAGAGCACCTGCACTGAGGACCTGCAGAAATGTCAGTCTACAGCCACAACAGTCGTGTGATAAAACAGGAGAAGGGTGCTGAGCTAGGCCCAGGAGCTCAAACCTGCCCCTGGCCCCATGAAGTAAAGTAGGCTGCTTGGGCTGGGAGCAGAAAACTCAACAGTGAAGCAACTTGCTTATTCTGATCCCAGCACTCCCCTGGAAGCTGGTTTGGAGGGAGAGCCCAAACACTCGTGGTGCCACCTCTTCTCCCCAGCAGTATTTCACTTCTGCCCAGCTGCAGCTGGCTGGTCTCCTTGGCCAGTGGGGACCATCCAGCCTGGTCTCAGTGGATGCACAGCCATGGCTCTGCCAGGTCCATAAACCCTGRCAGGGAAGACAGCTGCACCTGGGAGCTCCAAACACAGCTGGAGTCACATCAATAATTCCTCAGTAACCTGACCATCACCTGTGCAGCAAACACAGTGTTATCACCAGGCTTTTCAAAGGAAGCCAGCAAAACGTCCAGCACATGGCTGAGCCATCCCAGAGGGAACTTGGAGAGTGCTGAAGTGCCATGGCCAGCTAAATCCAGGCACCACAGTGGTGCCAGGCTTTTCCTGACAGAGGTTTTTTTGGGCATTGTACACCTACCTGAACTGTACTTACTAACAATACCAAACCCTGGGCTGCTGGCCACAGTCAAGCTCAAACGAAACAACTTTTCCAGTTTARTGCTGCAAGAGGAACAAACTGGTGACTGACCCTGATGTCCAAATCCAAAGGCAGGAAGCAGATCCCACTAATGCTCCCTGGGAACTGGTGCAAACCCTGGTGGAAGCAGCAGAAGTGTTGCTATTGCAGGGCCAGTGTGGTCCAAAGTGCTCTGCAGCCACTTAGAATCATGAGAGGAATTATTCCAGCATGCCTCACTGGTACTCCCTTTTTCTAACTTCAGACAATATGAGTCACAATGCCCAACCTTCTGGTCAGCTGTCAGGGATATTGCCCAATTCATATAAAACAGAGAAAATATATTAATTATTTGATTATTATAAGTTAAATAAATAAAGCTCAAAAATAAAAGCCTCAGTTCTGAAGAGAATCTGTTTTCCCACGTCAGTATTTAAAAATATAGATTTATGACTGATCAGCTATAGGTCATTTTCTGTATCTCTTAGGGGAGTGGTGAGAACACTTTGGCCAAGTATTTTGTCAGTGTTATCACCATGATAAATGGGCTTTGTCCCTGCACACCCATAAAAGAGCCTCCTTCGTACCTTTCCAGGCTAGGAAATGTTCCCTAATCTCCCTGTGGCTTTACCTTACCTCCTATATTGCTTAGATAGGTTGTTTGTTTTCCATACTGGGGACTGAGCAGGAGGACAAGTAATCCTAGAGCTTCCCATTGCCTTTGGATGCTTCAGTTTTTTTCAGAGTAATAATTATTTGGCCTGGAGGGAGAGGGCAAAGGGTAAAGCCATATGATATTTGACAAAAGTGACATCATGAACCTGAATTACTACAAAATTACTGTCTAATGAATAAAACATTCAGGCTAGGTTTTCCCTCAAAGGATCATCTGCCCTACTTGTAGAATCATCCTTCCAGGGTGATATTTAAATAGTTTCCCCTTTCTTTAGAGTAATTTTCAAGTCCCATTTAGAGCTGTAAAAGCTACCACCATTTCCTCAGCATTAACCCCTTGGAACCTTTTTTATGTGACCATTATGACCATCTTTCCTGTCTGCAGCACTTGCAATGAAGCCCATCAGTGGTGCTCTACATGGATGAGGTGAGCCTGTGTGTGGAGGAACAGGAGGTGCTCCTTCACCCCTGCTGCAATGGATGAGTGCTTTGTCTCCAGGGTTTCCCTGGTGACAACCAAGATACTGAAGGTACATGTCCCACCCACACTCCTGGTGTGACTAGAACGGGTTCAGCCTAGATGTAAATCTTGATTAAAGGAAGGTTTTCATTCATGCTCCAGCACATCCCACAGGACCCAAGGATCCCATGATCCCACAGGATCCTGTAACTTTGATTGAACCTAAGCATGCATTCGAATTTTGCCTTCCGTAATTCTGAGTCCTATCAAAGCTCTTTCAGCATCACTTTGAGCAACAGGCTTCCACCACACTCTTCTCCAAGGGGCGCGAGTGTCCTCCTGATTGCTGGTGACTGATTGCTATGTTTGGTCTTTCTCCTGGACTTCTTGAAACCGTTTCTCCAAGCGATCCAGTTTGGCCAGATTCTCCTTCAGCAGCTTGCTGTTTGGAACCAGCTGCAAGGCTTTCTCGTAGTAGTCACGGGCAGTGATGTAGCTCCCCTGCAAAGAAAATGGGTGGTAGGTCTCATTCACATTCCACACAGAAAGTTTGTTCCCAGGGTGAAGTGAAAAACGAGATATGGGGGAAACAGAGTTTAAAAAATCTCACAGTGCAGGTTTACAAAAATACTTCCTTATGAAATAGACCACCAAGTGCTGTTGACCTAAATTTGATGAAACTCACACAGCAAGAAATAGTTTTACATTTTTCTGTTGTTTTGCACCAGAAGAGTTAATTTTACTCAGCAACAGGATAGCTTAAGGACATCACACAATGTGACTCCTTAAGACCCAAATCATAATGATATGCTAAAGTATTCAAAAGAATAAGCAACCACAGGGTAGGCTGCCTATTTCCATAATTTCATGCCAGTATTCTGCATTAGACGTCTTTATTAAATTAATTAGGTAGAGAAGAACCTTAAAAGTCAACTCACGGTGACATTTTTCTAAGGTAGGTCAACAACTGAAGTAGTAAAGCTTTTGAGAGGAACAGGTTGTTCCTTGCAGCCTGCACTCTAAAAATATGAGATTTGCTTTACCAAGCAACCTGGCTGAGAACTCCAGCTGGGGTGAAGAGACTTCCCTCCTTTTTGGATAAAATATGTCAAGGGACTTGCTGTTCACAAACATGCAACTCTTGGCAGTCTGAAGTCAATTTAGCTTTTTGTCCTGTGTAGTAGTGTCTGCACCTGGCAGCATAAGGAAAACCAAAACTGTCATACCTTGATGTGCTCGATGCCTCCCATGTTCATCCAGGCCTGTGCTTGGTCTGGGTTGAGCTCCACAGCCCGTTTATAGCTCTACAGAAACAGGAAACATTTCTAGGTTAGGAGTCTGACTCTCCAAAYGAAACCAGGGCTGGAAGGGAAAGAGAAACCCAGTTTCCTCTCCTGAAGCCATTCAGAATGGCATCCAAATTCCTCTCATATACAACGCACACAGTGAATTTCAGTTTCTTTGAAGAGGAGGCACAGAATGTGCTGCTCCATGGATCAGCTCATCTCACAGGTTTTCCCTGCCAATGTGTGCTTTTCCTGCACTCAGAGGAGCCACCTGCCACCCTGTCCCTGCCCCCCGCACCACTGGGGTCTCCTGCACATCAAGGTGATTTCCTTAGGCAGTGCCAAGCACAATCCCTGCCAACTACAAGCCATGTGATTGCTCTTTATCTGCAAGGCTTTAATTTGGAGCTGGCAGCAGACTCTGGTGCAGCCACTTGTGTGGAGGTTTCACAAGGACCTGAGGACAGTGCTTTCCTTCCCCACTGACACTGAGAGTGGGAGAAGAAGCAATTAGGACCTCCTGGAGTCTGTCAAGCAGCACTGTTTTTACATTGTCACAACAGGAAAGGATTTTCAAATCAGGATTAAAGATCTTTAGGGATATTGAGAATATTCAGAACAGTCCAATTAATATTTTCTGAATCAGAGAATAATGGAATGGTTTGGGTTTGGAGAGACTTTAACAATTATCTACTTCCAGCTCCCCTCCTACAGGCAGTGACACTTTCCACTAGACCAGGTTGCTTCTGCACTATTATTAATGCTAACATAATTTCTGAGCTATCAAGCATCCTTCTTCACAGGATCAGCCAACCTCTCAGTTATTGGCTTCTGAGGTGAGAAATAACAACATGGTGAGCTCTCACAAGACCCCAAGCTTCCAGCTGAGCCACCTGGAGCTGGTCACTGACAGAAAGAGGGGCTGGGGCTGGATGGAGCAAAGGTGAATCCCACCACAGTTCTGTGGGATTCTCAAGAGCAGGGAGCGATATTTCCATACAGGAATGAGGAAAAAAGTTGCAATTAAGTCTGGTAAAGTTAGCTGCCTCATAGCTTTCTCTGTACCAGTGATAGACTCTGAGCTCCTAAGGCCAACAGCAGCCAGGGTGTATGCACCAGGGAGTTTCACACACAAGCAGCAACTTCTATCTTTTAGCCTATAAAACCACCGGTAGGTCTTACAGCAGTCATACCTCGAAAGCTTTGTCAAGGAGATTCTGTTCTCTTAGCTGGTTTCCTTTAGTGAAAAAGAGCTCTGATATGACTTTTGGATCCTTTGGTTTTAGCTGAAGCGCTTTTTCTATAGCTTCAAGTGCCTGTGAAAAAGCAAGAGGACATTGTGTGCCTTCCATTCAGTGCCTTGCCACTTCTCATTCTTTCCTCACCACTATGGACTACCAGCATAAGAATCATCTTCCTCCATCCCTTGTTTGCCCCACATCATTAACACACGGGGAAATGAGATTTTTAAATGCCTGTGTCAGAACCCAGGACACCCCTCTGACTGCCCTGGATGGCTTGAGCCCCTGGCTGGGGGCTCAGAGGCCTCGGCACAGAGCCAAAGACACCTGTGGCTTTGACTTTAACCCATGGAAAAAATTACCAACTTTATGTAAAGATCTACAAGCCACGAGAGTTTAAGCAGAATGATAGTTTGTCCCAAGGTGGAAAAGTAGAATTTTGGAGATTTGAGAATGGGGGTTCAGAAGCCATGATGGAGGGATTTGGGTGTGCCTTGTCCTTCGTCTTTCTTCTTTTTAGCCTCCATCTTCTGTGTGATGGTGGCACTTTTGGATTGGTTTAGAGTAGGAACAGACTGTCTAACATAGGTGATAGGTATTGGAAAATTATTGTAAATAAAGTACACATAGTTCTTAGTATAAAAAACTAACACTGCCTCAGGGGTGTGCAGTGTGCCACGGACCAACCTGCTAGACAGACCTCAGTGGGTCAGAAAAAAAATGTTACAGATAACAGAAAATAAACAACCTTGAAAACCAGAGCCGAGGAATTGTGACTCCTTCTGCAATTGTGGGGCTGGGAAAAAAAGACTTTCCAACATCTTGGGGTCATCTTGACCACAGAGACTCCGAGACAGCCTGAGGCTGATGGGCACTGGGGCTGACAGCAGCAAGAGGTATAAGTGATAAGAAAACCACACTGATTAGCTTCAGTCTCAGTATGTAGATAAACTGAAGGTTTTAGTGAAGAAATAATCTATTGAATCTGTGCTGAGGCACGTGACTTGTCCCCAGAGAGATGGAGTGTAAAATTCAACCTGAGGTCTGTGTGTGAGCCCTTGGGACAAGGCCATCCCACGGCACGGTACCTTGGCATAGAGCTCCTGCTTGCTGTAGATGGCTGACAGGAGGCGGTAGCACTCCAGGCACTCTGCATCCTCATGAAGGATGTGGTTTGTCATCTTCTCAGCCTCCTTTGTCCGCCCCATCATGGCCAGAACCTGAGCCTGTAACACAGCCACAGTGTTACACTCTTGAACAGCTGTCCCAGGGTGATGTTATGATGCTTGTACCCCGATGTAGTTTGTTTAGGGGGTCCCTGGGAGTCCCCTAAGCTGTATGCTCACTGGTAGCAGCAAGCAGGCAAGGAGACTCCRCTTGGCTTCTGAGGGTGCTGATTAGGTGAGGGTTTATTGGGGGTCCCACCTCCAGGAGCAGCATGGTTTCTGAAGGAGAAGGGGGAAATGGAGAGGGAGGGGGAGAGAGGGAGCAAAGGGCCAAGARAGCAAAGGGCTAAGAGAGATTCTCATCTCCCCCACACAGCTTAACAGGGAGATTCAAAAAGTGGGCACGGAATAAGCCTTGGGCCAATGGGATTACAGATCCATGATACCTCAGGGGAGGATCACAGGCTTGGAATAAACTGTACATTTTGGAGGGGTGAGACAGAGCATACCATTTAACTGAAATGTAACACCACATATCCCCAATCAGGTGTTCTGTTTATGCTGGATATTATATTCTGTGCCTTCAAGACTAGCTGAGAGCAAAGGCGGGGAGAAGAAGCACGGAGTTTTTTATCAGGGACTGGACTCCCTCCTCCACAGCCTGCTGGAACACTGTTGTTGTCTGGGCACGGATGGGGCAGACCACCATGCTCCTTTTGCTTTTAAGTTAGTTACTTAGTTCAGCTAGCTGAGGCAGTTTGAGCTTTCCCTGGACTGTTTTTCTTTCCCTTTTCTTGGAACCACTCAAACCTGCTCCAGACCGGGACCCGGGGAAACACCACGAGCTCACACTTTGCAGCCTGCCAGGACCTGCTCTAGCAGCCTTTCCCAGTGCCAGAGGGACTGACAACAGAGCAACCACCCACCAGAGAGACTTTCTGAATTTGTCATGTCTTCAGAGCAGCGAGTGAGTTTTGTCATCCAGTATTGTTCATTTTGTGTGCTGGGGAGYGCTTTGCCTGTTAAACAAACAGGTTCTTTCCACTTCTCGGGGAAATTTCTCCCGAACCAGGTGTGGGGAGGGGACGCATGGGTTTGCATTCTGGAGGGGCCCCTTTTGGAGGTTTTCTCCCAAATTTTCCCTAAGCCAGGACACCATCTCAGCCCTCTGCCACACGCTGAGTGTGCTCACCAGCGCCAGTCGGGTGTCCTTGCTGGAAGGCTGCAGCGCCGCCGCCTCCCGGTACACCTGCAGCGCCTCCTCGTAGCGCCCCGTGTTGTAATACAGAGCCCCCAGCGGCGACAGGATCTCCGCCTTCCTGGACACCTTCAGCGCCCTGAGGGTGGGAAAAAGGCAAGCTTCAATCGTGGGAGGAGCAAAGGGGAAGAGCGAGGTGGGCTTGTGCTGGGATGGAGAACCAAAGCTCTGCTCCATCCCAGCCTGGAAAGTACAAATCCCCTGGGGAGGGATGAATGTGCTCACAGCAGTAATCCCACTAGCTAGCGGAGAAGGAGAAGGAGAAGGAGAAGGAGAAGGAGAAGGAGAAGGAGAAGGAGAAGGAGAAGGAGAAGGAGAAGGAGAAGGAGAAGGAGAAGGAGAAGGAGNAGGAGAAGGAGAAGGAGAAGGAGAAGGAGAAGGAGAAGGAGAAGGAGAAGGAGAAGGAGAAGGAGAAGGAGAAGGAGAAGGAGAAGGAGAAGGAGGAGAAGAAGGAGAAGGAAGAGGAGGAGAAGGAGAAAAGGAGAAGGAGAAGGAGAAGGAGAAGGAGGAGAAGGAGAAGGAGAAGCCACCTTCAAAGTGCCCTCAATGAGTCTGCAGCAGGGGTGTGGATGGTTGGCAGCAATGAAACCTGGGCAATGTGAGCACAAATCTATGTAATACTCCCACCCAGCCCATCCTGCTGCAAACCAGGAGACAGAGCCTGACTGCTGGAACACTGCTGGCAAGGGTCAGAGTTCCTAATGGTGCCAAAGGTTTGGTGCTGAGCTGTGCAGCACTTCTGGCTGTTCCTGGTGCAGCAACCATAGACCACCTTTGAGCAGGCTGGGAGTTGTGGTAATACAGCCTGCTCCTGCCACCAAGAAACCTCCAACTTTACCATCAGAGCATCCCCCAGCCAAAAGCAGCAGCGTCCATCCTGGGGGCTTGGGAAAAGTCCAGGGAAATCAACACTGCCTGAGCCCATGCTGCCTTTCCAAGCACTCCCCAAAAATCTATTTCAAAAAGATGGAGAATGAAGGGAGGAAACCCCACACATGCACTGATAGATCTGCATAACAGAAACCCTTTAGCAGAGACAAGCCATACAGGGGCAGGAGGAACCCCTCTGTCTCCCAGCCCAAATCCTCACCTCTTGTACCACACTTCAGCCTCTTTGTTCTGCCCCAGGGAGCGGTGAAGCCTGCCCAGGTTCACCATGGCCACATGGTGAGCAGGGCTCAGGAGGATGGCCTGCCTGTAGTGGGACATGGCTCTCTCGGGAGACCCTGGAGAGGAAAACAGCCATTAAACCAGAAAAAAACCCTGTGCAGCAGAAAAAAACTGTCTCAAACTCAGCACACGGTAACACTCTGGCTTTCTTTCTTCTATTCCTCTATGCATGTGTCCTGGGCGACTTTATGATGCTTGTATTATCCCCATTCGTCTGTTTAGCCCAGAAATGAGTTTTGCATCTTTAAGACAATCCAAGAACGAAGGGGGAGAGAGAAGAAGTGCAGAGTTTGTTATCAGGAACTGCACTTGCTCACCCACATCCCTCTCACAGACTGTGGTGTCTGCAGACAGCAGGCCAGGGCTCTCCTTTGCTTTTTAGTTAGTTTTTAGCCAGCTGAGGCAGAGGAGTTCCCTGGATTGTGTTTTTTTCTTTTTCTTGGACCTGTTTAACCCTGCTCTGGACAGAACACCCAGCAGAGCACCGGCAGCTCCAGCTGTGGGCACCAGGCTGGGCCTGGGCCGTGGCATTTCCAGCACTGGAGGGACTGAGCAGAGACTGAGTGAGCTGAGCTACAGCCCATGGAGGGGACTTGCTGAGTTTGTCATCTCTTTTGGAGCAGCAAGAGGTTTTATTGCTTAATATTGTTCAATTTTTTTTTTTTTTGCGCTGGTGAATGCTTTACCTGTTAAATAAACATTTTTTTCCACTTTTCTCCAAGGAAATCTTTTCCCAAACTAACCGGGGGAGGGGCCACTTAAATCTGCTTTCTAGAGGAACCCCTTTGGAGGTTTTCTCCCAAATTTTCCCTAAACCAAGACAGCATGGAAACATTTTGAGAAAGAAATCTTGCCTCAGCATTTTGAATCTAAGCATAAGAGAAATTCCTGTCCAAACTAAGATTTAGTCCCCAATATTCAGAGACAATGCTAAGAAATAGATTTTCTAGGAGTGGGTTTTTTGCAAGTTAAGGATCCAGTCACAACAAGATACCTCCTGACTGAAAGCACCTTCTTGATCCTGCAGCAGTGGGGACACAACCCCTGTGCTAAGGACAGAGCCCACCTCAGGGAAGGGGCTGGGGGACATGTGCCATCACCTGGTGGAGCATCCTTTTCACCCTGGCCCACTGGAGAAATGGGCAATGAAGAATGAAGAACAAGCCTCCCAGTATTCCCCACAACAGCACCAGAACTGCAAATAGTTTCAGCTCTCTCCAAACAGAGATTATTCCCTCCACGTCTGCTGTGCTGCTGCTCTGAGCTCCAGCTCAGTCTCTGTGTATTGCTCAACAGGACTGAGAGTAGCTGCCAGGGACCAGCTAATTCCCACTCTGGGCAATAAATCCCAGAGCAGAGGTGGTTGTTTTGGAGCACGTAGGCACCATCTCTGTGCTGCACAGGAGCCATTGGGTGGCACTGCTTCGCTGTGTGAAAATGTGCAAGGTCCTGCAGCCCATGACATCACCAACACCACAACAAAACACAAGCAAAAAGAGAGGTGCGAGATCACTACCCCAATGCATGAAGTTCTACTTTTAATAATGTATTGTTATTTAGCTAAATAATGGTAGAAGTATAAAGTTCCAGCATTACAGCAATGCAAATATTGCATTTTTAATCCCAGGGCTCATTTAATTGGCTTGCAAACTCCAGGCCAGATAATCTCCTGATGAAAACCAATACTAAAAGAGCTTTGTCCACCAACAAAGCTTTTCAATGTTGGCATTTTTTTAAACTGATTCACTTCACAATGTATTTAATTCCATTTCAAGCTGGAAAACAGATCTCAAAAACAGCCAGATGGGGCATGTTGGGGCACTGAACATGCTACTGTGGGAATTTTGTTTTCATAACTTCACAGATCTAGTTTGGTTTTTTTGAGACCATCTATGCAACTTAAAATATACACAGGCACATCTCAGCATTCCCTTTATAGGAGTGAGGAGGAACATCTGTGCAGAGGTTTAGAAGTGTTGAAGACTCACCCAAGGCTGAGGACATGTTGTTCAAGGTACCACTTTTTCAAAACATCCAGCAGCAGCAGCCCTATCCTTCCCCACCACTGAGCAGGCAGATGTTTTTGAAAATTATACCTACAAAACATCCTGGGAAGCAGCTGGGCATGCACTGCAGTCCCTCAGCCAGGCAGCGCCTCCCCTGCTCAGCACACAGGGGTAATGTGCATCATTAAGGGAGACACTCTCAGTGTCTGTGACCACTGCAGAGCTGTCTGGAGCTGTGGCTCCCCAGAGCTGGCACTGGCTGCACAGAACCCTGTGAGTTAATTGGCGTGGTGCTCCCCAGCATCTCCCTGTGCCGCCGGCGCGGAGCGCAGCCGGTGACAGGCTCAGCAGCAGCCACTGCCTTCACGCCTTGTCATGCCTCTGGCAGGGTTATTGACACATCAGGCGCCAAGTAGCAGGAGTCAGTGGGATTTTTTCCAGTTGTTTGTCTGTAGGGAAGCGTAGGAGTAAACCAGGAAATGATAGTTTTGACTTTGGCAGAGTACAAAAGTGCAAAAAAGCAGAAAGTGCTCTGCACTGCATTTGAACCACAAATTTTGGCAGGAATAGGACACTTTATCTGGGTTGGCAAGCAAAGATGAGTACAACACGAGAGGGAAATTACTCAGGAATTTATATTATTTGCAAGCTTGAATTTTGCCAGGGCCCAAATTCAGAACCTGAACCTCTCTTGCTAATGCCACGATGCCTCTTTTGATTATGAATATTGATTCTGGTTTTATACTTGTTTCACACTGATACTACAGAGGGGTGATGGCCAAGTGTCAGCTCAGAGGCAGAACAGCCAGTTGCAGACTGACAGACACCATCATCCCTTCCTCCCAAGCACCACTGGAACTGGGCACGTGTGATGGGGAAAGAAGGGGTGGCAACCACACACTTCAAGCCTACACTGTTTCACCACTGAGTCTTGGCTCTGTTCTGGAGGGACCACAGTGAGACAACAGTCCTTTTCTACTAGTCATTTGTCAAACTGAGCTTTGCTTATAAAGCTGTCAATAAAAGGTGGCAATTAAAGTGACGTTTCTATTGCTGTTTTGTGAATGCCAGAAAGTGCCAAGGAAGTTGGATGGGAACCAGAAGCCCAGGAAAAAAGGATGCCATTACAGAGCTCCTCAAAAATCAATTCACCCCACAGTGTAGAAGGTTTTGTTTTCACAGATGATTGTGGTTTAAAAGCCATGTTCCTTTCTACAGTGGTGGCACTCAAGCCTTACAGTCAAAGAGCTGCTTTGTCACAAAGTAGGGCTGCATGTGCTCCAGAGACCATAATGATCCATTTGTGTGCCTGTGATTTGATTTGATGTAGCCATGCCTTGCTGGAAAAAAAGGCAGTACTGTCAGGGTGCTGCCCAGCTCACACTGAAGAGGCCAACTGCCTGTGTGAAGATGGTGACAAACACTGAGGGGAGCAGAGGGGCAGAATGAATGCTCCTGCTGCACAGTGCCTGCACTGATTATGAATTCCAGTGTGCTGTGCCCTCTCAGCAGCACAGGGATATTTATTTCCAAGCTACCATGGAGGCACATCTATTGYCTTGGAAGCTTTTGGCACCCTTTTAGATGTGTACTGCTGAATAAAATAAATCAAAGCAAAGCAGACAGAGAGGGGAAAATCCCGTGCTCCCTCTCCCTTACCGGTATCAACCAGGAACACGCCATAGTTGTTGTGCAGATCAGAGCTCTCTGGACAATTCTCTATGCCAGCCTTATAGACCTCCTCAGCCTCCTTGAGCCGTTCCTTGAAAGAGAAGGAGGTTTCTTAGCCATGGCAGAAAGTCGGCACTCTGGGACAGCTCCCTCACTGCAGGGGAAGCCTGGGGAGTCCACACCCACCCCACCTTCCAAGAGGCCAAAATTTGACCCCATGGCATGGATGTGCTATAGGTGCCATCTGCTATCCCAGAGCAGTTCAGACAGCTTTCCCCCATGCCTCTGCTACTCATGAAACACCTGGAAAAAGTGGTTCCTGTGCAATGCCAGCGAGTCGGGAAAATGCCCAGCCAGGAAAAACACAACAACAGGGATTGGGCTAGTTCTGTTGAAAAATATCTGTCATCTGGGAGAGGATATGTTCTAATTTATTTGTTTAATGAGCATCTCACTGGCTAACTTTTCCCCTCTGGAGCTCTGCTGTTCTTTCCTTAAGCAGTGAGGAAAATACAAGGAATGAAAGCTTGCTGTGGGTGATGGCTAGGGAGCGAGTGCAGGGGGATGAAGGAAGATGGAGAAARATAGAGGGTGGTGAAAGAGCAGGGAAATCTGACAAATCAGATTAAAACCAGGCATTGTCAGTGGGTGAGGTGGATTTCACTGGGACTGATGGGACATGCCACCATGCTGATTCCCCAGATTCACTGAGTTCTCATTTTGCATAGATTTTCAGGGAGGTTTTCTGGCTCTGAACATTTCTAGAAAATATAGATWTTTTTTTTTTTGAAACACCCTGCATACAGACAGCATCCTACTAGCCTGAGCTATGGGCAGCCTGGTTCTGAAACAACAATCAGGTTTCTCCTGTGGATCAAAGAGCAACTTAAAAAGGTTTCCACTTCCCTCCACAGTCAGACCACATGTGCCCACTGCCTGCATGCTCAGCAGCAAGGGTGCCTTCCTTCCCCCTAGCTCAGAGCCTGGCTGTCAGCTGTGCTTGTGGAGGGAGGCTGTGAACAGAAGAGACAAGCACAGCGCAGAGGGGTGTCAGGAGAGCCTCCAGCACCAAGGATGCTCCTCTCAATTCTTCCCCTTCCACTGAGCAGAACAGCCCTACAGCAACAAGCTCCAAACCTCCCCAAGAAAGCAAATTCAGCCAAGTTCACTGAAAATTCACCTCCTTCACTGAGGAGGGCTTGGAGCTCCCACGCTGAATCCACGTTGAAATAAGAGGTGGGTCCACTCCCAGCTATGGACTGTCCTCAAAGCCTGCAAATGGCTGAGCCTCCTGGGCTTTCCCTGGGTTTAAAATCTGTACCTGACAGCAGCTTTTGCTCCACAGCTGCTTAATGTGAGGACTCTATTCTCACCTCCTATCTCAGAACTGGAGAGCTGGAATAAATTGCACTGAAAGAGGATGACTTGATCAGAGAATCACACAGCCTGCCACAGTAAGTCCCTTCACATTTACATTATAAAGGTCAGCCAGCAAAAAAGATAAGTGTGCAATAAAGCACAGAAACACGTTTTTAAGAAGTGCTTAACTTTGGAAGTTTTGGATAAATTGATGTGAATTTGACAACATTATCCTGCAGAGTCAGGAAAAGTGTAGTGATCATCAGAATTGACTAAATTGAAGAGCAATTTTTTGTGCATATTTTCTAAGATTTATGTCTTACTTTCTTTCCCTCTGCTTTTAATTTTCAGCCAATGAATGCAGCTTTGTATGCCCGTATGTCAGCTTATTTTATTTACTGATCATAAACCAAATTTTTTGAGCAAGGAAGGGCTGTGTTAAACTAGATTAGAGTGTTCCATGTCAAAACATTCACCAACACTGAGCATTCTAGCACTTTTATGGTGTTTGCATTGCTTTTTTGGCACCTAACATCCTGACCCTGCATGCCTCAGGCTCATTGCCCAGTCTAACAAAGTGTTTGCATTAAGCACAGTCAGAAAGTGGCAAGGGTGGAACCTGCCATTCCTGCCAGAGCTTTCCCTCCTCACAGCCTCTCCTCTTCTTAGCAGAAACAGAGCTCCAAGTTCATCAAGGCTAGTTCTCATTAACACTTAATAATGCCACTCCCAGACCTTCATGAAACATTCATCAACCTCACAAAACTCAGAAGACTGGCATAAAAAATGTATGAGATTTTTATGATATTAAAACAATTATGCATATGAGAATCTTTCCGTTGAACTCCAGGGTTTTTAGGCCTGTTTTTTATAAGGCTCAGTTGTTCAGTTTGGTTATGCCTGAGTAGGCTCCCCTCTGCAGCTAAGTGGGTTATAAAGTTTCTTTTTCTAAGAAACACACACACAAAATCAGTTGAAGGTAGGGCCTGAGAAGAGCCACCAAGTAGCACAAAATGATGGATGAAACTGAAGCTGGAAAAACAGGAAACTGTGGGGAACGAGTGTTAGAATGTTGTGAAAACAGGCAGCAGAAATGTTGGATTTCTGTTACCAGCACCACTGCAGTGATCACAGAAATCAGGAAAACTGCAATACATTGCAACTGAGTTACAATTCCAAGCAGAAAGAGCAGCCAGAAGGGCAGGCATTTATAAAAGGCACAAACAAGCCAAGCTGTTCCATACAATACAGCAGTGGCTTTTTGTCAGCTCTGGCTTCAGAATCAGCTATCAAGGAGAGAAAAGGGCAATTTCATCAAGTTACAGGTTAATTCCCTGGCATCCGAACCCTTCCTCTTAGCAGCACTTTTTACAGGCATAAAAGGTAAGGAACCATAAGGCCTATTTCAAATTCACCTCCATTAATATGGGGGGAACATGCTGTGCACCCCCCAAAACAGTCCTGGTGCTATTTCACTCTGTCCACACATTTCCCTTTTAGCCTTGGAGCAAAGCTAGAGAAGCAGAAGTTGTCATGGGCACCTCATGCAAGTTATTTTAACAGGGCATTTAACATTATTATTTAACCCCCTTTCTATCACATCGCAGCAAGAGGGACTCTCACCATGATATTTTCTGAAAAATTGCCAGGATTTCTTCTTCTGGCAAGATGAGAAGCCTCAGTTTCTCTATGTTTTGCTGCTTTGGAGAATTGTTTACTCAGCATGTGAATTGTTTTAACTTAATGACCAACCCCAGTCTAGTTGTGTCAGGACTCTGGTCTGTCATGGGTTTTTATTATCATTCTTGTCTAGCCTTCTGATGCCTCCTTTCTCTTTCTATAGTATAGTTTTAGTATATAATTTCTTATAATATAATATCATATCATATCATATCATATCAGCCTTCTGAGAAACATGGAGTCAAATTCTCATCTTGCACCTCGTCCTGGGGACCCACACCACAACAAGGGACCCAATGGTGCCTTCCCCAAAGCTCCACTGTGATGCCATCCTGTAATGCCTGGCCTCACTGATACCCCTACAGCTGTCACACAGGCTCTGGGCCACAATGAGATACAAAAATACTCCTTGGAACTTTTAGCCCTTTTCAGCTAAAAGGTTTTATTGCTCAGACAAAGAGGAAAGCCCAAAACTGAAAAAAAATGAGCTCCTGTCATCATCCTTTGGGCTGAAGATGCCAAAACTTCTGCCTGTACCCCTGGAGGGTGTGATGCTGCAGCTCCCAGCCACGGGTACAGCAGCAGGTACTGTAGGACAGACCCTGATGGACCCTGACCATCCTGTGGTCAGTAGGATGGATGTGTGAGGCAGGAGGAGCACAATCAAGGAGGCATCTGCTGTGGCTGAACATGAGAAAGTGTCGAAAGTCTGCAGAAAAATCGCTGTTTTCTGAGAAAATTGTACTAACTCTCTTTTTTGCCTACCACTTACTCAAGTCACAGGAGGATGAACAATCCATGTGTAAGAGAGATGAATTATTGCTGGACTTACTAATGGCATTTGCTTTGGGCAGAAGGTCTCAGGACTCTATAATGGTTTTATTGCTCTGCTGACCTCGCAATCGATCGTTCTGATTAATAATTTCAATTAATATTAAAACCAGGTAATAGTGCAGAGGACTCATTTCCTATACTTGCAGGACACTCTTCATTGATGGGCTTATTCAAAGCAGGGCTACCATTCAACAAGGCTTGTCTTTAAATTCGTACACTATATTTCGAGATCCCTGCAGGTAATATTGATAATATCTGAAATTCTCTTAAAAGGGAAAATAAAAGGGAAAAAAAAATAAAAGGGAAAATAAAATAAAAATAAAAGGGAAATATTTGAAATTCTCTTAAAAGGGAAAATAAAATAAAAATAAGAGGGAAAAAAAGGGGAAAATAAAAAGAAGGGGAAATAAAATAAAAATAAAAGGAAAAAAGAAGGATGCCATTACAGAGCTCCTCAAAAATCAATTCATCTTTCAGTAATTCACATACATCATAGGTGAGTTTTGCAGAGTTCCTGCATCCCTGAAGAACATAAACCAAGACCTCTCCCTATAGTTTTGCTGAAATTCATCCCCTTCCCTTACATAGAGAAGATTTCACTAACCAGAATAATGGAGAACAGCAAAAGATACCATTTTGCTTTGTCTGTATTTATATTTTAAGAAAGCTTCAGCACCCCATGCTATGGAACAATTAGATCTGAAAACTGAAGGAGGAAAAAAAATCCRTTTTCAAAAGGTTTGCAGAGGTGTGCTGGAGCTGTGCAGTTCCAGGGACCTTGTCATCCACCCCCAGAGCCCCAGAGTGGGACTGCAGCACAAAGCACAGCATCCCTCACCTGCTGCTGCAGGTGTGGAGGGAGGGAGAGCKCCGTGGTGCCAGTGTGGGCAGACCTCCATCTATGTGAAGCCTCCCTGACTCCTTCTGAACTCAAGGATTTTGTGCCTCAAGTTCTCTTTTCCTCTGTGGGGACAGCATTTCACCTCACAGGGATGTTGTAGAAATAAATTAGCTAACTCCAGCGAGTAGGGAGAGCCTCAGTAATGAGCGTGGGGGAACAGGCCTGAGAGGAAATGAGTAATCCTGCCTGCAGAGCACAGCCTGGGCCATGCACAGCAAATAAGGCCTGGAGGCACCTGAACCACGAGGTTAAATAAAATATTGAACAGCCACTCACTAAAAGCAACATAAAGCCAGGGAGCCTTCCCACCTCCCTGCTCGTGATTATCTACCACGGTAATCAGGGGCTGTGCCCTGTGTGTGTGTGTGTGTGCAAGGGGCAGAATCTGGGCTGCAGAGGCCACCTGGTGCCTGACAACCCCCAGCTCCAGAGTGATTTATTATGCAATCTCCAGGCTATCTGTGTAGGCGTGTGCGTGTGAGGGGAAGCTCGCCTCTCCTGCTGTCACAACATCCAAGGTGCCATGGATTAAGACTTCTCCACAGAGGCAGGGAGGGGATTTACTCACAACTTCAGCAGTGATTTAAGTCAGAGCCACACCACGTGGGTGCAATTACTCACTGTGGATGAGTTGCCTCCCATCCTGGAAAAGCCATCTGTAGAGCAGCCTGAGAGCTCTGGGCAGACAGCGTGGGCCCACGGGTGAGTGAGGCAGAGTGGGAGGTGCAGGAGGGGCTGTGGCAGCAGTGCAGGGCTGGGAGGTGCAGGAGGGGCTGTGGCTGTGGCAGCAGTGCAGGGCTGGGAGGTGCAGGAGGGGCTGTGGCTGTGGCTGTGGCAGCAGTGCAGGGCTGGGAGGTGCAGGAGGGGCTGTGGCTGTGGCTGTGGCAGCAGTGCAGGCCTGGGAGGTGCAGGAGGGGCTGTGGCTGTGGCAGTGGCAGCAGTGCATGCACACCAAGGCAGAGGACCCGAGCCATCCCTGTTACCTGCTCAGCCAACAGCGAGGCCAGGCTTGAGTAAGCATCTGCAAACTCTGGGCCGTACTTAATGGAGTCCCGCAGCAAGATTACAGCCTCCTCCTTCTTCCCTTGGGACCTGCAGGAAGGAGAGAAAAAAACCAGAAAGGAATATTCCTGCAAGCACTTGTTTAGGTTATCCCACTGATTAACTACTTTAAAGAGAGTGGAAGTGCCSGGCTTGCCCTTTTCAACGAAGGCTAAATGATTCATTCACGCCTCCTCTCCACAGTGTGAGCACCCAGCACTTCCTCAGGACAGAGGCTTTAATGAATCAATACAGTTAAGTACCTGAAGGGAGGGCACCGAGAGGATGGAGGCACTGTGATCTGGGAACAGGACATTCCCTCTCACTTCAGTAGGCTGGAGACACTGAAATCCTGCATTTCCTTTACTAAAACCTTGAGGAATCTCTGCAGTTCCAGGACAAGTGCTCTTACAGATCCACTTGCAATTCCATTATTTTAAAATTAAAATGTCTCCAAGTTAAACCTGCCTAAGATCTCTAAATAATGCCTTAGCAAGTCGATGATCAGGCTGGAGGAGTTCTGTCCTTCAGATCCTAAGGATTATGAACAGAGACAGCTGAAAGGTGGCTGTGCTGATGAGCTAGTTTTTTTCCTAGCATTGCTCTGCATTTATTGCTATGGAAAATGGAAAAGGTTTCCCTTACAAAAATCTTGGGATGTTTATTTATTTGAGCTACAATTTCTCCCCTTTGAAAAATGAGAAGGTTTCCTGAACAAACATCTAAGGATGTTTAGCTGGGCTGAAACAACATTTTTCTTGTGCTGGGCGTACAAAGAATACGAATAGGAGGGCTTAGAAAAAGAAACAAAGGGCTCTGGGGAAACAGAAGATATGTGAACACCTTGCTGCTTTGGCCTTAGATTTCATCTGAGTGGCATGGTCAAGTAACCAGATCTTGTTTATAAGGTGCAAATTTCAGCTGATAATACATGTGGCTTTGCAGATTTTTTTCCCTTTCTAGTTGTGTAACTAGAAGAATATTTTGTCTGTGCATTAAGCTAAGTAAAACCAGTTGTGCTAGCCTTTTTCTTCTTCCAGTGCTGTTCCACTTAAATTACACGAATGAAGCAAAAACAAATAAAGAACCACTTTTCTCCTACACTAATTAAAGTCTAGCTAGCTTGTCAATTTATAAAACTTTGGGATCCCTTGGCTGGAGTTTCATGACACATTTTTATAAATCAAAACCAGATGACTGCTTAATAAAGGTATTGATGTTTGGCAGAAAATGTAGGAAATGCCCGCTACAGAAATAAAAGGATTAAGTGATCCACTCAACAGCAGTAAAAGTTCCCATTAGCCACAAGCATTCACTCTGAACATGGGGCAGCCCTCCTAATTACTCTTTTATTCCAACATGGCCCCTTTTTTTAATCCATTCGATCCAAGAACAATGTTTGTCTCCTGAAAGTGGAGGTAAAGAGGGAAAGATTATGGCATCTTTTTATGTGACAGACTGAATCACATTAAAAAAAGCAGATCCAGTAGTTGCTCAGAGGGCTTAGGCCTGCAAGATACCAAGTGCTCTGGCCAAGCACTTAAATGTGTACTTAACTTTTATGCATGCAAGTTGAAAATTAATTACTGGTTGAAGTGCTTTCCTGGCTCAAGGCCAACACTTTGCAGGATCAAGGCCATCTCATATAAAAATCTCCTGCAATTTGGGAGAGCACTGAGCATTGAAAGAGCAGTCTAATGCACTAATTTACCATAAACTGGGGATCTGGAGCAGGAATAGTTAGGTAATGTACGTCTTCACTGTGATAGAGAGAAGAACAAATTCAACTGACAGGAGCAATCTGTGACCACTTATTCCAACTTTTTACCCAAATTACCCTGTTTTATAATGCCCTCTCTTGACTCCCTCTCCCACCTGAGCTCACAGCCTTGCCTCTACAATCAGCATGCTCAAGGAACAGCTCTTTCCACTGAGACCATCTCTCCCAT
This sequence comes from Cardinalis cardinalis, assembly GCA_014549065.1. Classification (NCBI taxonomy): domain Eukaryota; kingdom Metazoa; phylum Chordata; class Aves; order Passeriformes; family Cardinalidae; genus Cardinalis; species Cardinalis cardinalis. The sequence goes on from JACDOX010000030.1 coordinate 6,626,302, forward strand.
ACTTTTGCAAGTTGGAGAAGCACCAGGTTAAACCACCCTGTCAAAGTCTGGCAATGCACAGGGCTGCTAGCACTGGAGCAAATTTCATGTGCAGCAGAGAGCAGCCTAGGAATTAGTGCTCTAAAGGACTTGGTAACTTTCATCTTTTATTTTGTGAAGTTATTTAGACTGTACTGAAGCCAGAAACACAGAAATCAACAAAGGCTCCACAACTGTTCTGAACAAATTTTTACAAGGATACAGCAAAGCCAGAGGCAAATCCTTGCAGAGGTGCACAATGACAGGACAAGAGGCAACAGATGCCAGAGTAGGAACATCCTGATTAGATAGCAGGAAAAGTATTTTCACCACAAGGGTGTCAAACACTGAACAGGTCACACAGAGAGATTGTGGCATCTCTGTCCTTGGAGGGATCTAAGATTCAGCTGGACACAGCCCTGAACAATCTGATCCCATCAGACTTGCTCTGAGCAGCTAGCTTGATCTCCAAATGATCTCTAGAGACCCTAGGTTATAATAACAACCTAAATTATTTTTTCAATCTACTGCAAAAATTAGACTGCCAGAGCTTGTGGGGGTCTTTAACCAGAGTCTCCAATGTGTATTGTGATACTGAGGGATAACTGCAGCACTTCATGAGACACGGAGTATCCTGCAGGGACCATTCAGTGTCACTGAAAATCACCACTCAGTTTGCTTCTTAAGTAAAGGAAGGAACATTTCACTAGCTAAAAGGTCTTAAATTTCAATACTTGCAATTTCTATCTGATGTTTTTCAGATAGAAAAATATCTGTCTATCTATCTAGCTATCTGTCTGTTCCAGACAGTTTCACAAGGCTGTGTCAGCACACTCACATCCAGAAGCCTGTATCAGAGAGGGCAGACAGCCCTTCCTCTTCTGAATAAATGGCTTTGCTCAACTGGGACTAAATCACAACAACAATCACTCAGGACACGTTGTGTGTTTCTCCACTTCCAGAAGAAAATCAGTCCTTTGAGTAAACTCAAGATTCAGTGGAGACTGTTTCTAGGCATTTCATTTTCCCCTTGAAAATGAAGCCATAACACTCTCAAAGCATGTGAGGCCTTTCTTCATAAGGAGCAGGGTACTGGATATTGCAGTGCTTTAGGATTGATACAGTACCACAAGTAAGAAGGTCTTGTCCATTATTCCTGCAACAGAAAGCTGAGATTGATATTTATTTCAAATGTTCATAATGTATTGTTTCTTGTCTCTTTACAGAAATACCCACAGCCTATAAATTCATGAGGTATTCTGAACAATATTTATCTGTATCTCAACGAACCTGAATTTATACAGAGGGGTCAAATACTCAAAGCACAAGAAAGCAGCATCAGGCTGCTCTGTGTCACTGATCACACAGGCCATGAAAGCAGAGAGATTTCTTACTTTTAGGTAGACCATCTTCTAGGTCTATTTTAAGTAAGAAATCTGCCAGCATTGTTTAATTATCTGCTCTCCAATATTTATATTAGGCACAAAAATGATGACATACAACTTTATTTTAGGATATGTAAACAAAACCAGAGGTTTATTCAGCCATTACCCTGCAATACTTCCTGAGAACATTCATCTTCTGGCACATAGCTGTCTTCTTTATGTGCAAACAGAAAATGGAAACATCATTTTTCATCTACGACTTCCACAGAAAATAACTTATAAATTCCACCCTGTGTCCTCAAAACAGTTTCTACTCAAGTTTAAATCACAAGCAATGGATGCTTAAATAGCTTATTTGCATGGAATAATGAAGGGCAGATTCCCACATGGCAATGACAAACTCATTTTTCCAAAATCCTGGACTTCCCTTCTCTCAGCACTCCAGAGGAGATGAAATCGAGGATCTGCCATCAGATTTGCACACTGTGAGCAGGGATGGGTACAAGGAGCTCAGCAGAATTTAACTGGGACATCCCCATGCCAGACAATTCCATTCCATGTCCCAGTACAAGCTGTGCTGTTAATGGACATGCCTTAAGTGTTGCACATCTGTCCCCTCCTGATCTGCCCCATGCTCTGAAGCCTTTGTAAAGAGGACAGAAAATGCTTTTATTGCTTGACCATTTATCTTCTCTCTGACATATGTTTAAAAATCAAAACACTCTTCATGTCTCATAACACAGCCAGAAAGTAGTATCTCTCTGTAATATTCTGCAGATTTGCATTTTATTTCGTTTATTACCCATATTATACTAGCATTTAGTGTCTGCAGAATACTGGCTGCCATATATATGCACATTTTTTAATATATGAAAGGATAATTGTAGACACAGGTAGAAAATATAAATAAAGACATCATTGTAGGAAGGGGAAATGTGAAATCTCTGCCTTGTGCCTGTCTGGTCATCTCACAAGTTACCTCATGCTCCAGCATAGCTGATGTTCTTCGCTAAGCTGCTGGATCATCTAGGAAAAGTGCTGGCCAAAGGGTTTGGGATCCTGTTTTAGGGAAGACATTCATATAGGATCTGCCCACGCAGCACCTGCTTTATGTATGTGCTAATTCCTGCACTGTGAACTCCACCTATTTTTTAGCAGGTTTTTTCAAACTGAGCAGGGAGATGAGGGCACTCAGCTTCCAATACAATTAACACCACTGCTGTGTCCAGATGCACTACATTGTTTTGGAAGCCAAAGGAAGTTTAGAAAATGGGAGCAAATGGATGTGGGGAAAGGGCAGGAGGATCCTGAGTGCTTGCTTTTGACAAGTTTAGCACAAGCATCACACACATTTAACATACTGCAAAATGTGGCACCACAGAAGGAAGCAGAGCACATACAATCCAACAGGACACACAATATCTTAGGCATCACAATGTGAAAAACATGACATATTGCACAGAAAACAAACAGCATTTCTAAGACATTTTCCCTACACGTCTCCTTTGTGCTCTTCCAGTGCAACAAGTCCAGTTTTTATCCATCTGCTGGGTCATAAGAGCCCTTTGACAGGCCAAATTTAAGCATAATTGACATGAAATGTCCCAGTGCTTCTTCTGGCTTAGATCCTTTGTATTAATATTTTATATTTAAAAAAAACCCCAAAACGTAACAGAGAATAATAACTAAGGTACACATGATGGATTTAAAAGACAATATGTATTTTTAAACACCATTGCCACCTAAAATTAATTTCAATCAACCAAATTTGATGAATAATACAAAGACCTTTCTTTTCTCCTGTGACAAGACTGTACCACTTTCCTTCCTTTTATTTCCAGTAAAGCATTTACCTACTTTCTATTTAAGATTACTCATTTCCCATATTCTAACCTCAAACCAATAGATTTACTTGTAGTATTACTCTGATAATTTCTCTGCTTCTGAACAGACCAGGGAGTTCAGCAGCCCACTTAACATCGTTTATACAAATCCACACTCAAAGTTACATTTCAGGACCAGAAAGACCAAGTTTTAATGACACAGTGCCACTTCAAAACTGCACCCATACTAAGCCTGTCACAGTTTAACCAGCACTGTCTGCTCTGAAAGATTTACCAAGACCTATTATCAGCAAAATAAGGGCAGTTCATATCAGAAAAAATGCACTTTTACTGTTGTAGTTTATGCAGTTCTGTCAGCAAATACACCACAATATCCTCACAAAACCAAGGACCTTTTTGCTAGTGCTAAAGAGAGATGTTTTACTTTTTTTAATTGAACCCTTTGCAGATCTTATCATACTGGCTTCTTGTACAGATCTAAGTTTAGTCTTTAGATGTGGTTAGTCAAATTAATTTGCATGATTATGATTGTCTGCTATTCTCCTTGCTACAGGCTGACATTCTAAACAACAACAAGTGAAGTAATGAGCTCATCAACTTGTTTTTAACCATCCAGGGATGTAAACCAGCCTTCCCCTCAAATCCAGACCTACCTGCTCTGCAGGGGAATGAACTCTGAGCATCTCAGCACAAGGTGTTTATGCCTAAACTATACAACAATACATATACAGCTAATGAGGAGACGTGGGAACTCGAAGAGAGGAATTTTTTGGAGATGTGTTATTTATTAGCTCAGCATCTGATGCCTACCTTGAACAACACAGCTTCCTCTCCTGGAAATGTTCACACAYCTCCTCCAGGATGGGGATCTCAAGGCCTGCCTGGGTTTAGGCAACTCATTTCTGATGCCTGGAACAAATGAATTTCCTACAACTGGAGCACACTCGTGAACAGCACCTGGAGTGATGTGGCACAACGCAGAGGGATATCCACAATAAACCACACCTTTGTGCCAGCACTTTTGGATGGCACTAAGAAATGACACCATTTCTTCACCAGCTGGCAGAAAAAAAATACTTTGGTGATGTGTGCAGGGGCAATGTGAATTTTCCTGGTGCCACACCTGCACTCAACTTACTTGAGCAGGTTGCCGAGGTTGAAGAGAGCTCGGTTGTGCTGGGGGTTGAGCTGAAGGGCCCGTCTGTAGTAGTCCTTGGCCTCCACCACGTCTTTGGTCAATGTCCCCAGGTTGTTGAGAGCACTTGCGTGACGAGGGTACAGCCTGCCAAAAATGGAACAGCAAGTTACAGATGCTCATTCACTGACAAATAAAGCTGATGTGGCTGACTCTGCCACCAGTGCTGTTTGGCACTCAATAAAGGGAAGAATGTCAGCCAAAAACCCCTGTTTTCCCTTAATTTGCTGCAGGTCAGTTCAGATCCTGAGGACCCTTTTCAACTCCCAATCAGATTTCCTATTGTTCCTATTTATCTCCAGGGCAAAATGGAACATTTGGAAACAAACGTTTGAAATGGAACAAATTGAAAACCTATCGTACCCTTCAAGCAAAAAGCGTAGTGACTAAAGCAGCCTGAATGTTTTTATTTAAAATGCTTTCTCAACAAGCAAGAACTGCCTTGTTTCCATTGGAAATGTTTCCATGGGAAATAGGTTTTGATACACACAGAATCCAACACAACACTGTTTAAAATTATTTGTTGGGTTTTTGAAATTTTTTTTCACAGTAAAACTGATAAAAAGTGCAAAAGGAAACCTGAAATCAGCTGTTGAGCAATGCTTTCAGGACCAAGCAAAATGGTAAAATAATCTGCAACCAGACTGCTTAAGAGTATGAATTCTCTAAGCTTCTTGTAGCATTTGGTTCAGTACAGTTCTCCTTTTATCTGACCTGTTGATCTTCACATCTGCCTGTTTCAGTTACATCACTGAGCCCAGTGCATCTCTGTTAAAATTCTCCACGAATTAGGCAGCATGTTATGGTCCATGCAGCAGTTTAAATTCTCAAAGTTCTGCTCCTACATTAATATTTTAGTTTGTAGGTCTTTTGCCAGAAAACTCCAGAGGTGAAAGTGATCTAGGCCTTGATGAAAGCATCCAGGACCCTTTGTGTGATAGGCAGGTGAAAACTGAGGGTCATTATGATAAGGAAATAAATTTTTGACAGATGCCCCGAGAGGTCCCTGGAGACCAGCTGTGCGAGAAGGTCTGAGGCTCTGCGACCAAGGCATCTGACAGTTCTTTGCCTTAGGTCCCTGATCATGGCAAAGTGATGTGGAAAATGACATTAAAAGTAGTTGGCCATGAAAGCACAGGGTACAGCATGAGAAGGGGCATTTAAAGGTAGAAGGGATTAAGACCCTCTAGTATAGCCTGACTAAAGTTTGCAATTGTTTTTAATCCAAGACTTTCCACTGTGGGTTTGTTGGGTTTTTTTTTGCCTGGAGTTTTTCACTGTGTCAGTTCAGCCCTAGGATTTTCTGTGTTTAAGTACCATGAATAATTTAGCATTTTATACACTTCTGCAACATTTGTATCAGTCACATTTTCACTCCACAGCTCATAAATTATTTTGGCAAGGTCTTATTTGGGGGTGAAGCTGGAAGCATTCAAGGGAGCTCTGGGAAAAATGGGCATGCACCACTAACAAAACCAGGATGTTTCCTACCATTAAGTAAGAGAAAAGCTCAAGTCCTTTTTTCACTTAGCAAACAAGGACTGTAAAGCCACACATTTGAGGAGAAATTGTTCAGGGATGCAGCCACGTGTTTTTTAAAAAACTTGAATCTTGAACAAAGAACATGTAAGGGCAAATGACCACAGGCTCAATCTTGTTTCCCATTTCCTCCAAGGGATTTTGMCATTGTTTTGGACCAAGAAAAAGGTCTGGGAGTTAAATTTTTTTACCTTTTTTACCAGATGGCTATGATAAAAGTGTGCACTACTTCTGTCAGTACTCACACATAAAACAGCTCCGGTATTTGACATGAAGTCACTTGAGTTATGAGTGGGCAAAAGGATTTCAGACAATTCTTGGGAAAGTCAGAAACAGATTAACATTTTACAGCTCTAAACCTGATGGTTTTTCTCTCAAACTTTCAGAAATTAATTCTGTTCTTGGCCTTTAGTGCTCCTGTGGCATTTTAGGCCCAGGAGATTTGCTTGCACCAATTTGGAGTGGAATGAAAACTCAAGATTAAAAAAGGGAACGGATTTCACCTTTAAATTGCACAGTTCTGACCAGCAGCTCCATAAATACACTTCTGAGCTCAGTGCAAAACCTCTCAACAGCAAATCACAGGATGCAAACATGTCTCCCATGTATCCTGGGCTCTATTTCTTGTGCTTTACATTTATTCATTACATCTCATTGCCCTTTCCAAGAAATATAAGTTAAAACCCAGAACCTCAGCAAGCACAAACTACCTGCTTAGCATCTGGCCTGAAGAACTTATGAGATCTGCAATTTTACACGTCTGAACAAAAGTTACCAGAAATTCTGACCACAGCGAGATAAGGGGCTGGTGTTGGGCTTTGCTGCTAGGGTTCAGCACTTTTATTTCTCTCCAGATATTTTATTTGGAATATTACTTTGTTATGGTGGTAGAGTAAGCTGCCACTCAACTGAGTTCAGCAGAAGAACCAAGCCTAAGAGAGCATTACCTCTGGTGAGGAACGCAGAGCCAGAGTCTGAGCCCATGACCATCCATGCTGTTACAGAATCATTGAATTATTGCATGTTTTGGGATGTGAAGGGCCTTAAAGACCATCTGTTCCAATGCCTATCCACTATGGGCAGAGACTCCTTCTACCAGACCAGAATATTCAAAGCCCCATCCAACAAGGCCTTGGATACTTTCAGGAATGGGGCATCCACAGCTTCTATGAACAATGTGCTCCAGTGTCTCAACGTTCTTGCAGTAAAGAATTTCTTCCTAAAATCCCATCTAAACTTGCCCTCTTTCTGTCTATGCTGCTTTCACACCACCCTCAAGTAGTTCCCAGGAGTGGTCCAGGCCTGAGCCCAGATCAGATTTTGGTCCCAAAAGCCAACTTGGACTTGGCCACTGTCTCTCAGAGGATACAAACATTTACTGAATACTTCCAGGTCAATTTATGGCAGTTGACTTCAGGGCTAGAGAATGTGGACCAGATAATTTTTTTTATTTATTAATATGGATTTTGAGTAAAGGACTAGCAGCCCTATTTAAACTGCCTTTTGTTCAGGCACACCCACTGCTGTTAACAACAGTTCACTGGGAGTAAAAACACAGCAGAACAGTCTTGTGGCAGGATTCATGCAGGAGCATAAAACTTGACCACAAGCTACCAAATGAAGCAACATTTACTCAAGAACTTTCAAAATGGTTCTGCAAGACTTGCAGATACATCAAACTTGTTTGCTTTTGCTGCAGGTGATTTGTTGTTGCAATGGAGGGGGACACATGTACTTCTCCTGTTTTGAAGTTATCAGGAGATTTGTGCTGCTTATCAAGACTTCTGGAATTGATCTCAATGAATCCTGATATTCAGCTTTAATTTGTTTTGATTGTAAGTTCTCTAATGCAAACATTGTCTCCTCCCCATTCATAGGAAGAATGTATTTACTTCTTAGAAGGGTTAGAAACACATGCCAAGGCAGGAAGGTCTCCAATTAACCTGGAGTCTCTGTGCCACAATAATGGCAATACTCAGAATCCAGACTTGATTTTATAAACCATCACTCTGAAGACACTGGAATGCAAGAGATCAATTGTTGGAACACATCTAGCTTGTTTTGCAACTTCTCTTAAGAAACAAAGCTTTCTATCTGGACATATATAGGGCTGTGTTTTCCTTGCCACCACCACTGATAATGGTAACAATCTGCAGGCAATATCCTTCTTGCTATGCATCTGATTAGGTGGAAATTCCTCTAGGCTTCACCTAATCAAATGCAAGAGCTGCATTATTTATGAAAGAAAGCTGAATTTCATTAAACTTATTCTACAAGTAGCAGTTCATGTAAGAAATCAGTTTATCCTTTCCTTTAGAAATCAGAATAATTTTCTTTAAAAATCTACATTCAAGGATAATTATAATAGAAGTCTTGAAACAGCAAAATTATGGGAAAGCAAACTATAAAAGTATATTTTAAAGCAGATGAAGATTTCGTTTCTAAAGAGAAGACAAGTGGGTTGTTTCCTTGTTGTAGAATGAATAATTCAAACGATTCCTCCAATGCTGTATCTGCAATTGTCAGAATAAATTTCAGCAGCCTTCCCTTTAACTATTACAGGTATAGACTGCACAAGAACTCCTGTTAGTGATTATCCCCACTTCTTTTAGGTTAGCAAAATTCCCTCTAATACCACTGAACAAAAGCCCTACTGATTTGCACAGTCAAAAGATTTCCAGTTTCCCAAGACAAAACCAGGTATAAAACATATACAGCTGATGACCATTTATTCTGCTTTTTCATTTAATGCCACTATTACCTGAAACATGAGGGTTTTTGAAAAAAATTTGAAGGGCTTTGTTTGGCTCCATATCTGAATTATAAGACAATTACAGAAAGAAGAGAAAGGGATGAAATTTGTTGTCATGACTGCAACCTATGATCCACCAGGAATTTTAATTCTTTTAATTCAGATCGAGAGAGACCACTTAAACAACTGCTCACAGTCCTGCCTGGTCTGGTGCCAGGGGTATTCATGGGGGAGGAAGGCATTAGTGTGACAACTACCCACTTGCTCTTAAGAGCATTATGTGGTTTTTGTACAGCCATTGCTGTGTGGATAGCAAGCAGCAGGGGATGGGGCCAGGCTAGCATGCAATTAGGCTGGAAAACTACCATGGACAGCAGGGAAAAAGCTGTAATGTCATCTTTCAGGGGTCTGGGCAGCCCCCCACAACCACTGCACAATAAAAGAGGTTATTGAAAGCAGCCCAGAGACRCTTCTCAGACAGAGCTGGGACAGCCCTGACATGTCACATGAGGGTGACTCTTCCTAATGCCCCAGCCCTTCATCACTCTCCAAGGGTTGACAATAAGCCTGTTGAAAGCACATTCCCAGTGACTTAAAACATGGGTTCTCATAACCATTATAAACTTGTAAGCAACGCTGGTCATCATTAACCCAACAGCCATGCCATGGCAGCAGCAGAACAAAGACAAAAAAACTGCCTGCATCRTCTTGCATAATATTCAATGAGAGTCCAAGCATATTAATTTCTTCTATAAATTAAATTACTAAGTGAAAAATAATAAAAAAATAAATTATTCAGTTGGAGAGATCTAGTGTGCCTGGTTTTTGTTAACACATCTTTTGATTAAATAATGTGTTTAAACTTAGCACTCACATTGAGGCAGCTGTGGTAAGTCAGCCCCCTGTGCTGCCCTGACAAAACAGGCTGTGTTCCCTCTCTGTGGCAAGAGGAGAGGAGAGTCTGAAGAGCCCTGGGCCACAGCTCTCACCATTCCTCCTCCATACAAGAGGACACTTCCCTGACAGCCACTCTTGGCTCTCCTGGTGCCTGTCCAGCCCTACCACAAAGCTCAGCATCCATGGGCCTCCCTGCAGCCACGTCAAGCACAGGGACTCAGGCCTTAATTACCCAGGCCCAATTACTTGCTGGCAGCATGGCAATTTGCTTTTAAGGCACATTTTGCCCATTCCAATATATACTGTAATTATTGGCATTGTTTTGCCAGCTAAAGTAAGAATGTTATATGAACAACGTTTCTATCTGTGCCAAGTTTTAATACTGCCCATTTTATATTTACTCCAGCATACTATTTCAAGCCAATTTTCCAATTTTAATATTACATCATACTCATTTTMATGTATTTATGTAAGTTCTCAATAAAGTTCTATGTCAGGTTGAATTAAAACATGATCTGATGTAATTCTGAGACCAGTCATCCTTCTGGGAACAATTCTGCACTGGCAACAACTCAGGTCATGGCCTCATGATGGTGTGGCACCTTGTCTCAAGAGCTGCTCTACATGACGTGGAGATGTGGATGGCAGATCCTGTGTCTTCCTCAAGAAGGTTTTCAATTTGCAACATTATAATTTCTTTCAAGGAAGGAGAGGTGATCCTGCAATATCAAGCAGCAGCAGGTTTTTTTTTGAAGAGTTCTAGCAGTTGCATCAATATTTCCTCAAAGGCAACACCCTTCAGCTTGGCAGAAGGTTTGTGGCAGGCTGGTATTTTTTGTATTTAAAAAAGCACCTGGAAATCCTGTTGAAAGTCAGGCAAGTGAGAGATCTAATGCTTTTAGGTTCCTTTGAAAGCCTCAGGCGTAATCTCCTTCAGTGAAAGCGTGACAGAGCAGCGAGACTCGCGGCTGTACACAGCACAGCCCGGAGCTGGGAATTACATCACACCCATTTCCACACACTCAGCTGCCAGGGGCTCCTGACACAATGCCAGGCATGAGACAGGGAGTGATGCCATCCCAGCCCGGTGCTGGGGGCTCACAGGGCATCCCCGAGCAGCGCTCTGGGTCCTGCTGCATGGGCCAGCTCAGCTCCTGAGGGAGGGAGGGAGGGAGGTCCTGCCCAAGAAGTCAGTGAGGGGTCATGCCTGACCAGCAGTGCCTCCAGCAGGACCTTGATCTAACCTGGGATCTCCAGAGGCTGAGGTATAAATAGCAAGTGCTGAATCACTGCCAGGGATCAGTGGAAGGAAGTAAGGTCCTGGCTTTATGGCTTTGATGCCTTGTGAAGGCTGACCTAGAACAGAGGCTAGGCACAGCTAAAGAATAAAGTGGGTATTTACCAAAAGGCCTCAATGGATACACCTTGGGCAGCTCAAGAGCCCAGCCAGGGCTACATCCCAGATGAACCCAAAATGGTCACAAAATGCATGACCGGTCACGGGGTCTCACACTTTGATAAGTTCTGGTCCATTCGCATATTGGAGTTAATTGTCCAATTACAGCTTTAGCTTATGAAGTCCCATCCTTCTTGTTTTTCTCTCTTCAGTCCACGTTGTTTATACTCTTGAGCCTGAAATTTGGATCATTTGTCCTTGGTCTCCAGCTAGAGAAGGAATTGTTTTGTTTCCCCACTCTGTGGAGAGAGCTCATCATGCCCCAATGTGAAGCTCAGAACTACACACCAAAGCAGCACAGAATCTGAAAAACATAAAAGCTAAAACCTGAGGCATCAGCTTCTCCCCTGCCCATCAGTCAGGAAGAGCAGCCCACAGGTGTCCTGCCACCAGCAAACCCTCTCAGCAGGGCGAGCCTCCCAGGCTGAATTGCAGAGCACCCTGACATTGAGAGAAACCTCTCCAGGACAGAAATGGGAAAAAAATATAGAGGAGCTGAATAGATTTAATCTGTACATTGACAAAAGCCTCGTGAATTCTTTGAGCTTGACATCCATTAAGGAAAAAATACCTCCAACCTACAGCAATATCCAAAAGCATGCCACTCAAATAACCAACCAGCAGCACACTAAACAATATTACAATTTATAAATTTTCAAACTTGGGCAGGGGTAGAAGCCTGAGAGTTAGAGCTGAGGAGAAAAGACAGGATTTTAAGTCAAACAATATCACCGCTAAATATAAATAAATAAAATCTCTCCTGCTAAACTTGCATGTTCCCTGAAGTGGCGAGGCAACACAAGGTTATCAAACAGGGCTGTCTGCTTGTTCTCTCACATAAAGAATTTATGCAGGATCCACATAGTCCTGAAAACCCCAGAAATCCCAACACTCCCAAAGCCCAGCAAAGGACTAATAATTCACAACATGCCTGACTTATAGACAGTGTGAACAATGCAGGCACCTCCATGGAGCCCACAGAATCTTCAGGGACACCACAGCAAACAAAAGACCATCCGGTGAGCCCTTCAATCAAACCTGGCATGAGGGATAAAATAACAACATACTCTAACTGAAGGAGATGGGGGTGAAATCACCCAGGTGCAAAGAGAAGCTGGACAGCCCCAAACTGAACAGTTTTCATCAAAACAAGGACAGCAGGCTAAGAAAAAAGCAGTGGCTGTGAGAATGAGTAATCAACCCTCGGATTTGAGGTTATCATTAGCCAAAAGTGAAAGGTAGACTTGAACACGTGCAAAATACAGCCACAAGTTTCTCTCTGCACATCCTACAGGAGAATCAAAATAGAGGCCTTGTCCCAAAAAGAAAATTTCTCAGTAGGGGAGCATTTTTCATTACTCAGATTTTTTTATCATAAGAAGGCAGAGCTTTGATGCAGTTCTGAGGAAGGCTATGGAGTTGTCATCCTCAGAGATGATGGGGGCTTTTCTCTAAGATGATGTGTTTGAAAGGCCAGCAAGTCCTTGCAGGGCAGCACAAAAGGACCTGCACCCACAACAAGACACCACGGTGTAGAAAGGGACCCCACCACCTGTAACCATCAGTGTCCAGGGCTGACACGTCCATCTGTCCATCCCTGCAGGCACACCCAGCTCCTGAGGCTCTAAATGCACACACACTGTCTCTGCATCATGGTTGCATTTATACCAGTTCTGTTTTCAAGTAAATAAAGGCCTGTGCATTGATTGTTATTTTGTCACTAAAAAGCAGAAAAACTGAGCAGAGCTGGAGCAGCCCTCAAAACAGGCAGGGATTAGCACTTTATAGAGAACAGGTTAAAAAATAAATTACACTGGCTGAAGTAATTTGACCATTGTCCCATGCAACATATTGTAAAGGCCATTAAGTCTCTGATTCAAATTACAAGGCAGCCCTTTCAGCCATCAATTACCATTAAAACACTCAACAATTCTGTCCAGCTTCAGGACAGCCACCACACCCCTAYGCAATACTTCTAAAGCCCCCTGTCAAAGCTGGAATCAGAACACCACAAAGGTATTCCCAACTGCTTGGACACGATCCACCTCCGGCCCATAATACCCACTAACACAGAGCATTACATGAAATCTCTATGAAGATGTTCCAGGTTTGCTCCAAGGCCTGACCCAAGTAATATCAGAGTGTCAGAAGGGCACTCACGGTTTCGGGAGCAAAAGCAGCCACAGCAAAGCAGCAAATGCACATTTTTTACTCACTGTAAAAACAGGCTAACAAATGGTGCTGGTATTTTAATTCTTCCCAGAAATAAATCACAGATGGTATCCAAGGCCACCTGCAGTCCATGCTGAGAGGCATTTTAAAGGCAAATACATTGACACACACACATAAAGGGCTGTAAGAACACAATTTTTTTTACTGCATGGAGAGTGCAATTTAACAGAATTTAAACAACCCCAGATACCGTTGATTTAAGATATATAAAAACCCAGCAGGAAGGTATGTGGGAAAGCTTAGGAAGAAACCTGAGTCTCCTTTACAGCATTAGGGCTTTATTTCTAAAGTGTAGCGAGGTGAAAGAACAGCCTTGCTTTTTTTCTTTTCTACCCATTCCAGTGCTGCTATGAACCAATTCTGTTCCCTCAAATGAGGGATACAGATAAGCTGCTTACACTGTTTTCCCTTCTCCACCTAGCCTGTGTTTGAGTACTAACTATGATTCCATGACCCTTACTGATGCCACAAACCAGCATTCCCCATTTCCAGGCTGTATGCAGTGCCCTAAGATGTATTACTTGCAAGCTCTGTGAGAGCCAGACCACGTAAGCTGCAGGACCAAGTGTTTCCATACTGGTTTCCCTGCCTCCTGGCCCACTCTCCTCTCTCTCATGGCTGAACAGCAGAACAGCTCCCTGAACAGCAAAGAAAACCAGTCCAAGAGCTCCTTCTTTCCTCCTCCAAAAGATGCCACAAGGGGGAATGGAGGTTTCTGCATGGCAGGCTGCTCTCCTTCCTGCTCTGTTTGGTCAGCAGCCTTTGGCAAGGGAAGTCCAAGGGGAGCTTGTGGCCAGGAGCCTGTTGATGGACCTGTACACACACAGAGGTAACACTGCAGCACTCTCAGGTACACACACCAGTGCATTTACGTAAATCAATCCACAGTATCACACTACACAAGGTGAACACCTCCTGCAGGACTCTCTACTGTCAAGCATATTTTAACATTCAGAAGGCAAACATGAATTTTTAGATGATGACCTTTTCCCAGACACAGAAATGTAGCACAGAACTACCATGAGCATGTTTATTCACCCAACTCCAGCAAGGAACTCAGCAACTTCCCTCAGCCCCACCCACTGATGCTCACATTGATCTGCCTTCCATAGGAAGCACTGCCCTGGAAACAAACACAGAGAGGGATGGTAAGAACTGCTTTGGGAATTAAAAGGTTGAATGAGTGCAATTGTAGGAGGTAAGGTGAATCATTTTTCTCCCCTCCATTGTTAAAAGGAGATTGATTTAATTGATAACAATGTTCACCAATTGGGTTTTAAGGCTCTGCTGTTTTTCTCTCTCTGCATTTTAAGGCTCTGGATGTCAGCCCATGTGCATTGCTGAAGAGCAATATAACAGTCTCAACAGTGACATCAAGCACACAAGGCTGGGAAGAAGCATGACAAAGGCTTCATAACTACAAACACAGCAAAACCATCTTCATTGGAACATCAGAGTTGCTCTTCATATCTGAGTGAGGGTGTACGACCTCGTATTCTCACTCACAAATGGGAGACAAGTGGTGAGATAAATTTCAGATAAGATCAACCCTGTTTGATCTCCAGGAGCAGAGGTTTCCAGAGTTCCTAACAACAGCCACAAACCTGCAGCAGAAGCAGCAGCAAGAACGTTAAGGCCAGCTTTCAGAATAGCTGTGGTCGGCTCACATCTCAGATGGACTATTTCTGGCCTTTACTTTCTGAAGGAAAAAACCCCAAGGATCTCCTGGGGTCACTACCATATGTCAGGCAAACCAGTGAAGCAGTCTAATCCAGCAGTGTGTTTTTCTTGTTTTACTGTAGGTAAGCTGAAACGTTTATAACTCACTGTACGATTGCTGAACATCAGCTGTTTGTTGGGGCTGTTTTACAGGTAACTCATCTCTGAAGGGCTCCATTTCCATTCCCCTTTTAGGAACTACTTATGGGAAGAGCTTTTCCTTCATAGAAAGAATTTTTGTTCTTTTCATTCTCCCCATCTGTCAGAACCCAGGACATTCCTCTTGCTGCCCTGGAGGACTTGACACCCTGGCAAGGGGCTCAGAGAACCTAGCAGGGAGTCAAAGACACCTGTGCCTTTGATTTTAACCCATGGAAAAAATTACCAACTTTGTGTGAGGAGTTACAAGCCACAAGGGTTTGAATAGAATGATAGTGAATTTATCACCAGGTGAAAAAGTAGAATTTGGGGTTTTTAGAATGGGGGTTCAGGAGGCAAGATAGAGGAATCTGGGCATGTCCTGTCTTTCTCCTTCTTCTTGTCCTCCATCTTTTGCTGTGATGATGGCACTTTTAGATTGGTTTAGAGTAGAGACAGACTGTCTAACAGAGGTGATAGGTAATGGAAAATTATTGTAAATAAAGTACACGTAGTTTTTAATATGAAAAGATAACATCGCCCTGAGGGCGGTCAGTGTGCCTCAGCCCAACCTGCTGAACAGACCTCAACGGGTCAGAAAGGCAATGTATTAGATAAGAGAAAATAAAAAACCTTGAGAATGAGAGCCCAGGAATCCTGTCTT
The DNA here is from genome assembly GCA_014549065.1 of Cardinalis cardinalis. Lineage (NCBI taxonomy): Eukaryota > Metazoa > Chordata > Aves > Passeriformes > Cardinalidae > Cardinalis > Cardinalis cardinalis. The sequence continues at coordinate 6,642,141 of JACDOX010000030.1, forward strand.
CTTCTTCGGTCTCGGGGCTGGGAAACAGAGACTTTCTAACACCTTGGGGTCACCTCGACACCAGAGACCTCGTCACCCATCTCCAATTCAAACATCATTCGCCATTTTTGCATTTCATTTCAGTGTTCATTTCCCACACTCTTGGAGAACAATTAGATTGCACTAATTACCCAAGTCCAGCTAGGTCAGGGTGTTGTGTCACTGGCCTCTGGGCTGGGCTGAGGAATGAGTTTTCTGATGGGCCGGGTGCAATGGTGTTTGTTGGGACTGATTGCCAAGTTTGCCTTGGAAATCTGCCCTGCAGTTCCACTGTCAGAGAAAACACCTTATTCTCCTTCACCACTTTTCTGCCCTGAAGCTAACAGAGGTACACCAACATTTGCCAGCAGCAAATCCCACCTGCCTCTGAAAGCAGGAAAGGAGCAGTCAAAGCATTGGGGATAACTTTCCCAGGATTTAGTATCCATTGCTAGTATTTCACTAGGTAACCTGTGCACACTTCAGCATCCTTTCCCATTGTTGCAGCTTCCCAGGAGGAAGGTGTTGCTTTGCTGAGCAGACACATGGCACCCAGCACTGCTGGCAGAGCAGGAGCTCATGGAAGTGCCTCCTCACCTTGGTGGGGTTGGTGGAATGGCAAATTGCTTGCAGTTCAAGCAGCAGCGTGCAGACTGACAAGATCATTTTTTGTTTACTAAACAATTAAACTCATTCACCAGAGATCAAGCAGAGCTGCACTGTCATTTGGCACAAAGCTGGAATAGTGGATGAGCCATCACCCACTGAGGCAGTGCAGCTCTCCCTTTCCTGTCTCCCAGGAGCTCCCAGGCAGCAAGCCGTGTCCTTATCGACTCCAGTTCCTTATTAATTCCCTATTGATCTGCTCACTGAGCACTAGGCAGAAATAATATTTTTATCTTCTGTGCTCTTGGCTGTGCTGCCATTGGATTGTGAAGCCTCCTGAGTAGCTTGGGTTTTCTGTAACCTGGGGGGGATGGATCCACCCACACTCACCGGGAGAGCAGGCACTCAGTGAGGGATACCTGTGGGAAATCATGAAAGCTTGTTGTGAGAATGCCTCAGCTGCTGGTCTGCCTACTCCCTGACATGGAAATTTACAGAGTGGTAATTCATCTTTCCAGGTCAAGCTAGTGGCCAAAAATACCCTGAACCATCAAATTCTGCTCAGGATATTACAGCTACTACTTCCTTCTCTCTAATGATGGAGATTGGTCTACAATCAGAGCAGTCTGTGAGGAGCTGGTGTCTGTGAGATGGGGAAACAGCTCTATGGACATGGCAGCTGCTTTCTGTGATACCTGGGCATGCTCTGCCACAGTATCCACCTGAGGCTGCCTGTCCCACACCCAGCAGCTTCTTCACTGCTCCAACACAGCCACCAAATGCAGGCACCCAGCTAAGAGAGGCTGCAGGGCTCACACACAAACCCTGGCACTACAGAAAGGGTCTGTCTGTCTGTCTGAKAGGAAAACACAGACATCACAGAATGTCATTTTCAACAGAAGAACACAGTGCACTTCTTACACTGTTCTGTTGCTCATTACACAGACCCCAGATAATTTCCCTGTGCCAGAGGCAGGAAGAAGCAGTAAATATAAGGAAAATGTAAGTGCAGAGATACAATGTGATAAGAACAAGTAGTGCAGCTTCCCAGCCATGGAGACTTCCAACTCCTGGCCTGCACTTTTGGGTCAAAAAGAGAATGTGCAAGATGAGTTTCACTTTTTTGAACTGCCAGCTGATGCTGAAATTGCTGAAGCAAGTCCAGTGCTAGCACCAGTGAGACACCAAGCACCTAGAGAAGAGCAGGGCTGGCTCTGTGGGGCTCCCAGCCCCAACAAGGGCTCAGATGCTCTATAAACACCACCAGCATGAACAGTGCTCTGTAATACAGTGGAGAAAATGTTTGCAATCAGCTCTCAAAACAGACTCTTTCATAATTGAAATACTGCAGAGCAGAAAACAGCATTATAATTACAATAAATGGGTGCTGCTGAGTTAGAGAAGATCTTTTGTCTGCAAATCCCATTTACACAAGCAGAGGCAATGGTGGTAGGAGCAGTTATATTACTCTGTGCACCCCACTGCAGGGCTTGGATAATTTTTGTCAGTCCCTCTTCTTTTTAACTTGCAATGGGCTTTACTGGTAACTTGGAAGAAGTTCAAAGACTAGATACAGGAACAACTGGAGGACTGCAAAACTTTGTGATGCTGAAAAAACCAGCACCTATCAAGCAGCAGCTTAAGGGAGGAGTTGATCACTCTACAGAAAACAGAATTTTGGTAATGGGACCTTCAGTGTGGCATTGAAAGGTGTAAACAAATTCAATGACTGGAAGCTGATGTCAAACAAATCAGTCTAAAAATAAGGGAGGACATTTTCAACAGCCAATGTAATTAACCTTCAGTACCATTTACTGATGGTTGTGCTGGATTTTCCATTGCTGGAAACTTTTAAAAAATAGAAGGCTTTTCTAAATGACTTCCTAAATGCCCAGTATGGCAAAACAGAACAGGATGTTGCTCAAAAAAGCTAAAAATCACCTTCACCCAGGTTCACTCCCTGCTCAGTGACAATGAACTCCTGTCCTCACAGGTCAGCCTGGGTGGGCTAGGAGCCCTTAGAGAGCTTTTATCATAACCCTGTCAGCTGGCCAAAAGACAAAACATACATGTAATTTCTGGACTTTTCTGTCACATCACATGTCAGGAAAGAACATTTCTTCCACCTCCTGGCATGCCCTATGGAGCTGAGCTCTGCCCTTGCTGTCCATCAGAGCCACTCTTCACCTTGCCTGTCCTTCCCAAATATGCTTCCATTCCTGAAAACACTATCTGTGCACTGCATGCTTGCCTTCCCTTGCCACCATACCATCCCCCAGCCCTTTTCCTTGCACTCATTTCCCAGAGGGGCTTGTCCTTTCTCCCAGGTCCCAAGAAGCAGAGGGGAGAGGTTTGGGCATCTAGGGTGAGCTGCTTGATGCCCTGAGCACTGCCTGGGGAGCAGCTGAGCTGCATGAACAGCAGAGGGAGGAGCAGCAAGGGGAGGGAGGCTGCTCACAGGGAGTGACCCCATCTGTGTGGGAAGGGAGGGTCCTCCACAGGTACCACTGGATGTGTCCCACATTACAGCCCAGCCCTGGGCCCTGATTTACCATTCATCTACAACCAAGGCAATTCATCCTGCTGCCTCAGCTTCCCCCTGCACAGAACCTCAGCAGTGATATCTGCCCTGTTTCTGCACAGGAGCATTTTCAGGATCAATTAGTGTAGCATTCATGCAAAGCTCTGTGGACAGAAGCCTCAACACAAGCAGTAAGTACCATTATTGTTACTGCACTTCAGATGGCTACTGCACTGACATTTTCCAGGCATGCACCATTAACAATTTACAAAGATAAATGGGCCAGGAACCTGAAAATGCATTTAGGACAACTACCTCCTGCTTACCAGCATCCATTCAGCTGTGGAAATGACACCTCATCGCTCAACGTGTAGCTATGGTAACATTTCTATCTCGTGTACTGAAGTGCACACACACACACACGTGGAGCTGGAGGGAAGCCAGGCCACCTCATTTCACGACACACAAACACTGACCCAGGGAACTTTCCCAGGCTCCCAAAGCCAAGCTGCTCCCAAGGAGCCAGGGAGGAGGAGCAGCCGGCTCACCCCATGCCTGTCAGGAAGGAGAAGGGTTAACAGCAGGAGCCCCCCCAGGCCCTGAGGGACTTACTTGAGAGCAGTTTTGTAGTGGTAGATTGCTTCAACGTTTCGGCCCTGGTCCTTCAGGAAATTGGCATAGTTGTAGTGCACCTTGGCGTTGTGGGGCAGGGTCTTCACTCCTGAGCTGTRAGGAGGAACAGAAGCAGGACACCGTGAGCAGCCAGGTTACCCCACCCTCCCCTGGGTCCACCTTCTTCTGGCAGTCCCTCCCTTCTCCTGAGAAGCTTGCTGGTAATCCCAGTCACCTCCTGTGCATTTGTGCCAGCACAGCTCATGGTTGTACTCCCAGCTTGTCCCCTGTGCCAAGTGCCCCAGGCAGACACAAATGTGTGGCAGCAATTCAACTCATCCTGGTGGCTGTCACTGCAGGCACTTCCAGCACTGCTGCAACGCTCCCTGCAGCCAGAGGCCGCTGTATTCAAAATCTGAATTACTAAACTCAAAGACCAAAACCTAAATGTTAATATTTAGAGAGAAAGCATGTAGTACTCTCTAAAAACAGGGTCCCTGCTCAAACCTGAGTGTCATGAAGCATCTTGATTTAAACCTGGCACTGCAGATACCAGAAAGAGGGGATCTTTTCCATGTGCATCAGCCACTAGATGGAATGCATGGCATACTCCAAGTACCAGCACATGTGCACTGCTTGAGGCTGAGCAGAGTGTGCCCAGGAGGCGAGGGCTAATGGGGACTCCAGCCCTTAGGTGGCAAAATAACACTCTGGCATTACAATACATGAGTGAGGATATCTGGCTGCACAGCCACCCCATCCCTCCCCTCTGTCTCCCCTACCACGTGTAGACTGAACTGAACATTTGGAATTAATAATGAGGGCACAAAGACAAAAGCAAGCACATGCTTATTCGCTTAATTGAGAGCACAGAAAGCAAGGTACACCTTGCACAGCCAGAGGAAATGCTGCTTCAAGGTTAAACAGAGAAAGAAATCACAGGAGCACRTACGCTGTGGAAACATTTCCCCTGCAAGAATCCAGAGAAGTCAGTGCTCTGTTTAATGGGGGAACCCCTTCCAGCACATAAACAGGGGCTCTCTGAGGTAATGGGAAATAAGGATGGATGAATCTGTTCATGTAAAAGCAGACAAAGTGCTGTTTCTTGCTCACAAGCAGATTCCTGCCAGCTGCTCTCTTTTCTACTCCCAGCATCTCCAACCCTTCTACCTCAGGTAGGAAAAGCAAGGACTAGAAAATTCCCAAGCCTTGTTGCTTTGCCTTGTCTGCCTCTCCCATTTAACTCTGGTTAGCACAGAAGTTAATTGTAATGAGACAGGGTCACAGGCAGCCCCTGCTGTGGGGTGCACACCCTCTTGCATGGGAAAAATGCACCCAGAGCTGCAGAAACCCTTTGAGGGGGATTTCACTGCAGAACAGCACTGAGGGATTGCAAATATGATATTCTTTTGGTTATCTGCAGCCAGTGGCATCCAGCATCACTAACACCTACTTGTGAGAGCTTCCAAAGCTTCGCCCACAACTGCCTCGCAGAGTTCAGCTCAACGCAGCCACAGTTTGCCTTCTAAAATTAAAAGTACACCTTGCATTTGGCTTCCTAATCATCAGGTATTTCCAAATTACTGACTGGGAGCACTACAGGAATACGACATTTTGTGACTAATCGCTGAATTAAATCAGTTAATTGATGCTATTCTTAAGAGAATGATTTTCTATATTAGTTTTCACAAAGATATACTGCACCAGCAGCAAGTAATGTGTGACTGCTATGGCTGTGTTAATTTCCATTGGCCTTGGGAGCTATTAACTACACACTTACAACCTCTGGGCATTACTGGAATATTAATTCTCATACAGAGAGGGTTTCATTACATCAGCATCAGTGTTACAGGCACAGACATGGCACTCAAAACTGCTGCTCCCTCAGAGCTACGTGCAAGGAGCTGCTCTGCTCCAGCCTCTGCTGAAACAGAGCAGGCTGAGCTAACAGTGAGGAGTACATTACACATGCACCAGCACTTCAGTTCTAATGAGATGCAGTTGTAACAGCAAGATACATACGTTTAAGTAGTTTAATTCTGGGCTGTTTTCCTTTAAGTAGAATTTATCACAAATTCCACTGGTCCCATTTATTAGAACATCACTAATAAAGCTTCTTGCTTTATTAGTGTGCTTCTGCTGGTGTCAGGAGTGACAGAGGAAAGGCAGAAAAGGGTTTGGGTTCTTAAGATGCTCTCTTCTGCATCACACTGACCTATTTATTCTCCTCACATGGGCAGGGAGGGGGAATGTTTCATTTTGCAAATGCACGTAGCAATGACTGAAGCTGCTTGGGGGAGGCAGCAAACATGGCACTGGATGCAGAGGGGAATTTTCAGGAGAGTTTAGGAGTTAACACTCCTGCCAACTGGTTCCCGACCAGTCGAGAATGCTGTTTGCTCATTGACAGAGGAAACAATGATGTCCACAGTGAAAGCCAAGAAGGAAAGGGTGGAGTATAAATAACAAAGCAGAACAAAATGTTTTTCCATTTCTGCTTCCCACAAGCTCCCAGTCTCTCACAATTTCAATGTAATTTTCCTATGTGCTTTTCCAAACTCTCCTGTTTCCCTGTTCCCCAGCCTGTCACACACATGCCCCTCTGAAAACCTATGGCACCGATCTGGCTCCAGCCAGAAACGAGCCCGCTCACACTGGACGTCACTTCTCCAGAGGATTTCCTTCCCTTCTGACTTCTACGACAGCAGTAAGGAACAGAAATGGAAAATAAACAATAGGCAAACCTTTTTACGTAACACTTCCTCCCCAGGGAAAAACAAAAAGCCTATTAGCCATAAATCAGGGAAATTAAATGCCACTGGTATTTTCCAACCTCAAATACCAGCATCATCCAAGTTCCACTCCAGTTGGAAAAAAGCCCTGTGATCCCCTCTCTTGTTTTTCTAAGTGCATCTTCTGCTCTACCAAGGTGACTGGGTGCAGGGCAGAGGCTTCATTGATTTTCTGTGATATTCATATGAAAAGTGCTCAGTTTAGAAGAACATGAGACCACTCCTGCCTCAGCAGGAAACCGATAGTGTCTCCTCTGCTTTGGGAATCATTATCATCCACAAAGATTCTCTACAACAAATTACTCTCTGGATGACACAAACAACCACCTTCCTTGGCCTCCTACCCTTGCACTGATTTCACAAATATGGTGTTGGGCCATATTAAACTATCCCACAGAAGATGTCCAAAATGCAACGGGACTCGCTCTTTTCAGCCCAGCCAGCTTTCAGAATTAACAAAATAACACAGCAGCAAATGCCACTTTGGGGCTGGAGCAGTTTTTGCAAATTCCTGAAGTCAGCAGACCCGGCTTGGGAAGGGGAGCTGCTGACTAAGAAAGCATCATTTTTGTACAGTTCCTTTGCTGGTTCCAGCTGGGTTTCCAGGCACTGTCACAACCGCGGGCAGCGCGTGCGGACGCTTTCCAGGAGCAACAGGAAACATGGCAGCTCAACAAGCCTGGAAAGGTCAGGACAGAGGATGCAGAGATCAGCCCACAGCTCTCCCCTCCCTCTCCCTGGCTTTGGACATTAACACTGACCACAGTTGGAGTCTGACCTTCTGGCCTGTGCATTCACTCTAGAGGGCAGTTCCTTAAATAATTAACAAGTGAGTCCTCCCTGATCCCCTGCCAACACAGTAAGACAAAGTGCTTGGGGCTTCTAGAGATGTCTTGGAATAATATGCCTCAAATATCTCTCTATGTATTTGGCCACTTCTGGTACTTGTAGTTTATTTGCTTCTCCTGTAGTCCTTGCACACAGGCTTGTGCATGTATGTGGAGATGCATCATTTCCTCAGACAGCAGCAGCCTCCCCCACGCTGCTGCTTTCAGCCAGCACCCAGCAAGATTTCTGCACCCACAAAACTTGGTCCCTGGGCTGAAGACTGAGTGGCCACAGTGGCCCAGAGATGGCAACAGTGTCAAAATGGTGTCAGTTTTAAGAAAGGGATGGAATGGGATACAAGTACAAAGCCAGGAACACACTGAGTATACAAACATCCCCTGGACCAGCATAGAAAAAGCATATTTAACAGAACAGGCCTGTAAAAACCAAGGGAATCAAGACAGATCAATCCTGCAGAAACAAGCAAACAGAGGCACAAAAAGTAGAGGTGAAAGGAAAAAAAAAAAACTGAGAGGAGGGAAGAAGTAGTAATTAATTAAAGCAACTGGAGAAAGAAGAATGAGGAACTAGGATTGTGAGTAAAGATTCTCCCAGCACACACTTCTTAAAAAAAATTCAACACACACAGAGAATACCAAGTAGGTTGATTGCATCTCCTTTCCCACATCTATAGATTTGCTCTGTATCCTCCTCCTGTTCTGTCCATTAAAATTTATTGTTGTTTCACATACCTCCATCTACTTCTCCCTCCTCTCCTCATCAGCCTCCTCCTTCTTCCCCACAGGGGAGATCTCTCACTCCTGGAATGACATTATCTTCTTGCTATACTATTCTTCTTTTGCATTTCCTTTCCATCAACAAGGAGGGTCCTACCACATTACAGACTTGGGAGAGATGTGTAACACCTATCAAAGAAGATCTTAAAAGGACAACAAAAAGGCCAATAAGAGTAAACAGCACCGTGAAGACAGCTATGAGAAATGAAAACCATTCTTTAAAAAGGAACAGCTACAGAAGGAAAAAGGAAAAGAGCATAAACGTCAGCCAGTTAAACATAAACCATAATTAGGCAGACCAAAAGAGATTTAAAGAAAAACTTGCTAAAGCTATCAAAGCTAATAATGGAATACATCAGATAGAGGAAACCTGCCAAAGATCCCCTAGGCAAATAGATGATGGAGGTCTAAAAGTAGTGCTTAAAGAAGAAAAGACCACAGCAGAAAAGCTAAATGGATTCTCTGCACCAGTGCTGCTGCAGGGAAACCCAAGGAGCTGCCACACAGGAGCCTTTCCTCACAGGGCAAGAGCCAAGCACTGTCTCTGACTGAAGTGCCAGTAAAAGAGGCTTTAAAGCAAATCAACACCCAGAACAGTTATGAATCCATTGGGCCTGGTAGAATGCATCCAGAGGAAATCAAACAGGCAGCTGTTAGCTGCGGTAGGTAGCCTATAATTTAAATGAGACTGGCACTAGGGGAATGCAAGTTGATGAACATGACTTCATTTGGCTCCAGGGAAGGGATCTTGGGGGAGAAACAGACCAGAAAGTGTGATTTTCACTTCAGGTAATTTGGGGAAAACCATAATAAATCGTAATTCTAGGACATCTCTAGATAACTACCATCCAACAAATAATTAGCCTTGCATACTGCAGAAAGAAGTTCTTTGGGAAGCTCTGTTGGTGTCTTGTAGACTCAACAGGTACATACATGTTATTGAAACTATGGAAAGCTTTTATAAATACCCAAATATAGCCCAGTCAATCAAAATCACATACACCAATGTCGAGCACTGAAATGCCCAAAAGGGTTTTTTAATATAAAATCCCTCACTAAAGACTTCCAATTTCTTCAAGGCATCATGGAGTAAGTGGGGAAGATCCTCTCATGAATCAATGCTTGGCTGAAAGACAGCAAGCAAAGAGCATGACTGTGTGAACAGTTTTTACAGCTAGAGAAGAGTACAAGCAGGGCTCCCAGGAATCATGCATTGGCACCTGAGCTACTTCACAAAGGAGCTTGAAAAGAGGGGACACGTTTGCTGATGACACCAACGTGAATCACACTGCAAGAATTAACTACACCTTGTTGCAGAAGGATCTCACTGTATTTCAATACTGGGGAAAAAGATGGCACAAGAAACAAAGCGTTGGTACAGACACAAGCGTCAGAGAGTGTGTACACACACACTCCAAATCTGCACACAGATTGATGGCTAAAAACCTGCTGTTTCCAGGCACAGTAGGTGTCATGGAATTTGCATTGAGAGTGCTGTGAAATTATCAATCACTGCTTAGGAGAGGTCATAAAAGGCAAGCAGAAAATTACGAACTAGTAGAAAAAGAGAACAAAAACCAGAAAGAGCAGTCCTATGTTATTGTGCTGCAAAGGTGGTTCTGGGCCCTTTCTCAAAAGGATGGATTCGAGTATGAAAGTATCCAGAGAAGACAGACGAGAGGAATCAGAAATGCAGAACAAGCCTCCATGTGAGGGGAGTACGAGACCAGCTGACTTCAGTGTGAAAAGGAGAGAGCCTTAGGTGAGGGCACGGGGCTTCAAGGCATGGGAGTGCCTTTATCTTAGTGACAAGCTGATGGCCACTCACAACTCATTCAGCACACCAGAACCAGGGGACACCAAACCAGATAATCAGGCAGAAGGCTCGCAGCACACAGAGGGAAATCTTAGTGTGCACACTCTGTAATTTAACAACAGAGCCCAGCGCACAGGATGCTGTAGAAGCCAAAACTATAAATAGATTTGAAAAAGCAGTCAGAGACATTATGGAAGAAAAGTCCATCAGTGGCTGTTAAGAGCAAAAATAGCAAGTAACTCCTGACTCAGGAAGCCTTTAAACTGCAGATTACTGCAAGCTGGGAAAGAACTGGAGAGCAGCATTATTGTTGCTGGCCCTGTTCTTACAGTGCTTTTTTCAGCAGCTGCTGCTGATTGCTCTCAGGGGCAGGCCACAATACGAGGTGACCCAGCAGGAATTTAAGAGCTGTGCCATCCCCTCAAAAGCCTGGGGCAGACCTCTCTGCTGGTACTGTCCCCAGAAGTCCTGAGCTGAAGAGGGAGACAGCTCAAGCTGAGGCACTGAGCCCTCAGTACTGCTGCCCTGGGCTACCCCAAGTCCCTCCCTGGAGGTAAAGGTGTGTTAGCTCTAGCTCAGAGCTGCACTGCAGCAGCAGCACCACCTCTGAACTGGCAGCAAACAGTCACCCTGCTTTGAATGGAGGCTGGAAGGACAAAATTCCATTTGTATCCAATTAAGCAGACATAACCTTATCCCTCTCTTCTGCCACATACTCCATAGCACTCCATATTGTCCCTAGAATGCTCCTTACTAGAAGGAAATGTCCTCCTGTCACCTGCTACAGTTTAACATCATCATTCTAAAACCTGGGTGACCACAGCTGTGCACAACACAACACCATATGATGCCTGCAAGTCTGCAAATGGAATTGTCAGATTCCCACCTCCTCTTCAGTAAGAGAGTGGTCCAACTTGGAAACCCTTCGGCTTTCCTCCAAGTGGCCAGGTTTGGATTGCTGTGTGAGTCCATGCCAGTCACCATTGCTTGAACAGCAAACAGTGCTTGAGGGAGCCAGCAGGGAGCTGAGACTGGCTCAGTGGGTCAGGGTGGGCTGTCAACAGTGCCCAGGTTGTGGGTTTGATCTCATCCCTCTATGGGCCAGTCACTTAAGAGCTGGGCTCAATTGTCCTTGAGGGTCCCTTCCAACTCAGAACATTCCATGAATCACTCAGAGGGGAGAAACCCCAGTTCCAGGTTTTTTAAAAAGCAGCCCCACTAAAGAGAGCTCCAACCACTTCAGCAGYGTTTGCTGAAGACCAAAGGGTACACATAAAAAGCAATTTCATACTTTTAGTGCTGCATAAATTAAACTTTGCTCTGGCCAATCAGTTAGGAAATAAAGCTCAACCTGTGTGCAGATCACCTGCGTTTCTGCAATTACTGCACAATTAGACAACTGCTGAAAGCAGCTGGAGGCAAATGCAATACATTTTCTAGCAAAACACAAAATGAAACAGTCTGTTTCAATGCAAGAAAATACATAAATGAGGCTGTTAACAGAGCTGTTTGGCAAAGAGTAATCAAATAAAATGAAATATGGTACATTAAGTTTGGAACTTTGTGGCATTTTATTTTTGTCATTAGAACATTGCTAAAGAAATATCAATATATTCAGTACCGTTACTATGGCATTCTGGAGTGCTGCAGAAAACTTTTGCTATGTCTTTAGAAACAAAAGCATAACGCTATCATAAACCTACAGAATCAAAGTTATTTAAAAACAGCATGTCTTAAAAATGTGATTGTCAGAACCAAAGTTTGTCCATCAGCATGTAAACTGCTGACACCAGTTTTTGCGCAGTTGTCACACAACAGAAAGTGCAATTTTATAATAAAAATGTTAGTTAGATCAACGCATCAATAGCACAATTTTTTCTAAAGAAAACTATTCCATGCTACAGACTTACTTTAAACAATATAAAAATGCAAGTATTCTCCTGTGGTCACTCCTACCTGAAAAGGGATTCTCGTGACAGCCAGATTTCATTCTGTTTCACGGTCTTCCAGGAGAAGAGCAGCAGCAGCAAAGCAAAGAGGGTTGGAACAGTAATTCTCCATTTATTTAGCCACGTAGACAGCTTTTTTAGACCGTGGACAAAAAGGATGCAGTACCCCATACTGTGGGGGAAAAAAAAAAAAAGGAAAGGCAAAATGTACCTAAAGTTATATTTCAAGTGTCTGGTTTTTATGCAAGACCATCCACTATTGCATTTATTATACAATTACAGGGGACTTTTGGACTAATGATATTTTCTGGGCTAACAAACTTCAATTCAACAGCAGTTGTCCTCAAGTGACTACACAATTTCCAAATTAATCTAAATGATAGACCCGGATGCCAAAGGTACAGTCACATACATAATATAACCCAGTATAATGGTAGCTTACACCAGCCACAGAAGGCAGCTGCTTTTCTGAACAGCAATCTAGGAAAGCACCATGTAATAACAGTAATACTGAGCACTACTGGAGCACTGTGGAAATGACAGGCATTTTAACAGGGGGAAGCCTCCAAACAATCCCAGTGGTGGCTGTTATTAATTCCAGTTTACAAATTGAGAAGCTGAGGCAGGAGAGTGAGTGCTGTAGTCAATGCTGCTGCAGGAGCAGGCGACAGAGACCACCAAAGGGCAGAAGTGCCTCTCTGGGTATTGCACTTTTACACCAAGGCCAGGCCAGAAGAGCTGAGATGTGCGGGCAGATCTTCCTTGCCGCCCTCCCGTGAAGTGACACACAGCCATCTCCGGCCCCCAGCACCTCCATGGCTCTCCATGAATAACTACTGCGGCATTTTCACAGGCCAAATTTGGACTGAAGTTTTACTCCTGAATAAATTTACATCAATTCAGTAATTATTTACCTTAATTCAAGGGTTATGTTAATTCCTCCAATGACGTCCCTCTGAGGTGGAAATTCAGTGCTTTTGGTTGCTGTACTTTATAATCGCTAATTCTACGTGTAATTTTTACAAGGCATTTAAATTTCTATTGCTCGACAAATTTCATTAGCTTACCTAGAACTCTTCAGGTTACTTAGCACCTGATTTAGTGTTAGACTTAAAGCCTATCTTAGTCCAGGCAGCTCTCCCTGATGAAATAAGGGAGCAGAAGGCTCTCGAGTAACACTTGGGGATGATCAATAAACAGGACAAAAGCACAGCCCCTCCCAAACACTGGCACCCCTTGAACCCCAGCTGAATCCACATTTAAAAGCAGGCTGATCATTGAGAGATCATTGCACCTGCCCACACTCTGGCCAGACCTTTACAGGCTTTCCTGGTCTGTGCAGCAATGGTTGATCAACCTCCCAGTGCAAATGCTATGAGGTAAGAAAAGCTAGGAACAAAATTTCCCTGTTGGAGATGACCTTGCAGGCAAGCATGCAATATGGTGAAAGTCAATGTGGAAATCAGAAAAAGGAAAATGCTCCATATTTGAGGAGCTCTGTGCGTGCTTCTTGGCATGGTTTCTCTGCCCTCCTGGAGAGCTGAACATTGCTATTGCTTAGGCTTCCCAAGGATGGAGAAGGACAAGAATTCTTCCTGTCACTGAGGAAAAAACCTGCCTTTATTGCACTTGCTGATTAGCATCACTGCATTGTCACTGGCACAGTACAGGTGCCTTACAGAACACTGAGAGAACTACAGACATATGGGGCAAATCCAGAGACAACATCAGATCTGCTGATCATTCTGTTTCACTTCTTCACTGCTGTTTTTGAGTTCTCCCATTCTTCAGAAGTGGCTACCCATATATTTATGTTATTCATGCTTGCACTTTACTGTAGCACATTTCTTGTTGTACTTGTGCTGTTTTTTCATTAACTCTTTTGCACATATATATTTATTGCACCTACATTAACTGCAACCAACATTTAAAACTATAGAGTTGTTGATGCCAAACAATCCAGCCTTTACAGTTATTGAACCCTACTTTAAAACCTCTGAAAAGCTAATATCAGCAATAATCCTTCCCTTTCCAACAAGAAATGCCTCAAAAGTCTGCAGATGGTTTTCACTCCGTTATTTTTCCTTTCCTCAATTTTATCCCTCCCTTGGAATTAATTATCTGAAATAAATATTATTTAATTGCTTTAGCACAAGGCCATTTTCAAAGTAATTTCCCTATACCTTCACGTATTCAAGAACAGACTCTTCCTACAGAAACAAAAATGCAAAAGTCAATGTCTTGGTATTTATGTCAAATCCTGTCCTGGCTGTTGGGAATTTCTGCCTTAGCAGCAGTACTCAGTCTGAGGTACAGTCAGCATCACATTACACCTCCACCAGATCCCATGATCTGCTCTAAACAAAACAGAGTGTCCACATCAATGCACTAAAGCATCTGTCCAAAAAACATAACAATATTACTATTGTTTCCTAGTTCCAAAATCACATAATCTGTCATACCTTATTTCACTTGTTTCACACTAGACCCAACAGTCCCCAGCACAGAAATTACCTTTATCACAGTGACCATTTTGAACCAGTGAAGGACCAAACTTGCAAAGATGGAGCTGCTGCCCTGACAGTCACTGCACCTGGAGAGCTCCCCCACCCCAGGTTCATCCCTCTTCCATTGATCCCAACCTCACCAGGCTTCAGAGGAGCCCTTTGAAGCTGCTCTACTTTTATCCAGGCAGCAGCAGCCCCAGCAGTTGTACCCTGGTGGAAAGAGCCCGTGCAGGTGAGGCTGCACTCGAATGATGAAGGGAACTTGCCAGGTAATGCCTCCTCTGTGGTTAATTCTGCTGTGACCCTGCCACTGCCTACAAACACAGAGAACATTTCCAACAGATTTGCTTTTCTTCTCTGAGTGATGGGGGACTTGACTCCATATCAAATCAGGTTTTACTCACACACACAGGAAAAAATAAAAAGAAAACGTCTGAAAAGGACCTTTCATCAAAGACTTGTTTGCTGCTTGAAAAACTTACCCTTAAGTACTACATGCCAGATGTCTCTGTAGCTAACTGCATACATATTGAGGCTGCAGGGTTTGGGGTTTGGGGGTTGTTTGGTTTCTTAGTCAACTGTAGCAGGGAGGGAAACACTTCTCCTGAAGAGCTTTTCTCTCAGCATTGACACACAAGCACTTTTCTAAAATACTTTGTAGCAAAACCAAAACAATAGGAAACAAGCAAAATCCCCAAACCACTTTCCTAAATCCATTTTCCACTGGATTATTGTAAAACTGCTAGGCTTTTTTTTTTTTTTTTTGGCTTTTGTAGGATAAGCAACAGCCTGCTCCAGCAGTGAGAAGTCCATGCCACCTTGGTCCCTGGGGCCCTGAGAAACAGCCCACCAAGATCACATGGCAGTAGATTTCACGTGGGCTCACAATGAGCATGCATTACAGGAGAACCTGTAACTTCAGGAATTCCATGAGGCAGCAGAAAAGCTGGGCAAATGGACAAACAAGCCAATGGTTTCATGATTCCTCATGGTTTCAGACTCCTGCAGTATTAAAGTGGCACTTGAGGCTTGCCCTAAATCACAGCAAGGGCTGAAGGCCAGGCAGCCCAGCAGGGAAACCCTCTGTGCCACTGCCATGTGATTCTGGCAGACTGCACACAGGGAGCTGGGTAATGACACATTTTTGTCTATCATTTCTGTGGTTTGTTAATATCGTTCCACCTCAAAGGAAGCAAAGTGATAGGAGGCACAAGCAGATGGGAATGCAGTGGCATACAGACCTTATTTCCCATGGTGCTCTATATGCACTGCCCTATTAAAGCTAGAGCCACAACAGCACACATTTAATATTTGCAAACACATCTTGGCTAATTAGATTGCAAATTCAACCTTTCCTTTGGCCATTATAGCTCCTTTCCCAAGGCAAGGCTGTTCCCGAGGATGCTTGCACACAGCTCTGCTCTCTGTGGATCAGGGTTCCCCCTTTTCAGTAAAAGTCAGGAACAGTTTCACTGCATTTGGCTCTTGTGGTGATGGCATTTCATCAAAGCCACATGTGCCACAGCTCTGCATTATCAGGATGCTCAGCTATAGCAATCTGCCTGCAGTAGAAACCATTTTACCTCCTTCAGAAATTGCTTAGAGACCTGCTGCTGTGGAGAACTCCTGAAGAGCAAGGCATGTTCTGCTCATGCTTTCTGCTGCATTTTCCAAGTTGTGGCTTTGTACAGTGCACAGTCAGAGCAGGCTGAGAGCTGAAGTTCTGAGAGAACCAGCCTGGACACCAGCAGCTGCAGTTCCAGCCTCTTCTAACTTACCCAGGTTAGAAGGTAGGGCTGTAAAAAGGAGTTTAAAAAGGTGGGAGAAACTATGCAGAAAAGATGCTTTCCTCACACTTTTTAATGGTAATTTTGTGGATGCCAAATCTTGTGAACTAGCTGCTTGGGGTTTTTTAAAAAGTGATTTAATCTCAACTACACAAATGTAAACTTGGAGTAAATCCACTGATTTCATCAAAGCCGTTACTCCAGATTTCATAGCTCAGCCTAGATAAGAATCCAGATGCATCCATGCATACATATCAGTTTGGGAAAGAGCTGCCTACAAGCAGCCTGTGGAAGCATGGAAGAAACACTGCCACGTTCAGGGGCTGCTAATGTAACAAAAGGGATTATATCAAAAGTATACTGAGACCAGAAAATGCACTTGGCTTCAACATTTCACCCAGGAGGCTCTTTCTGGGCTGCAAAACCCCTTCTTGATTTCCAGCACTTATTTAAGATGACTCCCTCACCCTCCATAAAAATCAGCCCTCGCTTCCAAGCTGCTCTGAGGCAAGTTTAACCCTTGTGCTCTTGACTAAATGCACGATGCCCTTCAGAGAGCAGCGAGCACAGCCCTCCAGMCTCTGCCTGCTGCCAGCTCCAAATGCTGAACACAAACACTCGGATTCTCTCACTCTTAGAGCTCCCCACAAGTTTCCAAGCCTTAGCACCACACATATTACCTGGCACATTACACTTTACATGCTCCTAGTCCCAGCTCCTCCAGCTGTGCAGCCTGAGCAGAGGAAAGGCACTGAGAGGAAGAGGCAAAGGCAGCTGAAATGCAGCTTGCAGGCAGGGCTGTTGCTGCAGGGGAAAAGACAGTTCATCCCTGCAAAACTCATCGGCTCTGCTCACACTTCTCTAATGGAGAGTAATTGATTGCAAAAAGCACGCTTGGCATGCCCTGGGGCTGCTCCTGCCTCACTGCAGCAGCCACATGTGGATCGGAGTGCTGGCAAAAATCAGCATGGCCACGGTGGTTCTTTCTGCCCCAAAAAGCACTCTCAGGCTCACAGCTCCAGCGATGAGCTGTGCTGGCAGAGTAGCAAAGATGCTGCTTTTTGAAAAATGTCCAAGTTTTTCAAGGTTGGAGCTGTTTGAGCCAGAATGAATTCTGGCCTTTTTAAAAGAATGTTTCCATCTGGAAATAGAGTGCACTTGTATGTGCATGCTAGGTTGCACTTGGGTCATAAAATCATAGGAACATTAAGGTTGGAAAAGACCTTCAAGATCATCAAGCCCAATCTTAGAAAAAAAAAAAAAAAACCAAACAAACAAAAGAAAATTTCTGGATCACCCAAAAGGTCCAGAAACTCAGAAGCTGTGGCACTTCCTGCAAACTGGATCATCTGGATTCAAAGCACTGTGCTGGGTCAGTCTCAGACCTGGGGATGCAGGTGGGTGCACATGTAGGGTTTTGAGTCCTCAAAATTCCCCAGCCATGAGAGCCTGTGTGCTGATGTGGAAGAACCTCACTCCACTGGCCCAGGTTTGCCAGAAATTCAGAGAAGTTTACCTTGCACTGCCAAGTTTGCTGCTGGGTTGAGACTTGGCCTCACAGCTGGTACAAGGACGGCCTAAACCCAGCAAGTTACAGGCTAGAAAATGTAACAAAAGTGCAAGCATGGCCTAGGTCAGGTCTAGATAAAACTGCCACCACTGAGTGCTCCAGCAGGGTTTAGATCAGCACTATTTATCCCAAAAAGCTGCTGGGGGGATGTGGTAGATAAACCTTATGTCCCAACTCTCAGATGGGTGTCCTCTTCCAAAGGGGCACTTCTGGGCTGCTCTCCCCAGCCATCCTGTTTGTTGTCCATCTCCTTTTGACTGTAAACTTCATCTTGGGTTGGAGAAGTCTTTTGTTTCTAATACTTTTGTCTAAAGTTTCACTACAGTCAGCACACCTTGGGTTAACTACAACAGGGTATTTTTCACAGGATGATGTGAGTATCAAAGTACCAAAACTTGCTCAACCAGATGGTACTAGAAGGGAAAAAACTGTTAAACAGTCATGTTTTGGACTAAATATCCAAAGACAAGGGGTGTGTCTCTGTGCCACAGAATAAGCCAGCAGCATTCACTGGCACTGAGTTTTGGGAACAATGGGAAAAGCATTGTTCAAACTGCCTCTCTCTCAGTAAGGCTGCCATGGAATTGATATACATTTTCTTGGTCACTAGAGGTTTTGAAAGAATTCAGGAAGACCATCAAGATATAATAGTTAACATACCAGAAAAAGCCCCACTGGAAAAAAAAAATCTCTACAGCTTGGAAGTATCAGTGTGACAACCAAGAACCAGCAACATATTTAACTTACACTGAGTCTGCTGAATAAAATACCAAATTTTCACTGGAATTASCAGGCCTTTCCTGGAATAAAGTCTGCAGGTCATAATACAAAGGCATAGCAAACTATAAACACTGAAAAAATATATCTAACTTGGAAAGGTACCTTATGAGTTAGTGCTAAGACTTTGTCACTGGCTCTAAATTAAAATCTATGTAGGCCTGTACTAAAGGTACTTAAACATGATCAGCTAAGTAATCAAAATGATTTACCTATACTAGCAATGTGATCCTCTAGCCAGAACGTGATGTAATTAGAGAAAATGCAGGAACTTTTCCTTCTTAAAGAGAAAATATGGGCTAGAAATTAATGATTTCACTAACCCTTGAATAGCTATTCAACATTTGGACGCATTTCCCTTTCTTCCAAAAAGTCACGTGATAAACAAACCCCCTTCATTAGAGTGTTTGAGTCCAAGCTTTCACATCCAACAGATTTCTACCTGAAATATTTATAGGTAATACCTATAAAACCTTTATAGGTAATACCTATAAAACCTTTCAGGTTTCTCATTCTATATGAATTATGGAAAGAAAATATTTTATAAATGAAAAATCCAATATAATTCCATGAGGATTCCACAGAAATTTCCCTATATCTTATATACTTCAGTGGAGATGGGTCTGTATGCTGGTTTTAACTTAAATACTGTCATAACTTCTGGAATTCCATAATAGGAAGTAATTTCCCATGCAGTTCCATCACAAAACTCCAAAGATATAAGAATATAATCTATTAAAATTTCACAAGGCATCATCTTAAGGCCAATGTATTACCTTGTAAATAAGAATTCCACTTTTAATCAACATGGCCAAGTAGATTACTTCCACAAGATGACATTAACCTAATATTTTTAAAACCAATATCTTTACCTATCTCTATTATTTTCAAGAGCGGAATAAATGCATTTGAAGGTTTCCCTTTAGGTTAATCTATCACAACAAAACCAGAAATCTTTCCACTATAGCCATTAGTGCCCGTAACTCCACAAAAATATAGCTTTTTCCTGTACATGCCCAAAACACAACACATTTCTCAAAAGCACGTTTTAAATTTAGTTAAAATAACTCAATACAGCAGCCTAGACCAAACATGCCATAAGCTCATCTTTTTCAGCTTTGCAGAATCATTTCAGTTTTTATCCCTACATCTTGACTGCCTTTTGCCAAAATATATGGTACTGGCATCTCAGCATTTCTTGCCTGCATTAACAGAGGTTGGCTGCTTTGATTTCTCCTTGAAGTGTTTCATAGGGACGGGGCAAGCCTCCAAAGGCAGGAGCTGAAGTTTGGACATGCATCTGCATTTAGCCTTTATTTCTCATTTATTAATGAGAACTCTCTCTGCCCCCTTTAGAAGGGCAGAGTGGAGTTATTATCCCTGTTTCACACATGGGGAAGCAGCCCTGGGGTCACCTGCCTCAGCTGAAATCCCAAGCACCTCACCTCCAGCCACTTTTTGCAGAGTGATGCTCAAACTGACACCCTGCAGGGGCACAGAGGCATCCCTCACAGGAAACAGGGACTCAGCTGGGGCTGCACTCTGGCCTACTGCCATCACAGAATGGTCTCCCATTTCACTCCCAGTGCCCTCAGGTCTGCACCTGAATTACAGGGAATATAATCCAGTTCACTTCTTTTGAACTTTGGCTGCCCCGTGGCCCCCACAAGCATGGCAGCAACAGAGCAGGCAGTGAAATCATGTCTGTTTCAAGGAAATGGAACAGGTGTAATTTGGATTCCATACACAAATCCCAAATGACTTGTGGGCTTAACGTGAAAACTGGCAAAATGCTTAATTGTGTCATTGAATTGAGATCAGGGAGAAGATAAACTGGCTCCACGCAGCCAGTGAGACTTTCACTGCTGACTTCGCTGGGTCAGTGTTTGACTCCAAATAAAAAGAGAAGCTTCTTCTGTAAATCAGATGATCCTTTACAGGATCTGATCTAATACTGAAAGAATTTGGAAAGGCAAACAGAAATTCAGCTCCTGGTGAAGTTTTAGCTTCAAATGACAATAAAGAAAGGAGCAGCACAGGAAACTGAAACCCCATTGCACAACTGGTCTTTAGGAAAATGAAGATAATGTAGAGTACGTGACATGCTCCCAGGAGAGAAGCACCAGTAAGTGCCATCCCCAAGTGGCTGCCTTGTAAGCACTGGGCACCTCTGCTCAGGAATTATCAGGTTCATAAAAGTTACAGATGATTCCACCACATACCAGGTTCCTTTTTTCCCCCCCTTCAATTCCCTAAGTTACTAATGTTTGGGATTACACCAGCTGGAAAAAATGCATTAGCACAAAGGATTAAAAACATGCTCTATGCAGAGGCAAAAATTCATATGGTCTCTGCTTTGCTACAGCATGAAGATAACTTTACCATGATGTGTTAATTTCTTGAAAAATACAAGTGTGCTTTTTCCTGGGTGATGGCTTTCTTGCAGATTTTTAAGATAGATGGTGAAGCAAATGCCATCCTGTATACAGCAGTGATCTCATCTCCCAGTATTGTCGATTAGGGTTGCAACATCAACTCCTGATATAGCGAGGAGCTGGCAGAAAAACCTGACAGCCACCTGTAATTGCCTGTGCTGGAAAGAGTAACTGTGCACCCTGCAACCCACTCACTGCAATATCCACCAGGAACAAGTGGCCATAAAAATGGGGCAGGTACCATGGGATTGCCTGTTGCTTTCAGCAAATTGGAAATAACCCACGGAGTGATGTTTTGGGTGATTTGTTGGGTCATATGAGGCTCTGAAAACAGGTAAAGTTGTCCAGCTCTGGCACAAGAGCTCAGCCAGGAGCCACAGCTATCAGGGAGCAGTGAAAGATGAGGCAAACACAGAAATTGCTCTGGTAGGAGAGGTGAGGGCAAGCCCAGCTCTGTGGGAATGTCAATAGAGCAGGCAGCTCCTGGATAGCCCAAGAGTTTGTATTGCTGCTCCTGTTGCTGCACAGGGCTAAAGGGCCACACAGGGGAAGAGCTGCTGCTCCTGCCTGACTACAAATGGCTCAGGACTCAGAACAACTGCCTGCCCTCAGTCATTCTGCAGYTCCAAACAATTATACTGTCTGTGGGGTTCTGAGCAGCATATGCATTGACATTTTGAAGAGGGGAAAAAATTGTAATTTAAGTCTTTCACTGACTCAGCTTTTTAAGTGATGCCATTTTGTAAAACTGCCCTAGAGAGTTGTATCCTGTTCATCACTCCCTAGGTATTTCACATCCTTTGCCCTCCTGAAAACAAGTTTTCCCATCTTACACAAAGAAAAAACAAACAAACAAGCCAAATTAAAAGTTAAAAGACAATAAATTGTTTTCCAATTGAGTTTTTCAACCTAGTACTATTATTAAAAATTCCTAATTTAAACGTATAAGTGCTTGTAACCTTCAAATGAAAAATAACTACAAGAAATATTTTCTCCGAATATTTCTGTTTAGCTGAACACAATTAAAGAAAACATTCAACCATTCTGACATAGTTTGTATGCTTCTCCCCTGAGGCAGGGCTGCAGACAGAAGAGGAATTGTTCCAAATACCCATCAATCCCCAGAAGGCAAGGCCCAGCCATATAATTAGACATTGAGCAAAAGGCTTATTTCTTTCTTCTTTCTATTTATAATATCCTTTACATAAATCCTTGGGTCCTTACTTAACTTTTATTGAAAAGAAAATGCTTGACATTTTCCCCAGGTACCTATTGAGCACCACTGGATCAGGACTTCAGGCTGTGACACACCTGCTCCACTGTCCCATCCGTAAAAATGAAAGTGCCACATCCATAAATATCAATAACAGGCTATTGCTTGAAACAGAGAGAGCAAAGTGCCTTCCAGCATAAGCCCAAAAACATAGATCACCAAATCCTCTGAATCTCTTTGAGGACTTTTGTCTAAATAAAACTGCATGGCAACCTCTGACTTGCTGAGTTTTAGAGACTGAAGGGCAAAGGATAGGAAAACCCCTTTTCAAGATGTAACCTGAGAAAACTGCTACAGGCTGTTCTAAATAAAGAACACGAGCACTTCCTTAGCCATCCTTACTAAATTGCCATCCTCCCGAGGGAAGAAGCAAAACAAAACAGAATCACATTGTTTTTGTGTTGCCATAGTCATGAATGTTAGCAGAAATCCCTCTCACCATCCCTGCAATTTTGGACCGGGAGGATGCCAGAGATGCTCAGCTCTCTCCAGATCATTTGGCAAGGAAGTGCCCACCTTTGCCATGCACTGCCAGGGTCTGCCTTCCCTTTTCATGCCAGCTACCTGCCAGCCTGGGCTGAGAGCAAAAACCAAATGTTGCAAAGCAGGACAGGAGTGATCTGAGCCAAATATGACATCCAGGGACTCTGACACAGACTTACTCCAGATTTAATCCTTCTACCTCAGTCTTTCTAATTGAAAGAAAAAAAAAAAAGTAGCAACTATCAATCACCTACTTTGTAGGTCATATATTTGCAAAGCCCTCAGGGAGATGAAAAGCATTATACAAACTATATGCACACATGTTAACGCTGATTAATTTTCTCTGTGCAAACATACCCTTTTTTCTTCTTCATTGCCCCTCCTCTCATTATATCAGCAGTCTCATCTGGAGGAGGACGAGGAACTGCTGACAGCTGAAGTATTCTCCGCAGTTGTTCTTTTGAGATTCAGAAATGCAACCACTCAACACAGCCCTGTGTTCAGCTGACTGTTTCCTTAATAGCTTTGCTCTTTCATGTGTTTCCTCATTTTCTGTTACATGAATTTAAAGCAATCTGATTTCCAAGTTAATTGGAAATGATGCGGGATCCATTAGTTGAGGGTATCATTTGCAAAATAACTCTGAGAGACAACTTTCACTCACTACACTTTCAGGTGTACCCTCAGCTAACAAAGGCAGGGCTAGTGATGTGAACAAAGTCAGCAGAATTCAACCTAAAAAGCAGGTCTGTGTACAGAGGCACAGGGACACAGCCTAAATGCATAAGAGCCTTACAACACATGCAATAGCTCCTCCACAGCCTGAGGTTTACACCAATGAGCAGCTATTTTGTGACAGTGCTTACACCAATGACAATCAGAATATATACAGCTTTTCAAAAGATTATCTGTAAGCATTTTTTCTTAGGATATTTAGATGGACAATTCCTGAGGAACAGAATTTAAATGTTTTGTGGAATGAAACTTCTGTTTCAGTCGTCACAAAGTAACCCAGGGTGAAACTGAGGACTTCTGTTTTGCCATCAGCTCTGCATCGGCAGGTCCCATGTGATACAACAGAGGCTGGCCCCCTGCACCAAGTGTAGAATTGGGATTTCTAACTTGCAGCATCCAAGACACAGCATTTACTTATGGAACAAACTACACTGGCACAAGTTTCCCAGAGCTGCTGCGGAATCTCCCTCGTTGAACTCAAAGCTGTTTGTACCTGGTCCCAGACCACTGGCTCTGCTTGCCCAGGGGATTGGGACCAGATGACCTCCCCAAGGTCCTTTCCAGCCTCAACCAGCCTGTGCTTCTGTCAAATGGTCTGGTGCATCTTGGATGAATGGCCTCTGAGTGCCACTGCAGCCTCTGGTGTGGACACTGTGGAGATGTCACAAGTGACACCTCAAAGCTGTCCCTGCATAAATGCAATTGGAAGAACCCAGAGAGCTGAAGTGACAATTGTTAGAGGCTGGAAGCTGAGGGGAAATTCAGAGCACTGGCTGAGGGATGGAGAAGTGGCTGGATTTTCCTCCTCCTGTTACCAAGTGCAAATCTCCACTCTCAGATGTGTATGCAATCAGTAGCTTACAGGCAGGAGCCCATGTACATATCCCACAATGAACCCAGGAGCCTTTTGAGACAGCAAAGTCTCCCTTGTATTTACTGACCACCTAATGGAGTGGGAAAGCTGAACAAGAACCCAATAAAAACATGACACGCTAACTTTCCAGCTGCTGTCTTTAAGATAAAATCATTAAGGAATTTAATTTGATAATGCTACCAAGAAAAAGAGTATTGGAGGACAACCCTCAAGAAACAACACCTCATCTCTGTATTGAGCTGTGTCAAGCACACACACACAAAAAAAACCTCCTGTGTTTAAAAAGAAAAGCAAGGATTTTGAGTAGCTTTGCTCCTGCCAAGCAATCTGCTCTCAGCTGACTATAAAATCTCTCATGCTGTAACACCAAAACTCCCAGGCAGAGAACACACTGACTGGCAATATAATGTTTGAGGTACTTAAAAGGGAAGAAGCAATCATGCCTGCTTTCAGAAAATGAGATGGTGGTCTCATTAGCAAAAAAAAAAATTCAATTGCAATAGTTACCTCGGCATGTAAAGGACTCGCTCTGCCACCACAAATCCCACCCTGAAGAAGAGGTTGCTGGCTGGGATGAATGGGAAAACCAGGAACAACAAGCCAACCAAAACTTCTTTGTGTTCCAGTTTCTGCAATAATACAAAATTAAACAATATCAACTAAAAAAATCCAACTTGATTCACCTCTAACTTTTCTGAGGGTCATAAAAAAAGCAACTTTGATTAACATTTGGCATGTTTTTGCATTTAAAAGAAATTTTTACAAGACACTAATCTTTGATATTTATGCACTCCCAGTGCATCTGATATGCACAGAAAGTGCACAAACACTACCCACTGTGTCTAATATTACCCTTGGTCTATTTCCCAAGGTCAGCTCTACTATATGCATGGCACAGCTATCACCTAAGATATAACTCATATTGGTAATATGTAAGTACAGAGTAGTGTGAATGTATACATTAGCTTGTCTATGACAGTGTGACTCTATGTAAATACACAAATGCATATCACATACACACAGACTGCTGTGTTCAATCCTAAATGTTTATAGCAGAGAAAAAGCTGTTCAATCAGTCACATTTTGTGTAAAGAAAACTAGCCCTAAGTGACACATTAATGCAGTCATTTTATCTCTTTCAAGGAAAACATCTACACTTGAAATGATACTTTCGCACACAAGGTCTCCACAGTCATACAGAATCAGAAATTTGAGACATGCTGTATGCTAAAATTAATGTTTTTCACTTGAGCTCAGTTAATGCCCTCCACTTGTACTCACTTTAATGTTAGCTGAGTCTTAGAGGAGGAATGGGATTACCACACACAATTCAAACCAAGTGTGATCCCTGGGGCCAGCCCGGGGATGCAGTGGCCACTGGTCCCGCCATGGAGAGACCCAGGCCTCCTGAGCAAGCTGAGTTTCAGGTTCAGCTCCACCCCAAGAGGGTAAATCAGCTCCTGCTTCTCAAAGAATGACCCCAGGATAGAAGTGTAGCTTCAGGCCTGTTCAATCACCCAGGCAGACATCTGTGCTCTCCTGGCTCAAACACTGCTTCTCACTGTCTGCAGACACCCCGAGAAGCTTTGTCATGCTCAGAAACAGACACAACCAGAATCACTTAATGGTTGCAGCGCTTTCTCATTGTTGTGGGCAATTTCTCGGTTTTGGAGAGCAAATTGACTTCTCTTTGCCAGAGGGAGCTACATTTGGAAACGCTGAACAASATTTTTGAGTAGAGAAATGGAGTCCCATCAATGATGAGGGGYCAAGCAGTACAAACTGTCCTGCTTTTGCACAGACTGCAGCAGCAGCTGCCACTGGTCTACAGTGTGGCTGAAATTCAGGAGTCCTACTACTGAAATACATTCATCCTATTCTGTGGGAAAGACAACAGGTCTTTTCTGTGGGTACCAAAAGCAAGGGAACAAGCCAGGAGGCTCTGATGTTGCTTTAGAGGAGCTGAACCACAGGATCACAAAAAAGTGTACAGATTTCCCCTGGCTCGAAGAGGAATCATGAGGCAGAGAGAGGAGTAGAATTCATGTCTCCAGACTTCTTTATCAATATGTGTTTTAAATAGCACCACAGTTATCTATAGTACTCCTATTATCCACTTTTTCAGCATCTTGGATTCACAGTTACTAGTGCCTACATGCAGTCACAGCAGCATCTAAAGCACACTATTCTCAGAGCTGAAGGAAACATCAATCCATAAAGATGATGAGCAGAGGTGCCTGGTAATTGCAGCAGAAAATTGAATTTGTAAAAAAAAACCATAAAAATTTCTTCTCAACTCTGAATCAAAATTACCAGTTCTAGCTCAACTTCAACTTCCCTCCCCACCCAGATCTGGAAATACACTCCATTTTCCATGTGGGTCTCCCTTCCAACTTTGTCTGACCTGATCATGGTGCCCATCTTCTGCTACCACTCTACTCCAGGGGTTTGACACTAAGGACCAGGAGGCACAACAAGGTATGTTGGGCCTAGGGGAGTGCACTGCTAGCAAAAACAACGTTCTCAGCCCCCAAGATACACATTTGCTTTCAAACAAACCAGCTAACAATATTTCTCTAGCTGTTGATCATTAAATCAATAATTGGGAAAACAATCTCTAGTTAAACATCTCCAGGAGGGACATGGTGTTATTCAAGGCTGCAGCACTGCAGATAAGCAAAGGAAACTGAATGCTAGAGAAAGACAAATAAAACTTGTTCATCAAATGGCAAAGAGGAAAATGTGGGAATTAGCTCAGCTGAAGGATCAAATGGTTCTGCATGCCCTTCTTCTCCCCAGAACAAGTCACAGCTCCATGCTAATGCCATTGAGGACTGCCAGCTCAGACCCTTGGGCAGGGCTCAGAACCCAGCACATGGAAACCAACCTCATGGAGCAGGAGATCCCTCTAGGTGCTCCTTATTTCTGAAACAAAAAACACCTGGCAGTGCCCTTTTTAAAGCTTTCCATTAAGGCAGAGGCCTTTGGGAAGAGCTGGTCCTCAAAGGCCAGGCTTCAGCTGGCTCTGTGCTACGTGTGGTTGTGCCTGGGAGCCACTCCTGGGGCTGCAGGAGCAGAGGGCAGCAGCACCTCCCATGCAACACAAGCCATAGAAATCCCCTCCACGTGTTTTTCTAAATAAAACAAATCCAACCTATACATAACCTGTTGCATTTTCCTGGCAAAGAAATAAAAGAAATATGAGGACCATTTCTTTGGTTCAGCTACTTTGGTGATATGATTCCACTTGAGATAGCTGAGGTAAAGGTGTCAGAATCAGCATCTTCCAGGTGCCCAGAGCAGTAGTAAAAGCTTTTAAAGAGTAATAGGCAATTTTGTTTGTCTTCCTCTCTCCTTAAAATAAAATAGCTAGGACTAGAAATTATAGATCACTGCATTCAGAGAGACAATTCCTTTCCTCTTAAAGACAGTGCTTTCTTTTGGAAATACAAAGCTTGTCTTTCTGTCACTGTAGTCTCTGGTTGGAGGTGAGGGAGGGAATCAAATCATTTGAATTAACTTCAGAATGATTTCTCTTGTCAAAGACAAACCAATTTCAAATCAAAATAGCATTTGTTATAGTAAATAGCTTGGTGGGAGGGAGGAGTTTTGAAATTCACATCTAACTCATTATAATTAGGCCTTCATTATACTGTAACAAAAARAAACCACCAATAAAACAACAAACCAAACCAAAACTGATTTAAAAAAGAGTTTCTAACTTCCTTTTCACAGACTTATCAAAGAACTAAAGAACAATTTCTACCAAGGGCAATGCAAAAAAAGTGTCCCACCGTGTTAAACAGAATACCAAAGAATCACTCCAAGGTCAAACATGATCAATACAGCAATAAATCTCTAAAATTGCTTCCTTAGCAATCTGGGGGGAAAGGAAGAAACTCTAGAATTTATAACTGAAGAGGTCTTTCTATTTTACACATAAGACATATTCCAGAGCCATAAATAAGTATTTGCTGCCTATCACTAAAGCCCAAGTCTCCTACAAGGCAGAGCCCTCTAAGTGTGAGTGCAGGAGGTGCACAGATCACCTCAGCATTACTGCCATAACTGTGGGCTTGCAGAAGTGAATTCCTTACTCTTCCCCTGGAGGAGGCAGGGTCTGAGGTGCCAGATCCATGAAGTCTGCACTGTGCTGACAGGACTGATGTTCACATTGCCTGGCACCTCCAAGGGCTGAGGCACTGGAAAGCAGAGCTGTGAGCACAGCATTTCTCCTGGCTGCACTGAGCTGCACCTCAGGGAAGACAACAGCTGGGCAAACAAATCCAAGCAAATTCCATTCTGTTCTACCTCAGAATGTTTCTGAAGGTGTTTACACATGCTTGCCTGTTTGATGGAAAGGCAATCAAATGGGTTTAATTCCTTCCTCTAACTGTTTTGGTTTGGTTTTTTTTTGAGAATGAGACAAGTGTCACCTCTCCACCATTTAGATCCAACAGCTCCATGGAGTAAAGATCTCCTTCCTACCAAAGGCATCAATCCCTGTGACAGAGAGCTCTGGATGGCCCACTGCAGTGAGATGTTCTGCTGGGAACACCTGACTGCATGTGCAGAAAAGCTGCATCCAGGAAAGCTGGTAGTGCACAGCTGTACAAAAGCAATGATTGCTATTACACATCTTCAAACCCTTCCAGGCCTGGGAGGTAAGTGCATTATCCATCAAAAGAGACACAGRGACTCAGAGGATGACACTTCTTCAGTTTATTCCTAACATCCATTTGTACAAACCCTTAGTGCAAAGTGCACACAACCCTGCCTTATCTATTCCTGCTGTACCACTCTCTCATGAAGCCACAAGTGGCTCAGCAATGTGACTCCTCACCAGCCTGCATCAAACCACTGTGAGCATCTCACCTGGCAAGAGGTCAGCACCTGCAAACACCCACTCTTGCACTTTCCACATACACAGCATTAAAGATAAAAGGGATGGTGTAGAAGCATGTCAAATTCACTCTCCATTCATGCATAAGGTGATAAAAAGAAAGCATTAAGCTAATCAGGAATTAACCCTAGGGATTGATTCCTTCAAAGGGAAAAAAGCAAAATCTCTGTGGTTGTAAAGCTGACAGGAGCTGTGGGTGTTTCCAGGTCTCACCTGACTGGGGCACACACAGATGGGCCATGGCAGAGCTGTACCACACTCCATGCACCATCAGCATTGCTCTCCTTCAGGACACCAGCAGAAACCTGGATGGGACACACAGATCTTTGTCTACTGTGACCAAACAGCAGGGCACTGTGGAGCTGTGGTTATTTCACTCTGCTGTGCCACTGCTTCCAAGTGAATGATGCCAAAAGTCAGGGGTGTCAACAGATGGTCTGAAAAACTCAAGCACTTGGTAAGCAAAAGGTAACTTACCAAGTGCTTCAAAACTCCTCAGACACCTGTCTTAATCAGCTTGCTCCTAGAAAAAGAGCCACAAATTCTGTAATCACTACACTTTATTAGGAGTTTTATTTTCTCATCTCATTAAAAAAAAAAAAAAAAAAAAAAAAAAAAAAAAAAAAAAAAAAAAAAAACTAAAAATCAGCATCTTCAGTAGCACCAGCGGCTTGAATCCCAGGCTTAGTAACTCGCTCATTTCCTAAAATAACTAATTTTTTCTTGGTGATCACCTAGTTTTGATAGAAATAGCCATGGATTTCTAATGCTATTTTGATAATCACTGCTGACTGTGTATTAACTACCTGACACACTGACACTATTTCAAGTATTTGGCAACAACAGAAACTACTTTCCAGTTCACCAGCAGTAGCACCTCTTCAAGAACTGGTGCAAACATACACCAGAAAGTGAAACAGACAGTCAGAATCTGAAACCAAACCCTAGAAGGGAGCACTGGCTTCCTCACCCAGGATTATCTGAAGAGAAATCCTCGGCACACGTCTCAGACCACCCTAACAAGATCATTGCCTCTCTGTTTCCAGAAGGAAGAAAGTCCTGGTCTGTACCAGGTAAAACAGCACAGATTCCAGAAATGCTGAAAATGCCTAAAAACTTTACCTGCATGAGAACTGTGGGTGCTCAGCACCTCTGGAAATCAGACTTGCAATTATGGAATTAAAGCAGAAAGCAGTCCTTTCCCATTCCCATAACAGAGCACAGAAATATATCCTGTAATATTTCATATATTATATTACCATCGTAGAGTAAAATTTTGATATCTACTATTTTCTTTTTCCCTGTAGAAGTCAGCTACCCATCCATTCAGCTGTGTGTTTATGGTCTTTCTCACCCAGGTTTCTGAAATTCCCTTAAGATATAAGCTCATTTTCCCAATCCTTAATCTCTGCAACCTCTAATTCCACTTGACAAGCCCATTTGAGCAGGATGAAGAAGCACACAAATCTTTGAAAGAGAAGCAGAACATTCCAAAAGGAAATAGGAAAATCAACAAATTGCTCCAGGAATTAGAATAATCCTTTTCACCTTGTGGTTGCTTTTCCCTCTCCCCTTTCATTCTGTGACTGCAGGCTGCTTGACTAGGTGTGGAAAACAAAAAAAAAACCAAAACAGGTAAAATTCAATGCACAAATTTGCAGTACTTAAAAGCACAATCTTTGGAAAAGCAACTTGGTTCATGGTGAATTTGCTCTTGAGAAGGTAACATGGAACAAGAGGAGCCTAACAAAAAACAAAACCCACACAGCAGCTTGGCACCCCAACGTTTAACTGAGGCCAAGCTGCCACAAGGAACAAACATTCCCCCTCCCAGCTGCAAATTTCTTACTCCTCATTTCACCTACACTCTCCTGCTACCCCTACTACTGTGCCATTTCAAAACATTTCAGTTCTGAGTGGGCCTTGAAATACTAACTCGAATCAGAAGAAGAAAATGGCAGAATAAAAGGAGTAATTCAGCCTTAATATGCTGAAAATGGCAGACCTCCCTGCCCCCGTGATAATTACCTCCACCACCACGCTGCAGGCAGCGAGAGCCCATTTGGTGAGATGCTGAACATATTCATAGGGAGCCAAATCAGAACTGCTTCAAGCTGTGGTTATACTTACTCCGAGCACCACGCTCCAAACCTGCTATTTCCAAACATCTACCGAGCAAAAGAAAATCCGACGCGCAAGGTGCTTTGACAGCTCTTGCGGCTGCTTTTTTAATCCAAAACAGCAGCCACATGCAGACTGAGGCAGCTTTTCCCTTTAGCTGGAGTCTGTCAGCTGGCACAGAGAGCTCCCCAGGAAGGCTCCCCTGCTCCTGCCAGCCCCACCAGGGACCCGCGCGCCACTGACGCGGCTGCGGCGCTCGACGGAGCAGAAACGCGGCGCTCAGTGAGCTCGGGGTGCCTGCCAGGGGCTCCCCCCTTCCTCCAGATCTCACTGAACGCTCTTCCTGGCTTATCACTCTCTCCCTGCAGCAAATATTAACAACAGAAGCAGCACAGGAAAAAACTCGCTGCAAAGGATTAAGAACATCAGTCCTGACCTTCTCTCTATGTGGAAGGAATTCAAGTGGCCCTCAGGAAAATGAAAGCAGGATTTATTTTAAATGGACCTTTTATGGAAATCACTGTGGTTTCCAGCTCGTCAGATAGACTCCATCAATAAATAGCCTTATTCACCTTGCTGTGCCTTTGAAGCAGGTATTGTTCTGGAAGTGTTGTGGCATATAAATTTTGCTAGGCATACTTTCTAACTATGCTAGTACTGCTGTAGAATATTAGAAAAGGCAATTGTTCCCCAGAAAGGTCCATAAGCTCTGATTTATTAATGAAATGCCAAACCTGGGAAACGASGCAAAGGTCTCATGAGTGCAGGGTAAAGTAAATAGCATGACAAAATACACATAATGAGTGCTAGCAAAAACAACAGAAACTTGCACACAAAGAGAAGATGCAAATGCATTCCTCTCCTGGATGGTACTGAACGTTGTCAGCCAAGAAATTTAGTCTGGAAGTCACTGAAGAATATGCTCAGATGCTATCCACACATATAATCCACCAGATAAATGGCAATATGATGCCAATTACAGCACGAAATAAAGTCATCACAATATGGTATAAAATGCCTTGCCTTGGCTAAGAAGCACCATGCAAGGAAATTCAAAGAGGCAGCATCACCTTTAAAATTAGCTCTGAAATAAAAAACAACCAACTGTAGCATATGAGAGATGAGGATAATACATATGTCAGTCACATGCCATGAATATAACCTGAAAACCATCACAATTTCCTGTACCATATGTAGCCATGTCACACAGAACAGCCAAGCACGTTCTCTAAAAAAGTTATATATTTTATATATATATATATAAAATATATATATTATAKATATATATCATATATGCATGTATATAATATATATAATATATATTATAGTATATTATATAGATTTTTTTAATATATTTTTTTTCCACATTTAATTGATGTGAAATGTTAGTAGCATTCCCTCCTCGGACATGAGCAAACTGCTGCACATCATTATGTGCTCCTGCTGAATGAGCAGAAGGTGCTGAGAACCACCAGAAGGCACCTTTACAATGCTGGTCACGGGTACAAATGTGTGAGGACTGTCAGTATGAAGTGCAATACCCTCCCACACTCCCCCAGATTGCCCAGGTGCAAAAGTCACTGCTTCAAGCCAGTTTTCCAGATCACCCCACTGAATTAGCCCATTACACACACGAGTCTTCCCACTATCAGCCCTCCATATGTCAGGCACCACAGGGAAAATGGAATCCCATCCATCACGTGCTCTGTACACATACATTCACAGCTAAAACTGTGGGACAAGCTGCTAATTAGGCAGCGACCTAAAAATGCCATGCAGATTGGAGCTTCAAACATCTGAAGGGTCTTCCCTTTCATGCTCATTGAATTATTATGACATGTCAAAGAAATAACTGTCATGCTGATGATAATGCCAAGAACTGTCCTCCCTCCAGTTCACCAGGTGCTCCCCGCATCTTCCAGCGAAGAAAGGCAGTGCCATGGGCCCTTGGCTACCCCAGTGGCCTTCTGAAGCACCAGATTATTTTTCTGACCTTGTGACTGGCACGCTTGACATCCACTGGGAGAATGCCTCATCCATTTCCTGGCACCTCTGTAATCCATCTGGAAGTCACACCACAACCATTCCTCAAAGCCAAGGCTATGTTTGACAATGAACGATAAATAAATGTCATCTTCTTTCCCCAACTATTAAAATCCCTCCAGGGTGCAGGCATTTTCAATAGCACCCCCAGCCTTTGTCACGTCCCCAGCACACTGCTTGAAGCCTGTGGGAGGACATTCACTGCAAAGAGTTGAGCAGAACAAGTCCTGCCTGGGGAGCTGTTCACAGGGAGCTCTCCAGCTGGTAAGTGAGAGGGATTCACACTACACAGGAGAAACAGCCCAGAGAATGGAAGTTATACCCAGTTAACAAAGAAAATTTTTTAAGTGACCTCCTCATTAAGTAAAGAGGAAGACAACAGTGAAGGTGCACAAGCAGGATGGGAAGGGAGGCTTCTCTCTCCAAACAAACTGGAGAGCTGCCTTCTCTTGCTTCTGCAGTTTCCATCACTAAATCCCCATCTAGTAACAGACATGTTCCAAAGAAAGCACCCACGGGCAGAAATCTTCCACTGTTCCTTCTCTTTCTGAGGTATAACAATGTTCACAAAATGAAACAAGAAAGCTTTGTTCCTTAGATGTCCTTTATCAGCACCACACATACATGCCCAACAGAGTTATTACCCTAATCACAAACGTCAACAAATTAGCCCTGGTTAAAATTCAACGACAACAAAGGCAGAAATCCAATCCATGCATTCTCCAATTACAGTCCACACAAAACATTCTGTGAGTCTCCCATCAGTCTGTGTTGTGGATGCACACACATCACCTCTTGCCACTGAAAATCAGTTCAGTTGTTCACTGGACCAATGTCTTCACTGCTGCCAAAACAATTTATAGCATTTCCATTCTCTGTGCTGCAGAAAGGAAAGCAATGGTGCCACTGAGAATGAATATGAGGTTTCATTCTCTCTCACCCCTGCACACCTACACTCTACAGAGAGAGGCACACAGACTGCATGCCTGTTCACTCTAAAATCATTCCTCAGGAAATTGCAAGCTACCTCTTCCAGGTGAGACCTTGCAATGAAAAAGGAGAGAAAAATGGCTGCTAAGACTGTTCTGTGTGCTTCCAAAAGAAAGCAGAACATCTTACACTTTACCAAATGGGAGAAATCAACTGATAGATCTTGTGCTGCCTCTAAGCTGTAAAGCACTGAGTAATAGCTTGTCTGGGGCTTGACTGAAGGATGGCCCTTCCTGGGGGAAGCAATGCCCTATAAAAGGCCACTGCTGCTGCATCTGGAAAGATGCTTTCCTAAGATCCCAATACAATGAATTGTGCCTGCAGTTCATGTGCCCTGAACTCCCCTCTCCCTGTTATAAAAGGCATTGTTTGAAGTCAATGGCATCTTTTATTTCCAGGAAAAGTGCTGCTTCCTGTTTGCTCTCCTCAGTAATTCATACCACTCAGCCCAACACAACCATCTTCATACCACTGAAGGGCAGTACCACAATTCAGAGATTGTGGGAGTTGTTAAAAATAAAACAGAAAATAGCATCAGAAATGTAGAATTTCCTGAAAAGCAAAATATTTCCAATTATACTTCTAATCATGTATGTACATATGTGCCATCCCTCAAAGTGTCCAAGGCCAGGTTGGATGGGGTTCTGAGCCACCTGGTCTAGTGAGAGGTGTCCCTGCCCGTGGCAGGGAGGTTGGAACTGGATGGTCTTTGAGGTGCCTTCC
The DNA here is from genome assembly GCA_014549065.1 of Cardinalis cardinalis. NCBI lineage: Eukaryota > Metazoa > Chordata > Aves > Passeriformes > Cardinalidae > Cardinalis > Cardinalis cardinalis. Next base: position 6,677,301 of record JACDOX010000030.1, read on the forward strand.
AACCAAACCCTTCTGTGACTCTATACCAAGGGCTGAGGGAAACACATCCAAGGTGATCCCCAGGAACCATCACCAGCTCCATGCTCACAGCAGGTTTGTTGGAGGCTGCAAGTGCTCATGAGAGCACTTTGTCAGGATGGTTCTAGTTTTACTGGATTAGATACCAAAGCAAATCACTTCAGACCCAATTCATTCAGTGTTTGGGGTTTTCAAGGCTAAACACAAAGCAATCTTTAAGATGAATTTCAAAGCCCATATTCAGTGCTCAAAGAGCAAAATTCATATTGTTGAACAATAATGGTGGTCAAGAGCAAAACTGAACTTCTCACAAAAAATTACAACTTGCAGTTTCAAATTAAACAGTGGTATTCATAAATCCAGACTGAATTGGTTTTTTTTTTTTAAAAAGTAATAAAAATATGATAAAATATTTTTCAAGAAAACCAACAATATTAATCCTACATATAGTTCTGACAGCAGGAGAAGAAATAAAAAGCAAACAAAACTTCAATGAACATGGAATAAGATTTTTCAGAAGTCTTCAATACTGGGCTAATGAGAATTTTATCACTAACTTTCTTGAGAACAGGATTAGGTCTAATACAAACAGTTCTGAATATTTCTAGCAGTGAGTAATGAAGGCAGGATGAATATGAGATGATGTACAACCTGCAGGTAGAACTGGTGAATACCTAATAGGGTGTTTTCCCACATTTGCCATACAGCATCTGTGAATGTATTATCTAAATTAATAACTCTGCAGTCTCAAACTGTTTTGGTTCATTTTCTGTCTCTTATCAGGAGCACAGGGAAGACTGCCAGGGTAGACTGAAAATGCACATGACCTGCACATTTTAGCATAACAGGTATTAAAAACCTGACAGCCTTCAACTATGCTTTTCAGCCATACACACATTTAAGGAAGAGAAACTTTTGTACTATTTCTAAAGTGACTACTGACACCTCTCCTAAAGAAGCTTCCACAACTCAACTGAAAGAGAAACAGCTTGTAACTCCCTATGATCCACAAAAAAGACCCTTCCATGGAAGTGCATATCTGACTTCTGACAAGGCTTATACAACCTCACTTTCACTTCTGCAATGATTCATGGTACACCTCTGAAAAGCTGAATTGGTAAGTATGGCTTACCAACTGTATTATTTACACTAAAGAACAATTTCCAGGTCATTTCCGATTTCCCACATTCCATTACTCTGCTGACAAAAAAAAATCTCCTCATCAAGATGTATGCAATGTTTAGGTTTTAGAAGCATAGCGAAAGTACAAATAGAGGAATTGATTTTATTTTCAAAAGGCTCTGCAAATGACAGTTCCTAGTCCTGTTTGAAGTAAGTGACAAAAAGCTTAATGATTATGGGAGAGGCAGAAATGCTTAAAAACTTCAGTGGGGTTTGGATCATTAACAATAATTGAACGCGGAAGTCTGAGCCAAGAGCTGCCCTCAAATCAGACCAATTAAAGACTGAGACATTCAGCCAGAGAGACATTTTCATCAGTTGAGCTTGCCTGCATTAGTTATTACTGGAATGATTTTTCACCTCACTCCAATGCATTCCAGAGGAAAACATGTGCTTACCAAACATCTCATCTGAAGACCAGGAAACAAAACACTTTTTCATTTATTTTCTTTTTAGGTTGTATTGCATGGTTTTTGGTGTTACCTTGAATGCAGCAATGCAGTGTAGGCTGAGCAATGTCATCACCAGCAGCAGGAACACCGTGGCTAAGTTCCTGACATCCCAGATGGACTCCACCAAAGGGATGCTGCCGACCTGCCAGTCGTAGCACAGGGTGATCGGTGCCAGCAGCAGCCACGCGTTGAAGGCCAGAAGGTAGGAATAAGTTAAAAACCTGCAAATGAAAACAGGCCATGTAATGCATGGAATGACTGTCAGCACAGGTAACATCTTCCTTTGGCATTTAGCACATTTACCACACGGGAGGAGGAAACAACAAAAAAAACTAACCAACATCGCTGCACCAAGAGGCAGCGCCACACCTCTCTGCAAACAGAGATGCTACCATAGGTGAGGGACACTTTAACAGGTCATTTGAAGAAATAACATAAGATCAGTAATATTTACATGGTTTCTATGCACTTTGGAAAACTAACAGAACTTCAACTCCCATTTGAATGTTAAATTTTTGAAGTGACTTTCTGCCAGTTTAAACAATAAATGAATAACTACACAGGTACATGCATATATATTGAACTTTTACACACTTCACTGCATCACTGCTGCAATACAAAATATCCCTTTAGCTGTGTTTTACTTGCAATTTAGAATTTCTTTTATCTGCACAACAAGGAGCAATTAAAGTCAGGCCCTTTTCTCTTTGCAAATCAAGGAACAGGGAGAAAATACAGAAGAAAGGAGGGGCAGAGTGATTCTTAGCTGATCCCATCACAGCCTCTTAGGGCTGGGGCCAGATTGCATGAGACGTGCCACAGAAGTGATGGGCACGTAGGGATTTCAAATTGTTGTAATCTTCAATAATTGTTATTCTCAATAGAGAGGAAATTAATGGGGAATGGAAATGGGGAGAGTGCTACCCTCTGGGAAGTAGGCAGGGCTTTCAAAAGACTAAAGGACTAAAAAAGAACAGCATGTGTGCCACTGGGTTAAAGAAAACAAGAAAAAAAAAATCAAACCAACATCCCTCTCTGCCCCAGGCTTTTGCTTCTTGGCATCTACTTGCCAAAAAGTGCATCTTAAGCCGAAATAGTTTTAAGTACAACAGACTGCAGATTGATTATTCCAATAATTGTGAAGTCAACCAAGTAAAGTTGTGACAGCCCTCAAAGAGACAAACCCATCCCTTGCTTGCTAATGGAATAGTCCAAATTGTACACAACACCAAAAAAGGCAAATACTCAAAAAAAGGAAAAAAATACATTGTATCCTGCATAGGATTTCTTCCATCTGAGCCTGCTTCAGCAGCTGTTATCACACCCAGTTGCCATGGTACCTTGCAGGTTTATTAAAATGGTAACAAAGGATGGCAGAAATGTCAAGGCATGTAGACAGAGGATTGTCTCACATGCCACTTACAAACAGGGGCCTTTGTGGTCAAAATGGAGCCCCTTACAACAGCACGTAGAACATCAGATTTGTGGCAGAATGGTAGGACACTGAAGCTCAGTGTGACTCCAGGCAGGAAGTTCCCRGATGGGTGTTGGGGCCTGAATTTCTGTGAAAACATACTTAAATAACTACAAAGTGAGGGTATCAGTTTCTCTTCTCATCCAAAAAAACAAATGTCTCCAGCAGCAGAGTGACCCAAAAGCAAGGAGACTTACTGAGCTGGAATGTGTCATTGTAAACAGACACAGAGGCACATTCTCATTTTCCCACAGATCCTTCTAAACTCCCAATTCTGAGAAGTGGAATACTCCCACATTTTTAAGGTTTTCAGTCATTTGAAACACTTCTCTTCCATCCCCTGCACTTTCCTCACCTTCCTACCCTGAGGTACTAAACAAAAGAGAAAGAAAGAAAATCAATCTTCTCTTAACAGAGGCAGCGATTAAAAAGCCAGTTCCTATTTAAGAGAGCATCCCTCAAAAACATAACCTAATTTTGCTCAAATGATTCTTAAAGTCTTGATTGTTCACTCTTCCTAAAGAAACAAATGTGTTTTCCAGTCACCAACCCTTCTGGCACACATTACAGAGAAACACAGCAACACAAAATCCTCTGAGACTTAATCACACCAAGGCACTCACTCGTGGCACTATGTGTGGCCTGACCCACCTCTGCTCAGCCACAATAAAACACACTTCTCCAGCACCCTCAACACAGCAGCTCAGAAAAGGCTGCCAGCATTTATTTCCAGCTACTCACTTCAAAGCCAAACGGAGATCCATTTCTGGCTTTAAGGTTAAAACAAAAGCACATCTCTTCAGATGAATCTGAATAATGTCATGGCATATGATATTGTCACTACAATGTATGTGCATTTGACAGGATTTCCAGAAGCACTGAGTTAGTTTTGCACATGATACTTTAGGAGAGCCCAGTTTTTGGAGGGAGTGTCCTTTTATGCCCTGGCATATATTAACATTTTGAACAGGCATGACAATATTCATAGAAGTTTGTTTGCAAACCACAACACACAGCAGAAAATCCTCCCCTGCTTCCTCAGACTGGGCTGCTGGGTAGGAAGGAACAAGATGACATTTGGGATCTTGCAGCACTGCAGTCAAGGACAGACTAGCTGCTTTTCTGCATCTTCACTGATAAGGCAGGAGCTGATAGATCCTTACACAGCACAGAATAAATAAACAGTTTGCTGCCAACAAATTGAGTCCACTTTATTTCAGAGGCATTCAGAGCAGCCAGGTCAGTGTGGGTTAATGCATTTCTGCTGGAAAGGTAAGACAAGCTGCTGTTGAAGATGGGAAGACAACTCCAGGCCACTGACTGAGGAGGACAGGTTTGTAAACAAGTGTTTATTTCCAAGTGCTTGTGAGGTTTCAGTCTTCCTTGGGAGCCACGTGCAAAGCTTGGTGCCAGAGGCAGCTCCCAAAGGAGAACCACCACTCCATTCCACCATGGCAACACTTAGCCCTTAAATACTCTCTTCCAACAGCACTAAAACACTTTAAAGCCTGTGACAACCATCACCACCAGTGTACAGTCAGGTGGCTGGCCTCTGCAGACACCCTCCTGGAGAACCCTTGGCCACATCTCCTGGCCCAGCCCGAGCTCCCTCTCTGAAGGTGCATGTGACATTAGCAGGTACCCGAGATCCATGGAGGCACTGCCTGACTTTTGGAGGCACTCAAACAAAGCCTTCAGCAGGCTCTGAGTCAAGCAAAAGTTTGGATACGCCTTCAGCTTTGGTAGCCTGTMCTTGAACATGATGGATGGCTGGATAAAATAAAGCATTTATAAACTATTGCTATTCTGTGTACTAGGAACAGAAAAATAACAAGATGCTAATAATAGTTACTGACAATCCAGGGCTGGTTTTTATTTATGGCTCTCAAAAGCATATGATATTCCTTCACATCTCTGTGGCTCTCCTATCACAAGACCAAGGAGAAAGCTAAACACAGGAGAAAGTTTGGAAGAAACCTCTTACCAAAGCCAACACCTCAAGGAACTAATTTGCAAATTTTGAAAAGACTTAGAGATTCTGAAATCACTCCAGGAACTAATTACATTTCAGCAGCCTACCTGCAAATGGCAACAAGAGTATTTTCTTCTAATTAGTTGACTGAGTGAATTACATTTTAAATTAATGATCTTCTTGATATTGCTTCTAGTGTCTGCTGGAATTCCAAGGGAGAAAAATTCCTGCCTACCTCCTACTCTCTCAGTTAATCCCATGAAAATCAGAGTATTACTGGTGAGGTGACTGGAAGATTCTGCCTCTTAAGTGGCAAACAGTTTTCCCCCAGGCCACGTAACAGCATTTGCATTGCAGCAAATTTTTTATTTGCAAATTGAACACGGAAATCCACATTTCAGCGGGTTTCAAGTGTTCTTTTCAATTCTCATCATCTCTCCCATGCTCAGAAAAACACAGTTCCTCCTGTAGGTAGCCAGTGTTGTCATGGTAATCCAGTTTGTTTAGCTTTCTTTTTTTTTAGTTTCAATGTTCTGTTGCATGCTTTGAGATAAATACAGGATGACTCATATCTAGAACTTGTTGCAGAAAACAACTATCTGAACTGATTGTTTCTGCTGCAAAAATGAATGCAAAAGGGTACTACTCAAAGCCATAACAATATAACAGGAAAATACTTGAGGAATTCTGTTACCCATTGCTGTAATAGAGACCAAGGAGCTTGGAAAAGCCTTCATCTCAGCTCTGCCAAACCCAGGCAATAAGAGCACAAGGAATGTGACACTAGGTAAAAAAAAAATATAAGATTTATAGAAATTTATGAGGCGTTTCCTGTCTTTTCTGGTTTTGGAGCAGTTTAAGCTTTCTCCCCACAGCACCCAGGGACTTTAGATTTCTTTCTAAAACTGTGCTACAAGAGTGATCACAAATCTCTGACCATGTCCCACCACAGCTGCATGGAAAAGCAGGGGCCTGTATGAAAACAGTGATTTTATATATCAAAAATATTCCTTATATGTATATTATGTACATATAATTACAGACATATATGTTATAGATTACATGTATATATAATAGTGATACTATTTTTTCTAAGTGCATACTGTGCTGCAACCCACCAGCCACTCAGTTCTGGGCCAGCCCAGCCCATTCCTTGGCAGACAGCCCTACCCACAAAGACCCATCAGGGCACCCACCTGCAAGTGAAACATCTCCCAGCACTGGGGATTTTAGCAAAGCAGAGGCAAACCATTCTCCTGACTGGGGAAAAATGGACCTGTCTAGAAGGCAGGTAATAAGTGCACTTAGCATGTTGTTGGGGAAAAAAGAAGGGGAGGATCTTTCTTTCTGGAGAAAAAAAAAGGTGGGGATGTGAAACAGCAGCAGGAATCCAGTTTTTGCCCTTTCAGAAGTCACAGAACCTGTGGTTATGCTCTTCTGACACGACCTGCACACTGCCAGGCACTCAGGGAGATTTCAGTTCACTATAAGGGTAAGAAGAGCTTTTTTATTAGGGAAAAGAGCTTCTCATTTGTATTAACAGCTGAACTGATTTTGGCTCAAGGCTCTCTTCATCCTCTTACAAAGCCCTAAACCCAAGTGTGTTTGACAAGGCAGTTCACAATAATGCCCTCCTAGGACACATGTGGCTGCAATTATAAGCAGGTGGTGGTGTTTCAGATATTGCCTTCAAATTGTAATATTTACACTCCCCCTGGGGAACTCCCAGTCCAGTCATACCTTCCCACATGAGTTTATTTTCCTGCTCTGTATATTGTCAGCCTGAACATTTTCTTTTCAGAGCCTTAGAAGAAAAAAATTCACACTCTGTCTATCCAGCTCATTCGGAGATAGTGGAGTAAACTACACAAACAAGCAGCCGACAGGCAAATTCCATTTAACATCCAAATGCAAGTATTAGACAGAAAATACTTGTAACAAGAGAAGTACCTGTGTATTCCCTTTCATCAAACCTTCTGCATTTAGGGAAAAGAGCTGCCAATCAGAACAGGACAGGAGTAGGAAAGACAGATAGGGATAAACAGAGAGCTGCAGCCTGATGAATAGCAAGGTGACTCCTCTGGAAGGTGGGCTTGTGTGCACCAGGCACTTGGGGAAAAGCAGACATGCTGTCTTCCATAGCTACACTGCCTGAAGAGCTTTACTCTGTCTCTCTCACTTGTTTCCACTTTGTGGCCAAGAATCTGAAAAACACCGAATTCTCCAGGAGAATGTGAAACAGTCTGTGAGTTTGCAGTGAAACCCAAGCCCCCTGTCAGAATCTCAGTACTGGAAAACCTGGGACTGACCTCACAGCGTTTTCCCCGTGTGCTGTGGGTGAGGACATGCCTTGTGATCACACCTGACCCTCAGCTCCTCACCATCAGCAGCACATTCCAGAGTCATGCAGCCCAAATTCACCAGCAGAGCCCAGCAGCGGGCAAGTGCTTCAGGAGAGGATCGTTGAGGCAACAGCAGATGCAGGGTTCTGAGATCCTCAAGAAATTGAAAACCAGGCCTCATAAACCCACTGGGGCAATGTTTCTGGAAATGGCTCACTGTATCCCAGAGCAGTGTCCACCCAGTGCTGGTGGGAGCCAAAGGGATGTTCTGGGCACGCTGCTTTGCCTCACAGACTGGCCACTCTCTACCCCTTCTGTGTGGAAGGATTTTGGAAAGCAAATTCAGACACAGACTCTGACAGGGAAGGTTTGGTGTGTAACCAGCACTTGCAGCAAGCACCACAGCCCATTGAAATGCCTATCAAATCCCAGAGCAGCACTGCCAGGGTCTGCTCATCACACCAAGAACACTTGGATGAGAGAGATGCTGAAATCTTTCCTGTGGCTCTGGGAGTGCCACCTTCTCTGCAGGGTGGCCTTTGTTTTGGAGCACCATCCTCCAGGCAGGCCTTCCCCAACTCCCAACTCCCACTGGAATGAAGACTACAGCTTATGCTTGATGTTTGGGCTGTCTGGCCCCTGGGTACGCATGGAGGAATTTTTACCAACACTGCTGTTCTCCCTTTTGTTAGAAGTGATCCCTGACTGCTGGGTGCCTGCAGGTATTACAGGTAGGGCTGAGCTTAAACACCTCTGAGCACACAGGAGAAGGCACTGACAAGCCAGGCAGAACCTCACCACCCAGGCAGCGTGTGCCAGCCTGGATGATTAAGAGCTGGTAATCACAGGGGTCTATTTTAATGCTATTTTCTAGCCTAAGGTCCATGAAAACTCCATGCTACACTTGACTTCTATTTCCTTGGCAGAGCTGGCTGGCACAGGGACCCATTTTCCCAGCACAGGTCCATGGTTTCCCTCTTGGTAGTTCATTGCCTTTGAAGTTACAACTGGGATGATTAAATGCAATGCTCAGAAAACAGTCATAAATCTCTGTGAAAAGGATTATGTGCCAGTTTTTATGTATAAGCACTTCTTCAGCTTTCTGCAGCACTGAATTCTCATCTACCTGATTGAAACAGCAAAGCAATACAGAAAGCCAGCTTACAGAGAGAACAGTTCAACCACAGGACAATGTTATCTCAAGGCAGTCCTAGCAGAAATGCATTAACTATTTAAGGAAGCACCACAAATAACCTGCTTCACGCCCAGGGTGATCAGCCACCAGAGATCACAAGGCAAATGCCAGCAGAAATTAATATAACTTGACTCCCAAAGACAAAGATTTTTAAAAAACAGACTTTTAATTAGAAATTACAGGCGAAATTCAATCTGTTTCACACAGGTTGAGACACACTGCACAATGGATTTTTCTCTTGTCTTGCCACAGTATTGGTAATAAAATCTGTTTATCCAGAGGCCTCCTACTTCTTTCCCCTCAAGAAAGGCAGAAGAAAAAAACATTGTGCAAAGCATCTGAAGCATGTCAGCCCTGCACTCAACACCCTCCTGACTCTGGAGCTGCACTTTTGGTACACTGTTTACATAAAGCTGGGTAGCCCTCAAAACCTTTCTAGTTGCATTCTCCCTCAAATTCTGTTTGATACAAGCAAGAATGTTTGAACAGAGGTTTTGGATTGGTTTTTCTACCTCAAATATTGCTTACCCATTGCAGATTTTGAGATCAAAGTCTGTGTTCTTTAAGGTAAGGCCACTGGAGACAGTACATCCTGCAGTGCACAGCAGCCTGGATGGACAGGCTGCCATGGCAGGGCTTAGGAATAKAAGGATTCCCAACACCTCCATTTCTGCCTCCACTGAGAAAGGCAATGACAGACACATCCCATCTTCTCAGACCACCTTTGCCAAGCAACACACTGAAGGCCATGGAAATGTGTTGCTCTCATTTATGCCCCTAAGCTTTGAGGTATTTAGGAATATCACTGGTAATTTTAACAACAGTAATTTAGTAAGCATGTTGAACAGATGACTGTTTCTAAAGACTGAAAAACTGTCATTATTTCAGCATATTATGCCCTTCAATTGTCAAATAAATAATTATCTACTTTAATTTAAACATTTGTGTTGTCCAAGATTGGAGACAAGTTACATAGAAGACATAGGCATTTTCTAGGGTCAAACTGAGCCACATCAAAGCTCTCTCCAGCAGTGACCAGAAGTCCATGCCAAGTAAAGCATAAAAGATGATAATTTTCCCCCAGTTCCAAGCTGGGGAGTTGGATGAGTTGGAGTTTCTGAGTTGGATGTGGTCTCTGCATATTTAGTGGCCTGGATTTCTTGTTTCAGCTTGGCAAAACCCTCTCTGACCCTGCACAAATGTTCAGCACACTCCTGCTGTCCTGCAGGAAGAAGCTCCCAGCCCAGCTGCCTGTTGCATGTCACTTCCTTGGCTTGCTTGGAACCTGTCTCCTCTTAGATTCCTTTGATCCACCCTAAGTTCTACATGCACAGACCCCTCACACCCCCAGTCCTGCACTGCAGGCTGTATCAGCTCTAAGGGATCACAGATTCTGACCTCACAAGCCACTGCTTTTTCAACCCCCTAAGTGACTCCTATCCCTAATGGTGGCCCCAATAAACCCTGCCAAAGTTACAGTGCTCCGTTGGGTTCAGCCTGCGTCAGCCCAGACCCCAGCTCCACATCTAACTTCATGAATTTCACCAAGGCTGCCACACATTTCCAAACTACTGTTTTTCTTTTTTATTCCACTGTTATCAGCCTTCCTTCCAGTCCCACAGAGCTGGCCAAGTCTTAGAATAATTTTCAGCTCTGTTGAAAAGCATAACATTTACCCTGGCGAGACATGCACAAAAACCACATTTCCAGCTCAAATAAAGACAACTCTTTGAAAACAAAAAACTCCCATTTTTGACCTAAATAATCTTCAGAGTTACAAAACAACTTGCCCACTGCCTGACTCTAACCCTTGCTTTGACTACAGTAACGATGTTACTAATCACTTCAAGAGCACTACCCAAAACTGAACTTCCTTTTAGTTTCTGGTCTCAATATCAAACTGCCTTCTTCCCAATTCAACCCAAGTTGCTGTTAACATCCTGGCTTCAGTGCTGTATCCTAATTACTGCCTTCAAAACCTTGTTAAAGGCTTCCCACACCAGCTCTTCACATGCTGCTGCTACTGCAGCTGTCCACAGGTAAGGAACACATCCTTAGGAATGTTTCTCACCTGTGGAACTTCTAAGGAGCTTCTTTAAAGTTGGACAGTAAACAGAAATGCTCCTGCAGTATAGTAGCAGGGTGTCCCCCAACTGGGGAATAACCTGCAATGACTCCAGTGATTACAATTGCTTTATTAAGCTATACTATATTATAGTACCTACTAATACTATACTATACTCTATACTAAAGAAAAACCTATGACCCCTTTCAGATAGTCACAACACAGTTTTGACCTAATTGGCCAATCAATCCAAACAATCATCACCAGAGTCCAAATTTACAAATCACTTTTGGTAAACAATCTCCATAACGCATTCCACATGTGCCAAACAACAGGAGTAGCAAATAGAGGTAAGAATTGTTTTCTCTTCTTTCTCTGAGCTTTCTCACTGCCTTCCCCAGGAAAATTCCTGGGGAAGTTGTGCCTGCTGCTCTCTGTGAAGAGAGCTGTGACCACACCTGCAGCCCTCCCCTGGATTCATTCCAACAGCTCCATGCTTTTCCTGTGCTAAGGACCCTGGAGCTGGATGCAGTGTGCCAGGAGGGGTCTCACAAGAGCAGAGTAGAAGGGCAGAACCATTTTCCTAGACCTTCCTGGAAACCACACCTATGCCACTTGAACCTTGCTAGCTCCACCTGTTATCCCAGCCCTGCACTTGGGACGAGTGGCACAAGGCCAGTTGGGCAGCAAGAGCTCCAGCTTTGACCACAGCAAGATAAAGTCTCAGATGAGGGTTATAGTTTGAGTCTGACAGAGGAGGAAGGACAAGGTTTGCTGCCAATACAAGGGTCAGAGGGTGCATCATGGGCTGTCAGTTCAGAGATGGTCACTGGGTCTCAGTGCACCTGCAGGACTGACACTGAGACCTGCTGAAAGGATGGGTTTCCTGAATGGAGGATAAAGCCTTCTGGGTAAATTGGCTAAAATGAGGATTAAGATCAAGCTCAGCAGAAATGGAAGAGCTGGGATAATTAAAGGGTTTTAGAATCCCTTCAGAACAGTAATACTGCTTTTTACTGGAATGGATTTCCTTAATTAGGTTTGGAGTGGGTAGGTGTTGCTGGACTGCAGGTGAAGCCGGGGCTGCCGCTGGGGCCAAGGGAGGACCTCAGCCAGCAGCTCTGATTTGTTTTTCCTAAGGCTGTTAATAAAATCCACAGTGCCAGTGGCAAAAATAGTCACTGTTTCATACCCTGAGAATGACTTAGCTTTTGGGTTTAGAAACCCCTCCCCTGTCATTATAGGARGCAAAGAGACAAACACGCAAAAGAACATGTGCAGCACAGAAGAGGTAACTGAAATTAGGCCAGGCTCATTTGTGGCCTGGTGACCCCCATCTCAGCATAAACATATAAAAAGGGACAGCAGCAAATCCTTCATGCTGTGCTGCACTGAGTCTGGTATTAATAACTCCACCAGAAACAAACACGTCAGAGCCTTCCAAACATGACAATGTGCTTCCTGGAAGCACTTTTAGCCCTGATGGTAATAGGAGCTGTTGCCACGTTATCATAAAGGTTCCCCAAATGAGATCCAGCCCAATTCTGCAGCAGATGTTGAATAAGGATTGCTTGATCTTAACCTGTGTCTAAACTGCAATTTCACTGCTGGAATGAGGAGCCAGCAAGCCAGAACTGACACATAGGAAGACTGCTCCCATTTTCATTTGAGACACCAGGAAATTCCTCCAGAAGGCTCCAAAGTGTCATTCAGTAGCTAAACAGAGCAAACACTCGTGGCCCATCCACATTCACTGCTCAGTCACTGATATTACACCAAGAAGCATGGTCACCCCCTTTTTATACAAACTTCAGCTGAAGCCAAAACTCTGCATGCTTCCATCCCACATCTCAAGAGCAGCCAGTTTTAAGACTTAGGATTATGCCTCAGTTACTGGGCTTTCCAGTCCTGTGCTCAGGCAACTAAACTATATTCTTTGGGCTTTGCATAATAATAAGCACACATTTTTCAGTAAGAAAGCACCTGTAATACAACCCTACAGGACCTGCAATGTGCTTTAGGGTTCAAATAGTTTTGGTAGCTTTCTATTCCAATAGAGAGAGAGAAAGAAATAAGTTAAGGCAACACAACAGGTTTTTTTCATTGTCATCTGCAAAGCATTTTAGTGTAGGAAAATGTAACATCAAGACCACACTTTTGAAAGCTTCTGTTTGACTGCTGTCATCGTACCTTGTCAGTAAATATGGTGAGAATGAGGCTGGATTGTCCTGCTCTGAAAACATTGGCATGGAACCTCCCATTATCCAGAGGCGGAAATACAGCACGAGGATCACCTTCAAAGAAGAACACCTCAGTTAGCAATGCACTACTAAGGAGAGCTAAGGCCTCCAGCAAACGTTTAGTTGTGATAGCTCTCCATGCTGTGCAAAGCCAGTCAGCTCAGCAGTTTAGGCAAAATTCAAGTTTGCCACCTTACACAGGGTGACAAACCCTCAGCACAGAGCTCACTGTGACTTTGTGTGTCCCTCCTCCTGTCTGCATTACTGACAGCAACTCACACATCTCAGTACCCACCACAAGGGCAGCATTCTCAAGGACAAATCTGTCACTCTGCTGCAGTGGAGACTGCAGAATTTTGCTCTTGACCTCTACCTGAATGCAGAGGGGAAAATCATGGGTTATGTCTTAAAAGTTCTTATCATTTATCCATGCTGGTGTAGGTGTAAGGAGAAGCTCCATCAGTGCTTCTCATGCTGCACAATCCAAATTCCTAGAAGGATTTCTGAAGCTTCCACTCCTTTACCTTTCTGATAATCACTAGTCAAGGGACAAGCAAAGGGATCTGGCTCCCGAGGCAGCACAGGGAGCTGCACACCCAGAACATTCCCATGGAAGTGCTTGTTTTCTCCTCTGCAATGTGTTGAGTCCTGTGTGGAGCACATCAAGCAGCAGTTTTTCTTACAACTCTTACCTGCACTGGCATTAACAGCCTGTCACTGACAAGGCACCCAGTGCCACAGAGCCCTGTGTATTTAGGGCAGGAAATACCTGCAGATGATTACATGGTTGCGAGGGCAACCACTATAAATCAAAAGGTTTGAAGTGGAAACACAGTAATATTCTTGTTTCTGCACAGCTGAAGTTTTCTAGACTAATTCCCAAGCCTAACTTTGTATTAAGATCTACCATGTGAGCTTTCTGAGTCTTTTGGGATGCCACTATGCATTGTTATTCTCACCAAATACATGGTCAAGTCAATACTTACGTAGCTTATGACCAAAGCAGCTCTCTTCAAAAAGGGCCTTGCAGTATACAAGAAATTCTGGTTGTTATTTGCAGTCAGGTAGCTGAAATACAAGGAAACAAATGTTTGTTGAAGTACTTTGGAACACTAACTCATTTTTCAAATGGAGAAAAATGTGTACAATGATTTAACCACCCTAAATACAATAATAATGACATCACTACCCCTCTTCCATCCTCAGAAAAATCCCAGGTGTGTCTCAGTGAGATTGCTGTCTTCAGACTCCCAGAAGACTAGACAGAGACTTATTTTTAAAAGGTCACCCAAACAGAGCAATTCAATTTTAGACTATGATTAAAATGCAAAAACCCCTTGTTCCCAGCTCTCTGCTCAGTCTCTAGAGAGGAGAATAACTATCTAGCAGAGCTGATTCTAAGCATTTTTTGGGAGCGTATTCTGCACGCTTAAGTTTCATCACAAGCCTGCTGACAAAGTGCTATGATAATTAATTGCACAGAGAGAAACACACACGTGGCATACTGTTTTAGGAATGTTCATAAAACCCTTCCTGTTTCTCAATGAGTGAAATGAAACTGTATTTGGAGCCAAAACAATGCATTTATTTTAATACAGAATAGAAGCACTTGCCAAAGTCTAAGGAACTTTCTTACTATAACAAACAGTGCCATATCTGTGGCATTAATTTCATGATAATTCTGCATCTATTGAACTTACAGATGCTCCATCATTGTATTAAAGCAATGACAAAAATACAAAAGAGACAACAGTAACATTTTAAGCATATAGTAGGTCAAAAACTATTGAAAAAAATGACAACTTATTTTAAGAAGTTACACAAATATCAAGTCAACAAAATAAATTCAGAAGAAAAACCTTTGCAAGTTCTTCTGTATAACATACAGTCAGTATCAGGATACTCTATTTAAATGATTTACAAAAACTGCAGTTTGTATTGCAACACCTTCAAGCAAGCTACCTTTTCAAGCATGAAATCCTCATATGTTTCTCCTGTGAACATGGAGCATATAAAACACATCTTACTTCCTCTCCAAATTCCTTAAGACAGTCTATCACCTGATTGCTTCCACCCTTCAAGTCTTTGTAAAAACAAGACTGAAGCACTTCCTAATGCAGCCAAGAGTCTTTAATACCTGGGATTTTGTTCAAATTTTCTAAAGTAGGAAGTTTGCAAGCCTGGTCACCATGGCAAGATGAAGAAAAATTACACTGCAGAAAAAAAAGCACCAGGGCAAAGCCAGCAAGAAACAGAGGCAGCATTTACCAAGATGAAAGAAGTACATCTGGATGCTCTGTACAAAGGAACTGCTCTTCAGAAAGCTTTCCCTAAGTGCCATGCCTAAAACTAAGGCACTAAACCACACAGCATAAAGCAAGCCAGACAACTTTCAGTCTTTGGAGTCTACTTACTGTGAAACGTTGACATTTAAGCACCAAACCTGACTTAAATGTCAGACTAGTCTACAAGGGCTGAACGCCTCAAAGTGCAAAGTTTCTGGAGTTCCCACTGATTTTAATCAGGCTGCAGCAAGTACAAGGAGATGAAACTAAGCCTTCAGCTTTGTCTCCCCATGAAAGGTCAGGTTGGCCTTCAAGTGCTCACCTTGGCCCGGCTCCAAACCCACCGGAACCAAAGGGAAAGCCTCTCGCTGACTTTAACAGCATTTGGACCAAACCCCAGGCTTTTGTCCCCTACTGGAACCCTTTATGAAACTCAACTCCCTTGTGATTTGCAGCAGGAAGTGTTTGGTTGCACTTTTTTTACATTTTTATGTGTGGAGAGAAGAGAGCCCTCTATTCATCACACTGCCTGACTCTTCCAGAACCTGTTTTCACTCGCTTTTGCTTTTAACTCTCTGCAACACTTTAGGCAGGAATTTTCCATTACAAATGTTTGCTTTGGGTAGAATTATTCTGGGAAAAGATCAACTAGAACAGTTCAGCTCTTTCTCCAAGGCTTCAGTTACAGACAGAGGAGCACTTTTATCAGTGAACTCTGCCAACTTCATCCTTGAGAAGCAGCATCACCTCACACCAGTGACCTAAAATTAGTGAGGTGGCCATCATCTCCGAGCCACGTGTTTGCCCTCCTCCAGAGAAGCCACCTGTGGTCAGGTAATGAGTAGCTCAATTAAAAAATGAAACTTTTCCATTTTGAGAAAGCTGCTGTCCTGACGTCTGTCTGGAAACCACAAAAGATAACATGGTTCAATGCTCAACAAGCCTGCTCTCCACTCACCACATTGACCTGCAGGAGTGGCAAGAAGGGACAGGTCACACTCAATGCCTCAAAGCTTTAGAAGAACCACGTGGATTCCCAGAGCACTTTACTGAGCTACCACTTGTATCAGGGAAGGTAGCTAGTGAAACATCCCACATCTGGTGCAGGTGGAAGAACAACACACAGTTTGTGCAATGAAACCAAATGAACTGCAAACGGGACCTGGATGAGTGTCCTGGATTGCCAAGCAAATTGTTTGCCATCTATTTGCCATCTGTATGGCAGTTGCCTCCTGTTAAGTGGACAGTTTTCCTTATCTATTCCACAACCAATCCTCCCTTTCTGGGAGACATCTGCTGATAACAGCTGTTGAATGTCCCTGCATGGCTGATAAGAACTACAGCATCCCATTGTGATATGGTCCGTCCAGAGGGAGGAGCCAAGCATTCCTAACTGGATATAATCTGGAGATTCTGGAACACCAGCACAGCTTCTCCACCAGATTTCCCAGAGGAACAGCTGCCTCTTATTCCACTGGAATTTCAGAGGAAGGCTACACCCTTTTCTACAGGACCCCCTGCTCCAACAGAACCACACCTGACACTGCAGGAGGACTGCAGCCACAATTCCAATGGGACTGCTACCAACACCCTGACCCACAGGGTGTCAGGTTGTGTTCTGATTCTGTCAGTGTTGGTTTAGTTTACTGCATTGTTTATTTTATCCTTTTATTTTCTTCCCTAATAAAGAACTGTTTTTCCTGATCTCATATTTTTGCCTGAGAGCCCCCCTTAATTTAAAATTTATAGCAATTCGGAGGGAGGAGATTTACATTCTCCATTTCAGGGGAGGCTCCTGCCTTCCTTAGCAGACACCTGTCTTTCCAAACCAAGACATTGAGAAAGTTTGCTAAATGTCAGTGACACACACCATGGAAAATGCAGAGCTTTTTACATGTAAAGCAAACATATCTAAGGTTACCCTGAACTTCGCTCAGACAACCTTAAGATCAGCCAAAGCTCTTAATTTTGTATTTAGCTAGGAGAAGTAAAGAAATTACTATTTAAACAGTTGAACTGTTTTATACCACTTTTTAACAGCTGTCTTGTAAAAAGTCATTTACTGGTCACATTTCCACACATTTGCCAACCTCTCCAGGCTGCCAAACATCCCCTCTGGTCATGGGAACCACTCCCTATCACCTGCTCCACCCCAACCAGCACAACTGTGGTGCCCAAAACATGCCAAAACACACACACATGCATTCACTCCCACACGAGAGTGGGTGTGGGACARAGTTAGGGAAAGTGGGAAAGTTGTGCTGATGGCAGCACCACACAGCAACATGCTGCCTCCTGAGTATGTGATCACTTCAAGGTGTGGGTCTTCCAGGTCTTCCTTAAAATATTATACAATTAGAGGAGAAAATCCAGCTCGTCAGGTTCGCTAAACAAGTGCAAGAAGAGCCCATTTGGGCAGAGGTTCCACTTCCTCTTCATGCCAGCTTTCCCACAAAGCAACCCAGCATGTAATTGCCTACTTGCTCTCTTTTAAAAGCCTTTCAGGAATACTTCCCAAAGCAACCAGAATCACAACAAACAATAAATCCAAGAAAAGCTTAATAATGCAGGGACTTCTCTCATGCAGTTCGAGCAGAGGCCAAGACAGATATTTGGCAGTCCCAGCTTCCTGAAAAGCACAGCTCATCCTGGAATCAGTTACATCACCAGGGCACTCCAAGGCTTCATAATTGAAGACAGCAGGGTAGGTGGCCCAGTAAAATTCAATATGGTGCAGTTTATAGGAACATACACTTTGCTGGTACCAGATGGACGCTGGGTTAATCAAAACAAACTCCTCTAAGAAGCAGGCAGCTTTTTTAATTTGCCTGTGCCATTGGAGGCACCTCGAGCTTACAGAGCAGTGTGAGGCAGCTCCTCAGCTGCTGTTCATTGCCACGGCTCTGGGAGCTATTGCAGACCACTATTGGAAACAGGTTTATCCCACACTGAAGCTGACTCAGCTCTGGCATAAAACGTGAGCTTGCTCTGTTGCTCTCTTTAAAGGCTTTCTCAAGGGAAGCAAATAAACAATTAAGATCTGTGATGGATCTCCATCAGGAGTGTCTAAAAGACCAATATAAGTATGCCTCAGAACAAGTGTTGGTATATCAAGAGATTGTTTTGGCCAGGTCACTTCACTCTGAGAGGATCATTGCTCTCATTTATATTCTGCTTAGGAAACAGAGCCACTTCCCAGCAATGGCCAGAGTTTTGAACGAGCACTTTAAAACCCCAAGTACTACAGGAAGATATTGGAAGGATAAATATAAAAGCAAGGCTGTTCTCTTATTCCTAATTCTTGACACCAGTAAAACACCTATAATCAAGAACATTTTTAAACTTAGAAGGGGATATATTTTAAGTGCATGTCAAAGCTTTAGATCATTGATAGATGCACATCTAATCCTAAATCAGCTTGACAGACTCCCCTGCTGAGAATAAGCAAGTTTTACAGGAGCCACATTCTGTCTACAGACACCACCTTACCTTTCCTACTTAAAGGGGACTTCCTTATCATCTGTCCAGACAGCTGCATCTTTTATTGGAGAAGTATCTTTTCCACCTAGCTCAGCCTACAGTCCTCCTTGAGGACAGCCCTTGGAGAGAAAGTGTGTGTGATGTCCCAGGGAGAAAACAAGAATAAAAAATCCATCACGGAGTAAAAAGAACTGAGTGGAAAAAAAAAATCAATATATTCTATCACGTCTGGATATTTACTTGCTTAAAGTACTTGTCAATTCAGGGAAATAAAATACCAGTCATAGCTACAGGTTTTGCAAGGGAGAAGAAAAGCCCTCCTGCTTCTTTCTTTAAGGGTAGTCTTGACCTTGCCCACAGCATGTGTGTGGCATCCTAGCTCCTTATCTCCCTGGAGAGCCTGAAAGCCCAGCTACCACTGCCCACACAGACCTAGATGCATAAACACACACAAACAGCAGCAGTTTTACAGACTCTTCTGGGAGCCATGGAGAGGTTTTATGAAAGTCACAACTGTTTTAACTCATTTTCACTGATAATGTCATGTATTCTTTGTGTACATTTTCAGTTGTGACTGTATTTGGAATTCTTGCCGTTTAATGGCTTTTTGGGGAAGGCAAGGGCAGGGCATACACAGCAGAGAAGTTGATCCCACTCATGGCTTTTCCTTATTCTCTTAGGCAGTACATACTTCATTCTGTGTGGGATGAAAGTAGAGGAGGAAAACTGGGAGGAACAGGGAGAGGAGGAGAGAGAGGCACAGTGAGGGATCAGGAATAGAAAGAGAAAAAAGGAAAGTAGCAAAATGCACTTAACAGATCAAAGATGTGACTGAGAACATGAAAAGGGGTTTCTCCTCATACCAGACATTCCACCCATGCAAGGAGGAGACAAAGTGGAGGGGGGCTAACAGGAAAAATAAGACCTCATCAAAGTATGGCCACCAGATCCACCAGATCTCAGGAAACCAAAGCACCAAGGCTGCAGTTTCAAGCTTCCATCGATTTCAACCATTTTATTTCCCCTGCACCACACACACCTGAGGCATAGGCTCATTTTTCCCTCTCCTAGCCCAGTGAAGGGCTCCTATAGACATATTTTGAGTAACTGCACTATAAGCAGCACTGATAGCAGCTTTGGCTGCTCCCCACATTGAGCTACAAATCCCTATTTACAGCTGCTTGTGCTTTTGACAAGCTTTATTCATTCAGGCTGAAAATTTTCTCCTCCAGGAGTTTATGTTAAGCTGAAACTGTTTTCTTCCTCAAAAGTATCAGGTAAAACAGTTTGGCTTTTCCTGAAAAAACAACTGGAAAGTTTTGCCCATGTTGACCAAGTTCTGAAACCACCTTATTGGGAAAACTCAGTGGTTCCAGTTGGGAGCAGGGATTTGTTGCTTAGTAGAGGGACTGCAGAGATGCTGCTGCTTTTGATTTCAGTGACAACTGACTGTTTCTGGGCACGTGACAAGCCATGGGAAAAGATCTCTATTTGCAATGCTCACTAGAGACCTGCAGCAATTCCCCAGCTCTCCAGCCCTACCAAACACCATCTAGAAGAAACAGCATCAGACTCTGCTTGCATTGCTCCTGAAGAGCCATTGAGGTAGGAGACTCTCTCCTGCAATGCCTGTATCCAGCCTGGAGACCATTTGCTTGGACTGCAGAGGGCTGAAAATGTGTCTGAAGAAGAGGCTCTGTGAGTATGTGTTACAAGGAGGAGAGGGGATAAAAGGAGAAGAAAGAAAGGCAGGCACAAATGGAGGGGTGTCACAGACACATTTTATGAAAAATCCTTTCCTTAAGATTTTTTTCTCCTGAGAAGCTGAGAGGCCTCAGGAAGAAACTGTAAACAATAATTATCTGCTGCTGTGGAATGCAACAGGTGCATCTGTGATTGGTGTCATGTGGTTGTTTCTAATTAATGGCCAATCACAGTCCAGCTGGCTCGGACTCTCTGTCCAAGACACAAGCCTTTGTTATGCACTCCTTCCTTTTCTATTCTTAGCTAGCCTTCTGATGAAATCCTTTCTTCTATTCTTTTAGTATAGTTTTAATACATAATTTTCTTTTAATATAATATATATCATAAAATAATAAATCAGCCTTCTGAAACATGGAGTCAAGATTCTCCTCTCTTCCCTCATCCTGGGACCCCTGCAAACACGACCACAGAGGGGAAAAAAGATGAGTCAGGAAAATATGTATGGCAATATTCAGACCTTCGCTGCTGTAAGAGATCCAGTGCCAGTACCCAAAAAATCTGCTGCCACTGGAGCTCCATTCCCTGGTGTCCCCAGTGAGCACTCAGGAGCAGCACTGAAGCACAGCAAGCAGGAAAATCCCTGCTTTCCCCAGAGGAGCTCCACTTGCAAAAGCAGCTGTGCCTTCCCTGAACCAGCCCAGCAGGAGCAGATGAACCCAAAGCCACAGAGGACTCCAAGAGCCTGACTGCTGCCTTTGTGGGTGCACAGGGCAGGTCTGGCAGCACTGGAACACAGCCACCCCCAAAGCACAGCACCACATCACTCTGCATGCCCAGGCTTGGGAAAGGGGCTGCTGGCACAGGCAGGGAGCACAAGGTCTGCGCGGTATCTAAAACACTCCCTAATCACAAAATGCTCTCTTACCTGACAGCTTTTATGGAAAGAAAGGAGGAGGTTATCCTCCTCTCATGCACAAGGCTCAGTTATCATGAGTGTAAATTACTGAGGTGTCCCTGGGAATCAAGTGTCCCAGTAAAAATTTACAAACAAGCCATAAAAGATGTGGCAGCCTGCTGCCTTGCTTTGATGCTCTCTCTAAAGGGTTTCATGTCACTAAACACACACTGGTCCACCTAGCTGTTAATTTACAGAATGAACCATGGTAGCTTTTACATTATAAATGTCCAATTAGGGAATTAAGGATGTAACTTTTTTTGCTGCTGTCTTTGACAAGGATGCCAATAAGCAAACTTTAAAAAGAAAAAAYAACCAAAAAGCAACAAAAATATGCAGAGAAAGGGCACAGAAATCAATGTCACTGGTTTGGTGATCTCCTTTCTACTTCATGCATCATCCCTAAAAATGGGATAAGCACTGATGAAAAGCATGGGGGTAGGCAAGAGTCAGCTGGTCCCAGTCCCAAACCTGAAACATCTTTTTAAGGATTTTTAAACATTTTACTGGTACAGAGTTTGACTTGAGGAAGGAGGGGAAGAAAGAAAACGTTTACAGGCAAAGCTGCTCTCAATCAGGGCAAATGCTCAGTTGTGGGTTGTTGGGTTTTTTTCTTAAATATCTTTGCTCAACTGAATTATATTTTATAAGTCATCATTTGGGGTCGGGTTATCCCCCAAAGAAAACTTTTAGAAATGATTGGAGAGACACATAATGTTTTAGYTGCGAGCATTTCTGGTAAATCAGGTAGAAGAGGTAAGCAAAAGTCTGGTTTCAGAAGGAAATATGGGCACAATTTGCAAAGAAATGCAGGGAGAAGATCACCTGAACCACTGGGAAATGTAGCCTGAAGAGCGCTGCTTTATTTCATAACCTACTTGTTTGGAATTTTTTAAAATTCTGACATAATTTACTTGTAATCTGAAACTACATGTAAAATGCAATTTAAATCTGTATTTTCCACTTAATCAAGGAGAGGGGGGAAATCAGGCWCTCACAATTTGAATCCTTGACTTTGAGATATCAGGATGAAAAGAGGAGCACTCATCAGACTGCTTTGATGGGGGAGGAGGACTGTGGACCTTCAGGACAGTAAAACAAATGTGTATGGGGAGATCGGTCCCTTTTCCAAAAACTTTTCCCATCCTTGAGCTACTTTAAACACAGCATGCTGTATGTCAGTACTAAATACTTTAGAAGGAAGGTATTTCCTTTCCAGAAAACTCCTAATCTGACATTTTCTCTACCCTGTCCCTTTGCTTCTGTCAGATTAAATAAAGCAATCTGTAAATATGCCAAAGCCATCTCTAAATACAAAATAAATGGTAAAAAACTCCAACCTTCCTCACTCTTAGGAAAAAGTCTGCTATTTTTAACATCCTCAAAAATAGCTTGTTCTTTTTAAACACGAATGACACGAGTCTGTTAGCAATATAGTGAGAATCAAAATAACATTCTTCTGAGCTGATATCCCTTCAGAGAAACTTTTTGATGTTTGCAATCAAATGCAACTCGATGCCAAAGTTTTACTGCAACACATAGAGAATCTGAAAGAAAACAATTCAAACATTGGCAGCCAATTACTTCTTTTGTCAGCAGCCCTGTAAGTAAATTGTGCCTGTGCTATTCCTGTTGGCATGAAATACCAAACACTGTACTTCCAACAACTTTCATCTCTGTTGCTTTTCCATACAAAAATCTACAAATCCTTCGATTCTTCAAATTAAAAATGGACTGGTTCTTTCATGACATACATTTGTGGTTCAGTTATGACAGGGTTCATCTGTGAAAAGTAAAAATTAAAACCTGCAATAGCCGGTAAAGATTAGTGGCTCACTTTAAATGGATTTCCTCTGCAAAGCTATTCTTTATATCTCATCTAAGCAGATAATAAATGGTAAAAGCCAAAAAGCACATCAATAAAAAAATAATTCTGAAACTTGGCAGAATTATAAAAAATAATTACATTTTATCCTATTTTGACCATGATTCAGTCTCATCTATTGCCAGAAAAATAAAACCACAAACGTTCCAGTCTTCTTTAAGTCACTAAGATATATTCACTTTGAACTGCAGCGGCAACGTCCAAAAAGTAAGCAGTAGCAAGAAAACAACATGATTTTGTAGTCTCCATTTCCACAGAATGGGCTTAAATTCTGAAATTTAAAAGCCTGGCAAGCATGAAGGATCCTGCACAGTTTCTCACGAAAGTTTATGGAATATTGCACTCCGCCAAAAATACAAGCAGCTTCTGCCTTGTGGATTTTGCCACAGCCTGTAACACACCCCCAGCCTTCTGCAGGATGGGCTGGAGCAGACAGTGAGTAAGAACAGCTTCCCACCTGGCTGAGAGCCTCTGCTCCAGGCACATCACCCACCTGGCTACAGGGAAAACACACTGGGAACTTTGTCCAGGGCTCGTTACCTTCCAATGCTGCAACAAAACCAGTCCAGAGACTYCTGTTTGATTTACGCACAGGAAACAAGAATTTCATGAAACTAAGAGATTCTTTTTATTTCCTAGTTCTCTTTTAAGATTTGTGCTGCATATGTTTGATCCTATCATTAAACACAAAAAAATAGCCTTTTTTGAACAACTAAGTGATAAGTACCAGCCAGCATGGATAAAATTGCCAACCGAGAAAGACAGAGAGCTGCTTTTATTTCTGTTTTTGAGTTATTGATTAAATGTAGCATCCATAAAGCAGCCATCAGAATTGCTATTCCACAAGCATTCCTAGAGAAATAAAGACTTATTCCAAGTGCCAATCACATACACTCCTGTGGTTAAAATGCAATTAAACAAGTAAAGGATCTAATATACCTAACAAGCCAGACAAAAACAAATAATGGGAAGCTGAACTGTGGAGTAAAAACAAAGGTAAGATTTTTTTTAACATAATTAAAATTTGGGAAGTGTCGATACAGACTGGTGTTTGTAAGTTATTGAAAAAACTTTCAGGTTACACATCTATGTATTATTTACACTCAGGCAAAAGGGCCCTTTTACAAAACACGTCTCAGGGCAGGAGGTTGCTGCAGTGTTTTCTGAGGAACTGAGAAGCAGTGGAGTGGAGTTTACCTAAGTGGCTGCTGCCTGTCAGAGCTTACTCCACTCGCCCAAGTGCACTCCACTCAGCAAAGCTATTTTGCCTGCTTCAGTTTTGCTTCCTCCAATTGATAGCTCAGGGCTATGATGGGGAAGACACAAAAGGGCACTTCTCACAAGGGCCAGAAGGAAAAGGGTTTTTACAAGAGGGATGGAGTGAAACAAGGCAAAGCCTAGACGAACATATTGTGCTTCAGGCAACTCTGTGAAACTCACATTACAAAAATCACTATAAATCACCTGCATGAGTTTAAACTCTCGCCCAAACCATCCGTGCTGCTTCACCCCGTGCTCACCTCAGGGACAAAGAACAGCTCTGCCCAACTCAGCAGGCCCTCCTACAGAGCAATAAAGCCCTGTTCCCTTTTTTCTTTGGTTATTGAGGGTTTTTAACCCTAATGATCTTGTTTTAGAGCCCTGAGCAGATCCAGGAGCCCCTCCCTTTGCAAGCAGCCACCTGAGAGCACAGCAGAGCAGCTGTCTCCAGAATTAGGACAGAGACATCGAAACACACAGAGGCAAATTGATCCCATCGATCTCTCAGAGAGTTGAGAAGCACACAGTCCTCAGAGACCTTTATTATTTCACTCTGCAATGAAAGGGCCAGGCAGTAAACTACAGAGAGCCAGTTTTATAAGCTAGGAGGGAAATGATTATAGAACATTATAAAACTGTAGCAGTTCAGGGATCTTCCAGCTGGTTTAAATTATTTGGCTTCCTTACAAACATATTGAAAGGGGAGAAAAAAAAGGAAAACTTCTGAAGGTCAGCCATGAGTGCTGTAGGTACCCCATGAAGCAGAGTTACCAATTTATTCTCAAGCATTTAACGTAGAGAGATGGGAAAGGGGAGGAAGGAAGAATACAGAGGGAGAAAGGAGGTTACTGCATCCATTTGCAAATATGGATTAAGGAATACCTTACACAAATGAGCAAAATGAAGGGATGGACCAGGGAGCAACACAGCTCCCTGGCCCCTCCGAGCTCCACTGACCACAGCAGGCAAATGCCCAGGTATAAATCTGCATTTCCCCAGGAAAGTTCTGAACTGACCCCACTCTGCCCTGGCTCTTGCTGCTGAGGGAAATACCAGCAACTCACAGAAATTCCCAAAGAGAACAGGAGCTGATTCTTTGCCTCCTTCATTTGGTTTTCCTGTTTATTACAGAAGCTTAGCTAGTCTATGTGCCATACTGATAGTTTTGCAGGGTAGCAGTAACATATCTAAAATGCCTGGAGAGGAAAGTGTTTGCTGCAGGTGAAGCTTTTTGATTATTTCAAGCCAGATTTGCAAATACTTTTGCCAGCCCCACACTGCACTTGTGTAAGCTCCCCAAGAAAAGCACATGGAATTGCATTGAACAGCCTTCAGCAGCCCAGGCAGGTGGGAACAAGAAGGAACATCTTAACAGCTTCCTTTTTCTATTCCACCCCTGGGAGGAGTGTGACTGTTACTGAATCTAGCTCTTTTTCCACATCTCTTATTTAGACAATGCCCAAAATAGAAACAAAACCTGTTGCTCACTAAGAAATTATTTCTCTTCCTTTTCCATTTTGGGGCGGGTGTGATGGTGGCGTGCTGCAGATGGCAAGGGCTAAAAACCAGTCTCATTTAAGCAAAGACTTCTAGGATGCCCAGGTTGCTTTTTTTCATTAGGATGAATCTAATAAATTACTTTTCACCCTGCTGGGAGTCAGCAGGAGCTTGCTCGTGTTCCCTCCCTCTTCCAGGGTCAGCAGGCTACCCTCTGCTTTGGTTCCTTGCCCTCTGTGCCCTGTGCCTGGCACAGAGCTGGGCTGATGGCCAACTGTGGGGCTGGACCTGATGCAAACTTGATCAGAATCCTGTGCCTGCCCCTCAGTAACATCTGCAGGACAGGGACTGTGCTGCACCACATCACACCCCTCACCTCCACCAACCATCTCCCAGTTGCACACAAGCTCACTTTAGAAATCAAACCTGCCAGACACCTCATTTATTTCAATTTCTCTTTCTCTCTTGGTGATCTGTCTTCCTGACTCTGCAAGGCCAGATCTGATAAAAATAATATCAGCATCCAGCAAGTTGTGGTAAAGGAAGTCAAAACCCTACGGACCCCATTCCACTCTCACTTCTGTCAACAGCTAGCTCTTGCTGACCTCACAGCAGGAACCATAACTTCTTTCCCCTTCTTTATGATTATTTTTTCGAGCAACTCCTGGTAGAGAGCCAGCACTTGATGAAGAATGAGACAATCCCACCGGGTGCTATCCATCCCAGTCCTGCCAGCATTCCTGGCGCTGACCCACCCAGCAGCCTCCAGGATTTACAATGCTCAGCGAGCACATCCCAGCCCAGGATCACCAGCCCCACCCGGGAGGGGCTGCTCCCTCTCCTGCCCTCTCTGCTCTGCCTCAGACAGCGCYCAGTGGGGATCCGACAGACCAATCTACTCTCACAAAACACCCCGAGGCACACACACTAAAATCCTGGCGAAGACTGCTCGAACCCTGCAAGAACAGTGGCAGCAGAGGGGGGAAAGGGTGACTTTAGTCAAGGCTGCACCCCATGCACCCTTGTCAATCAGCAGTGCATGGGGAGGAGGGCTCTCCTCTGAGCCATCTTCTGGGGACCCTCTTTCTCCCCATCAGCAACACAGAGCTCATCTCCTGTGGACTCAGTTCCCCCAAACCCACACTGTCCAAATGCAGCTCAGGCTTGATAAAAATAATTAGAGTGGGTACTGCAGAAAAACATCTTTTGGATCTGGTATTTCTTGTGCACAAGAGTGCAAGATACTTTCACCTTTTTGGCACACCTGCCTTTGAGTTCACAGCAACTGATGCCAGCTTTGATGGAAAAATATCTTGCTGAGCCTCAAAAAGCACAGGGCCAGCTTTCCCTTTGCTGCTCTGTGGGTCAGTCAAAGAGACAGATTCATAAAAGGAAAAGCTTCTGTCATCTCACAATACCAGCACACAGACAGGCTGCCTTTTGACTGGGAAAAAAAAATAAGACGACTACAAATAACGTTGATATGGTAACACATGTTTAAAATCAATAATGAGGAGGCCAGAGGAGAGCTTATCCAGAATCCTAAGTGCCAGCCTGTCTTACAGCACTTTGGCAGAGGCAGCTCTGGAAAAACAAGGTGGAGGTACTTGCTTTATGGCCTGTCTGTGTCAATGCAACCCCACCTCAGCCATCTGCTTCAGCCAAAACCCAGGGACCAAACAGCTCCTGAGATGCAGAACTGGGGCAGAACTTTGGGACCATACACCTCTGGTGTGAGTGGGAGCACCTGGCTGCCCCACAGCCCCTGAATCCCTCCAGAGCATCCCCCCTCAGTCACTGCCACGCTCAGCATGAGCTGCTCTGCTGGGCCTCTCCTCAGACACAGATTTTGGGAACTGTCACCTCTGCCTCTGTGGATGTAGGCAGCAGCTATCCCAGGGCTCTCCAGGAATGTACAGACCATGGTCATAATTCCCACCAGAAGTTTCAAGGGTTTCACCTCCAGAACAGCAGAGTGAATTAAATCAAACAATCCACAGCAACATCACCATCACTGGAAATCAAATGGGAGGACGTGGCACACAAAATTCCTTGTGCTGCTCTCTAAAGGAGGATCTAGTGTGTGTGCTTGCTACAAGGCACCTTCACCAGCAAGCAAACATTTTGTAACAAGCAGCTTTTCATCCCAAATGGCTTCCCTGCAATTTCCAGAAGCACCAGTTATCCAGCCTCCCAGATGTCCTCAAGCTGCTTCATGGACACTTTTAAAAGCAAGCATGTGGAAAATGCAGAATGTTCCCATGATGAAGCCAACCACTCCAGAGGAACCACAGATGTGACTCCTAACATTCCTAACACTGCTTTCCATACCTGCATTTTGTAATCAAGTCAACCATGCCAAAAAAATCCCCAAACACTGCAGACACCTTTCTTGCATCTGGGTCAACACTGAGAAGTGGGTGAGCTCTTCCCCAGCTTTGTCCTGCTGCTGATTTGCATTCTCAGCACTGTGGTAACATCCTCAAACAGAGACCTGCTTCAAAGCATTCCTAATGGAGACTGGGAAAAAGGGCATTCCCAGTCAGCCTGACCTGGCATAGTTTATACAGGACACACTCAGCATCTTTACCCTGCTGTGGAGTGAAAGCAGCCCAGAAGGTTTTGTGGTTCCCATTCCTGCTTGAAAAAGGGATGTGCTCTATCTTTTAAGAGAGAACAGCTGACACATTTCAAAGCTTCCTTTTAATTTCTATCATGAGAATAGAGAATGGGAAGGCTGTGTAAGGAAATAGTGTTCTGGAAATATGAACATTGTTCCTAAGATTTCAATAGGGATGACTCCCACCTTCAGGAAGACACTCAATTCCACTACCTAAAAAAACCAAAAAAAAAAAAACCAAAAAAAAAATCTGCTTTTATCAGACTAAAGTTTCAGATAATGTGAGTAAAGAAAAACAGGTTTTTTTATCCCACCAAGTTTGGGCTTTTTACCTGTCTTTTTCTAAAAATAAAAACCTGTTAGGTTTTTTTTTTCCTAGACTCCAAGGCATACACTTTTCTCCATGAGACTGAACCACTGCCAAAACCACACTGCTATTCAAGGATCTTAACGTGCTTTACAAAAACATTAATTAAAACTCACACAGCAAGAAGAAGGGAATGAGGCAGGATCTTTCATTTCACAGCAAGGAAAACATCACCACCAAAAAACAAAAGGGAAAAAAGATTTGACAACATACCAACAGCCTCAGAGAAAGCTGTGCTGCAGAGAGCAGCAGAGGGGATGCTGGGAGGGCAGAGAAGTGCAGGAAGAAGAGTAAAACCCAGCATTTTATCTCTTGGCAGTGCTTTTGCTAGACTGCGCTCCTATTCCGCAACATTAAGTTGGCTGAGATTGAAAATAGCGATTCAAGAGTCGGTTTCCTTTCTCCTGGCCCTCCTCTGCTTTCTCACCACACCTACACAATCGCTGCATCCAAATACAGCATCCACACCACGCCAAACAAAGCAGTTGCTAATTGTCGTCTCTCATTACAAGGACGTCTCATCTGCGCTTCTTTTGAGATTTCTCACGCAGCCATTATTCCTCTCTGCAGCACGATTTCCCACTCAAGTGTGGCAAAATAAGGCAACAGCTATTTAAATGCAATTTGCAACATGGTCTGCCTGTATTAATTTCTTAGTGTCTTCTGGGAAGATGCTACCTAATCCATAAATACACATCCGTTTGCTTAACCAATCTGTGGACAAAAGAAAAGTAGAACTAAAGGCACAATTTCATTTCTAGTGAATTTTACACACTCATTACTTCATAATTCACCAGCACCATTCCATCAAAGTGGACTAAGGTTAGGAAAGCCCCTAATACATCCTTACCACYATGGCAGGGCTAGAAAGGAAAATAAAGGGGCTCATTCACATAATTTGCTGCTTTTGTAATTGTTATTTCCCTTAAAGAAAGCCCCCAAAGCTGGTTCTTGGTGACTGCTCCGTACTGCTGCAGGCAGAAAAGACAGCCTGCAAACTGTGAGTTCAGCAAAACAACAATGCCTTCCTGAAGGCAGCAGGTCAGAGAACATTGTGCTTCTCTATCCAGGAGGCTGGCACACATCCTAAGCAAAGGTTTATCCCCTGGAGCCACCCAGAGCAAGCACAGCTGGCAGGAGCAATAAAGCAGGTGAAACTGGGGAGCAGGGCTGCTTGGGTTCTGTTTCTTAACATAAACAGCTCCATATTATACATTTTAGCAAACCAGAATACCAGAAGAGTAAAGAAGGAATCTGTAACCCCTCACACTTGTACATGTTCAGCTCTTTGGGCCTCAGTACAGAACTGACACCATGGCTGTTACTCAGAGCAGAGTGAGGCATCCATGCATGAAGTCATCTCCTGCCTGACACCAAAGCTCCTCCTTGCAACAGAAGTGCTCAGTCTTCACATCAGGTCGAGAGACTGTACCACAGAGTCTATTTTTGTTACAGAAAAGAATGTTTTCAGATCACATTTGTTTCCAAAACAAAGGAATTCACCTCCCAGTGCCTGCCAGGGAGAGGGAAGGACAACATTCCTTCCTTTGCTCTCAGGAAATTACTTACCCAACTGCTGGGAGGTGTTAAGAAGACTGGTTCTCTTCCTGATGCCAATACTGGAAGGTGTCAAATGCCTTCATGTCACTCTGCTGTCAGAGCACCACACATCCAAGCTCATGCAGAAAGTTTATTTTGTCTCCTCTGATCCAGAAACACTTCAGACCACTAATATATGCAGCTCCAAGTTATTTCCTCTCTGGTTTTTTTCCCTTCAGCTAGGAAGGAGCTGGTACCATTGCTGAGTGATGGGTGCCTCTTAGTCGGAGCTGGAGAGCCTGAAGCTGATGCTCAGCAGCGGAGGGACAGAACAACCCAGCCCACAGAGGATTTCCTCACCCTGCAGCAACCTGAACTCCAGCCCATCCAAGAGCAGCTGCTGCATTGTCCCACGTGTCCATGGAGGCCAGCTGCAGCCAAGGAAAGGCCCCAGCTTCACCTCATGGCTGAAGAAAAGTCAGCGATACCTGGGGCCGGGCTGAGCCTGGGGATGACTGTCCACACATTCCCCAAGGGGGACACAGATGAAAGAAGTGCACATCCTGCTTTCCCTGGGGATTTAGCATCCCCTTCAGACTGTCCAGCCAAAAAAGGAGCAAATCACTCTTGTCCAGTAACAGGCAATCTTTCTATGGGACTTCATGGATGGCAAAGACAGAACAGGCAGATGTCTCCCTGGGAAGACAACTCTCTGGGACCCAGAAGTACACTGCTACCAGGAAGGGAAGGAATTAGGCTTTTCCTAAACCATGAATATGTTATCTCTGCTCACAGGCTAAATCATCTTCACAATCCTTCAGACTGACATAACAGGCAAGCAGCATCCCCTTGGCAAGGCAAAGGAAGCCTATCCAACACTCATGGAAAGGGAGCTGGGCTCTCCAAAAGGCCTGACACAATGAGAGCTAAAGCCTCTGGGAGACCAGAAGAATACAAGAAGGAGCAGGTTTCTTCACTAACATGTGGGGAGAGTGTTGGTATTTACATTTTGGTCCAGTTTTAAGTTTCAGTTCTCATCTCACTTAGACATGTTTTGCACTAGTGTACAACAAGGCATAAGCACAAGCCACTATACAAAATAGTTCAACTTCATTTTTCCTGCATGCTAGTTACCAAGACAAAACAGGAGTCTCTCTCTAGTGCTTCACTCACCTATAAAATTACCTTAAACATATCTGGTGGGGATCCTTATGGCATTTTTTTCATCCCTTACATTTGCAGTTGATGTTTTTTGTTCTGGGCTTTCTCAAAATGGTTGCAAGTCAGAATGAAAAGCTTAAGTTTCTGAAACTGCTGAGATTCTCATGGCACTAGACCAAAGGACATAAATGAAAATATGCACTCCAAACATACACTTCTCTTTGGCAAAAGCAAAGGTAAGTTCTCTGGAGAGTCTCAGCCATCGTCACTGCACAAAACCTACCTAGACAAAGTCAGTAAGAAGGTTAGTATGTTATTTAGTAACAAGAAATGGCAATCCTGTCTCTCCTCCCCAGAAAGACTTAGGAAATAAAGAGCTGTTGCTGGATTCTCAGACTTTAACCCAGTTTTGTACCTCAACAGTCTCTCTAGTTCTCTGTGCCCACACATCAACATGCAGGCAGAAAAGGAAGGAGAAAGAGATGCACAACCATAAGGATTAAGTGGGCAAAAATTGGTTATTGAGGCCTTTAGGCAAGGAAAAGAAAGCTTTCCAGGCAAGCTTGTCAGACAAATAGCCTTCCAAAGGGAGCCTTGGAGACAATCCAACTGGACACACACAGCACAGAGCTAGTCTGTGAAAGGAATTACATAACTGGCTGTGCATGATAAGAGGTTCTATGCCTGATAAGCCAAATAGTCCCTTACCACCTGATGTTCATTTGACAAAAGTGACCATTTGCAGATTATCTCCTGGATGGTGCTGGTTTCCACAGGTTTGGGGCCTTTTTTCTTTTACTGAATCAGATGCTAAAGCCACAGCAAGTCCCATCAGAGAAGTGGTGCAAGAAAATCAGAAATCAAATAGCCAGTTGGTAAAGGCCTTTAAAACCAATGATCCAAAATTCACCAAGCCCAGTTTAAGAAGGTGAGAAGAATCTCCAGAGGGAGGCTCAGCGGGCTGGTGAGATCTGCAGGGCAAACCATCCCACTCCCTAAGCCTGCAAGCCTTACCATGAGGATACTGGAGATGTGGAAACCTCATCTGTGCTGAGCACAAGCAGAACTACAGCAATCTACACCAGCTGTTCTGCTGCACTGACCCAGTAATCATCATGATTATGTGTCCCACTTACTGGGGGACTCAGCTACAGGGATTAGCAGATTGGGATCATCACACTAAGCTCTGCTCACAAAAGCATTAAATGTAAGGACCGAAACGTGCAAAATAATTTCCTGATAAGTACCTCAGTGTTTGGGGTGCCCAAGAGAAGACAATTCCTAACTGGCAGAGAGCATTACCCTGCAAGTGATTGCACAGGGAATCCCACATCTCAAAAGCTGGCCCTGGGAGCACCATCTGGACTCCCTCAAGAGCCCTGCAACATTATCCAGCTGAAAAGGCTTTGCTAAATCCTTTGACACTGTCTCCCCAGAGCATTTCTCTGGAGATACTGGCAGCCTATGGTCTGGACAGGTGCAGTGTTCATGGGGTAAAAACCTGGCTGATGGCCAGACCCAGAGTGGTGGTGAATGGAGTTATGGTCACTGGTGGAGCTCCCAGGGCTCAGTCTTGGGGCCAGCTCTGTTTAATGCCTTTATCAATGATCTGGACAAGAGGATTGAGTGCTCCCTCTCTCAGTTTACAGACAACACCAAGCTAGGAGGGAGTGTTGGGCCACGAGGGCAGGAAGGACCAGGACAGGCTGGATCAATGGGCTGAGGCCAACCGTGTGAGATGCAACACGTCCAAGGGCTGGGTGCTTCTCCTGGGTCACAAGAAGCCCTGCAGTGATGGGAGCAGGTATTGAGCTGGAGGTCAGTCTCTTCTCCCAATTAACAACAGGACAAATGTCCTCAAGTTGTGCCAGAGAAGGTTTGATTGAATATTAGAAAAAATTTTCTTCACAGAAAGTGCAGTCAGACATTGGAACATGCGGCCGAGGAAGTGTTCAGAAACACTTTGGGGCTAGTGGTGAACACGGTGGTGCTGGATTAATGGCTGGACTCCATGACCTTGAGGGCCCTTCTCAACCTTAGTGATTCTATGGAAACTAAAGTTGCCTTCAGACATAACCTGGGGGATGACCACGCCATGCTGAATTCCCAGGACTCCTGCCCTCCCTGAAGCTTCCTTTCATGCGCTGACAGGCTTAGCAGGGGGACAAGAACACACTGAATCACCACACTAAAACAACATCAGCAATCACAAACTCTCCTGTCCTCCCATGGCAGGGGGACATCTTTTGTCAAAACATCTGCCTTCAGTTTGGTATGGAAACAGCTCCCTTTTCCAAGCTCTCACATATGTTTTTTCTTCCTTAATACTTTTTTAAGTAAGATACTAGATATAAGATCTGCCACCTACTAAAATATAAGCTCTGAAGGCAGAAAACACTTCCAGAAATTATCTTGAGAATCTTACTGAACTTTATCAAATCTTGAGTCATCTTTCTTTTCATACAAGTGTGCACTTCATTACTTGGTAATGGAACAGTAATTGCTCTTCAGTTATGCAAGATGCACCTCTAATTTGTAAGGGGTTTCTGGAGAGGTAATGACAGATGCTTAAAAAAAAATCAAATATGAGAATAGGAAAAGTTGTTATGTAAAAGATAATGGTAACCACAGAGTAGTCTGACAGCTGGGTCACAGTCTCAGTGGGTATAAAGGCACAATGCAGATATTCTGGTCTTATGCATTCTTAAACACTGAACCTGAAGCCAAATTATTCATATTACTTTGCACTTTAATCTAACTGAATCTCACAAATGAAGCATCATCTGTGTGGGTCAACACCTGACAGCCCTGCTTTCCTCACAGCTTCCTACACACTCTAGGTAAGGCTGCCAGCAACTCAGCAAAAGGCATTTTTCCATTCTGAAATTATGCTTCCTGATTATAAAACACGCTGGATATGAAATAAAGGTATCAATCTGTCTATTTTCCGGTTTCTAAAAGTAAATTCAATGTAAAACCTGCAATGAACTACATTGTGAGGGATAACCTTGTGTTAAAAGGGACAACCATTCTGAATTTCCTCCACTCCTTTTTCCCCAACTTCTACCCCTGTGAGCAGGGGCTCAGTGCAGCATTTCAAAGATCACGTGTTGGCTCACAGCCCTTCCAGACAAAATGTCAACTCCAGAATTGGAGCACTTGCATTTGCTGATGCGTGGCAGCACTCCTAAGATCAGGAGCAGCACACCATCCAAATGTCATCTGTGTGTGCAGATGCAAGATCAAGTGCACCTCCTCATATGACTAATTTTCCAATTAAGATTGAAACACTTTTGTGCTAAAAACACAACAAGCACATGGGAAGAGCTTGTTCTTGCTCCACAGGGATTTATTATCAAAGATACKCTGATTTTACCCCAATCTAGTCGGGTTTTACTCAAAGCTTTTACAATATGCCAGTTTTGCACTGCAGAACATAACTGCATTTTACTGCTTTCAAACAGCTTAGCATGACATCCAAAGGAAAAAATTCTAAAAAACAGGTAAAACAAAGATTGGCAAAGGCTTAGAAAGCTTGCTTCACCCACTCTGATCTCCATGCCAGTGCAGACACATAATTAGCAGGACCCAACTATCTAATGTGAGACTTGTTCCAATCCAAATACATAAACTGCATCACAACAGCAACTGCTGAGTAGATGTATCCAGAGGAAGCCCAGCCTTCTGTCTGTCTGGAAGAACAATAAAACAACAACCCCAGACTGCAAAACTTTCAGCAAGGAAAGGCCTGTTTAATCTACTGGAAAAAGACATAATGAGATGCAGTGCTTGGCAGCTGAAATTAGACAGATCAAACCAGAAATAGGGACATTTTTAACAGTGAGAATAGCATACTGCAGCAACCCTCCACCTAAGGATTATTTCAAATACTCCCTCACATCAAGTCTTTAAAGTCAGGGCTGTTGACAGATGTGTGACACAGCTCACAGAGAAATGCAGGCTTCCTGCAGTCATTCTTACATGGAGTTCTGTCTCTTGCACCATGCTCGAATTCAGATTAGATGATCATAAATGATCTCTCTTGACCTTAAAAATCTACAGTGATGCTCAAGTAATGGTAAAAATTACTTCAAGGAGTCACAGCTCTGCATAATCCAGGGAGATCACAAACTGTGTGACATTTCTGCACCAATGGCCTGTGTCATTTCTACCCCATACAAACAGGCTGAGGGCCACAAGCAGAGCTGGGCTGGACAGCTGGCAGTCAGGAATCAAATTTAGTCCCTTGCTCTTGTGTTAGCAAAAGCTGAAAGAGCTGTAAAAAAACCACCATGTACCTTGCAGAAGCACTTTCCCCCTAAAACATCAGCTGCCTGAAGTGTCAAGGACTTTGAAAAGAAAGAAAACCTGGTCTAATTCACATTTCCCAGCAGAGGGTTGCTACAGTGTGGTCTTTAGAAAAATGGCACAGGAAGAATGACAAAAAATTCTCTCTTCCCCAAATATCTGAGCAAATCTAAAATAGTTAATTCTGGAAACATTCTCAAAAGATTGGCCATGGCTCAACTAACTTTAACGATGATAATTTTTAATTTAATTTAAAGTTGAATATCCTTGTGCAATAATGGCAGAGATGAAGGACTATTAGGGAATAATCTTGTTTACGGATCA
Source organism: Cardinalis cardinalis (assembly GCA_014549065.1). Lineage (NCBI taxonomy): Eukaryota > Metazoa > Chordata > Aves > Passeriformes > Cardinalidae > Cardinalis > Cardinalis cardinalis. The sequence goes on from JACDOX010000030.1 coordinate 6,713,626, forward strand.
GTGAACTCAGAAAATTGCCAAGGCACTGTGAAACATATTCCTTATTCACACCTCATAATTAACTGAGTGTTCTGCTGCAATATTAAAGTCATCTTCCTTATGAAAGAGCTGCTCATTTGGGCTGGTAGGCCGCTGAGGGAGTCTCATTCTGTTCTGGCATTTCCCAACTCCCAGGAAAAAGCACCTTCAATCCATAAAAACTCCAGACTCCCAAAGAGTAAGGGAAGGCAGAGAAAGCCTTTGGTCCATGACAAAAGCACAACTTGTGCAGAGAAAATACTCACTTCTCTCCTTCCTTACTGCCACCTGGGAGCATTTCTCTTATAAAGGCAATTGAAAGAAGAAAATACAGTTCTCTTAATTAATTCACATTGAAAGGCACTTTTGATGGAGCCAAGAGGCCAAATCAGATCAAAGTGAATAATGCCACAAACAGTGACACGAAAGCCATGGGACAGCAGCTCTCATGGCTTGCACTGTCTAGATCTCAGCACTCAAAAGCAACAAATGCTGAAGCTTCAGCTTCCAGGAAAGCAGAGGATGATAGGGGGGCTCTATGCTTTCAGCAAATTTTAAAAAAGAAATTGTCAATTTACTGGGAGGAAGAGTTTTGTTGAGGTAGATCTGCTTAAGATTCAGGAAATCCTGGATTAAGTCTCTGCTTTAAGTCAGATTTTATGTTCGTGAATTCGGGCAAACGCTCAAACTTTCTGCCTTTGTTTTAGAGAGGTAATGCCTCTCCCTGAGTGATAGACACAAGGGGATTCTGCCCTTCTACTCAGCCCACAAGCCCTGCCCAAGGTTTCTTTAAGATATTACTGATCCCCAAAGAGCAGTTAAGAAGAGAAGGATATATTGTAAACCCACATCTAGGTAACTGAGATCCAGATACAGCAACTACAAACTTCAGTGGTGTAATCTCTGGCCCCAGAATCAGCCTGGCTCATCTCAGCTTAGTTCAGCATCTCCCTGCAGCCCTTCCCTTGTAATGGGGAACAGGCCAGGCAGATGCAGCCAAAGCCAGTACACACAATAGAAAACACAGTAATAAAATATACTCACATTTTTCCATTCTGATTTTTACTGTACACATTACCTAAACAGACTCCAATCAAAACAAAAGAATAAACAATAAATTAAAAAGTAATGCCATAAATCAGCACCAAAAAAAAAAAAACCCAGCTTGTGAAAAACTGCAAATAGTAATGCAATGAATAAAAATCCAAGTCCCAGCATGTGGAGAACTGCACAATATTCTGAGACCTTCCCTTCCTCTGCCCATTTCCCAAAGGATCTAATAGAGATCAAAGAGGTACAGGAAAGGGTAATAAGGCTCATCAGACACATGGAATGGTGTCTGCGTGAGGAGAGAATCAAGAGAACAGGGCTCTCCACCCTGGGAAGGGAGCACACACACAGGTACTATAAAATTATGAAGGGCCTGAGGAAGGGAACCAGCAAAATTACTTTCTCCTTCTTATCACACAAAGTCAAAGGGTTCCCAATGAAATTATCAGGTTTCAAGCAAACAAAAAGATTCCTTTCTATGGTGTGTAATTAAAATCACAGAACTCGCAGCAACAAGAGGCCCTCAAAGTCAGAGGAGAGAAGGGCTCTAAAAAGGAAATTAGGCAACTCCACAGAGGACAGGCCCATGGAGAGTCTTAAACACAGTGCTCCAGATACAGCATCCAGATCCATGGACTCTAAATCAATGCCTGGCACATGTTCAGCAGCCACAGTAAGGAAAGATAACCCTGTCCTGGCCCCACTCCCATTCTTCTCTTCTCTGAAAGCACCCAGTAATGACCATGATGAGAACACAGAGCTAGATGGATCCCTGGTTTGATATGGTGCTCCCACAGTGTTCTTCTGTTTTGTTAAACATACTAACAGGAGTTAAACAGACAAATCCTAACCTAAAGTAAAACAAATTCTTTGTTGGGTTGGTTTTTTTCCCTTGAAGTAGCATCATGCAAAAACTCCTCTATTTATATTAATGCACAGCACTAGACCAAATGCATGAACAAATGCCCTCTGGCTGGAAAGCTATCCATAATCTCCAATGAATGAAGGGATTTCACTTTCCATAGTGAGTAATTCCATGATGGAGATACCACTCAGGACCACAGGCAGGGTCATGACAAGTGAATCCACAGTGTGCCAGCCAATATCAGCAAAGGAATGCTGATCATCTGATTAGAAAGACCAGAATTAGCAGACATTTAGACCACAGAGCAGGTGACAGCTTTCTAAAATAAAAATTCCTGATGCTTTTACCAAAAACATTTGTATTGTAAGCAAGTCACCTGCTGAAATGAATGTTTGACATAATTAACAGTGGAGAGAACAGGGGACAAGAGGGAGAACAACAAATTAACTGAGTTTACCACCAAAAAAGAACAAAAAATATCTCTGCTTCCAACTTTTACAGATAACTCACAGCTGTAGTGATAGAAGCTGTTGCCATGAGATTAGGCAGAGATTATGGTAAATGTAATTAAATCAGATAATACCAAATATTCCAAGAGAACCCAAGGCCACATTTTTACACCAGCTTGGTCTCTGCAGCAATTCCTACACGGCCTTGAAGGAACTGTATGTGTAACAGCGGCGTATGAGGGGATAAAGCTGTGTGGGATATAAAGGTAATGTTCCATCTCCTTTCCTTTTCTAACTGATAATTACTCTTTCCCTGAATTTTATTGTGAACAATCAGTGGAAAAGTTTCTTGTCAAGCTTTTCCTGCTAATTTTCCCCTTTGGAATAACACCCATAGGGTTTGGCATCTTTCACAGATTAAATGGAACAGTGCTTTATTCCACACTTTTTATACTAGCACAACCAAAGTGCAACCATAGTTAGTTTCAAAGTAATAATTTCATGTTTAATATCTCCTTATGCCAGAGCTGATTTGCAAAACCAAGGGATTTCACAGGTCACAAAAGGAGGGATTTGAGCAGACCTCAGCAGAGGATCTACAGCCAACCAAAGCTTTAAACAGAGGGAACAACTGCACTACCCACATGGCAAAGAATGATCATTTCTTAAGACAACCTAATTTTTAGAAAGGAGGTGAAAAAAAAAGAAAGCCAAACAACCACCACAGCATATTTCAGTAGAAAATTATCATTTAAACCACTCCATGATCAGCTGTGGCAGGCAATGAGAACTCATAAGGCAAAGTAGGGTGCCACCAGATGCTGTGAGACCTGTCAGACCTGGAGAGCAAACACTCAACAGCAGCATTCCAAYAGCCCAGGCACAAACCTCGCCTTTCTCAGCTTACTTTGGCCAATATCTGAATTTTAACACGGATGTTTGGGAATGTGGAATGCATTTTACAAGAGTCCCTTCTGCACTGCAGTTTCCTGGATAGTCACATTCTGAAAACTGCTGAAAAGAATAGAAACAGAAAATCTGCATTTCAAAGATCAAGAGAGAAAAGTGTGTTCCAGCCTTTCCAAGCCAAGTAGAAGATTAAGGTTTCTAATGCACTCGTTGGAAAAGAATATTGGGATAACTGCATTAGAAATGTGAAAGAGGATTTAATACTCTACTTTAGATTAAGTTGAAGATTAAGTTTCTAGTCAGGGAAGAATCTGTTCATCTTGGAAAGCATACAGGGAGGATGGGAGAAGCATTACACACGCTAGCAGATTTTTTTTTAGACTTTTTAACCAAATATTAAATCTCAACAGCTACTTCACATTAAAAAAATCAAAGTAACCCTTATCACACAACCAAAACTATCCACATAAAGTCACACTTGATGAGATTGGTGTCCTTATTTTGAGCAAATGATTGCTTCTATCAACCTGTGAACATTTAAAGCCAAGAAACTTAGTCCTGAGAGTCGGCTGTCCCTCCCTTAATACATGCTGTGATTACCAGGCTCACAGAGGAAACATGGACCAGCTCGGAAAGCATCAGTCATTAATGAGGTAGGTAGTTACAGCTGAGTCCTTTACTCCTGAGAACAGCCAAGAAGTTTCCAAAAAGATGTCAAAAAATGTGCCTGGAAGTCAAAGTGTAAGAGAGAAACTGTTCAATTAGATTTGCTGTCCAGGGAAATACCTGCAATAACCTCAGTATCATCCATCTTCAGGTGTTGTGGTTGGATATTTTTTTAAATTCCTGGGTGACTGAAATACTGTTCTGTGCCAAACTAACCCAGATTTACTGCGAGGAAAATGACCTTGCAAGCCATTAGGGTTTGTTCCTGTTTCTCAGCTGCTGTTAATTCTTTGACAGTGGTTTACAGGGCTTTCAGAGAAAGCCAATGGACACGGGCACGCTGCTGCTTCAAACACTGCTTTAATGAGACTGCCAGGAACTGTGAATAGAAAGGCAGTCCTGTGAAGCAAGGGGAATGAACAGAGACTCCTGTGAGTCAGCTCTGGGACACACAGGCTGCACCTACAAATTGGGGATTTCCAATTAGCAACACAGGGAACAGAAGAGGCTGATGTACAACGAAGTGACTGCAACTGCAGGGCTTAAACACAATTCCCATTAATGAGAGAGAAAAACCTTCTCCCTCTGCACACGAATGAATAAGCCATCAGCATCTTTCAGAAGATGGGGAAAAAGAAACCCAAAACCAGTCATTAACTTCTCCTCCTGATTCTGTTTTGCACAGCACCATTCTTCATCCCAGGCACAGTTTCCACAAAAATGGATTTTCATGAACTAAATCAAAGTCTAAAGAATCTTTAAAAGACTGAATATTCTTCTCTAGAGAGAAAAAAACAACTAAACAAGCTAGAACATGTTAAGTCATCATCAGCTAAGAAAAGTAACATCAGATTCAGTCTCATCCCTTTTTTCTGACATTCAATGTACATGAAGGCAAACTACTTCAGTTTATTTACTGCTTACTGAAATAAACCTCTTGGTACTGTCAATATAACTAGTCCAGGAGAAATTATTTACTTTCCTCTTCCTTCTAGGAAGTACTTAAAAAGAGGGAGAGAGGTGTTTTTCTGCACTGCAAGAAAAGTGCTATCCAGAACAGTGGCTGAAACAGAGCCAACAAAGGGTGTCAAATTTAAAACCAACCCTCTTCTATTCAAACAACTGCATGCACAAGTGCCTACTTTTCCAGCCACAGGGAAGCCAAGAGTGAGATCAGCTGTGGCTCCACGCCACCCCAAGCACCAGAGCAGAGCAGGCTCCTGGCTTCTGCCTGGCTCTCCCTGCTCCTCCTCCTCAAACCCAGGCAGAGAGCACAGGGAAAACTCCCAAGTAAAAAAAAAACAGTATATTAGCTATAGGGCAGAGGAGAGCTTGAACCCCTAAACCTGGAGAGATGATGTCAAAAAGAAACTGGGGTTTGCAGCTCATAGAGCAGAAACCCATGCAGAGGGGAAGAGGAGATAAGCAAAGAGAGTGAGTGCTGAAAGCTGAAAGAATCCAGAGGGATTCTTTCAGAAGACTGAACTGGAGAGATGGGAGGAGTGGGGAGCACAGGGAGGACACAAGAGGCAGTACAAGGACACAGATCAGGGCCCTTGAATTGGCTTGGCAAGGACTATGGGGACAGGAGAACAGGAGGGACCCTGAGAGTGAGACTAACACGTTACTCTCGAGGAAAGCAGCAAGATCCAAAAGGCAAAGCCTGAGGAGCAAAGACTGGCAGCAATTAAATGGCTAAGGAAAAGCAAACAAGAGAAGAGGACAGGCTGCAGCAGGTGAGGCAGGGCAACTAACTGGGGAGAGAGGAAGGAAAGCACTGTCAGAAGCTGCACATGCTGGGCTGGGTTCATTCCTCTCCAAGTCTGGAAGGGAACATCATATCATTGTGCCTCCTCAGCCTGCAAATATCTAAAGGAGAGGTCCCTTGCCTCTCAAGACTGACTCCTATAGAGCACAGTCTACTGCTGCCTCCAGACAGTCTGCTTGCTCAACCAGCAGATGCCCATGAAGTAAATACAAAGGTGAATCCAAGCCTTAACATCCATGTGGCTCCCCACCACAAAACTTCTGGCTATTCACTTGTTCTGAACAGTAAGGAAGTTACACATCCAGAAACTATGCCAAAAGTACTTTAGAAGATTGCAGACCTAAGTAACAAACTGCAAGGAAATACCAGCACTTGGTAGCGTGTACACAGAGGAATTACAGAGAAGTTGTAAATCTGTCTCAGAGCAGGACCTGAATAACATGAATTAAATAGGGCATGGGGCAATGCTCTGGACCAGGAAGAAACAAAACATCAAATAGTTTCTCATTAACTGATCCCCATCCATTCTGGGCAATGACTGGAGCAGGGATTGTGCAAAAAAGAAAAAGCCATGTGATAGTGTAATTAAAGACTGTCACAATACAAACACACAAGGCGGCCAAAATTAAAGCAGATCTTTCTTATCTGGCTAGTGCATATTTTTGCAGCCCAATGAGGCCTAAACAAGCCTTTTTCTGCATTCAGGCAACCTTAGTCATCACCATATCAAAGCAGTGCTGCTCTTAACTAGACTTCAGTCTGCAAGCAATGAGTTCAGTTACTTGCACTGAAGCAGCACTTGAAGATTTCAAAAATTAAGACACATAATGGCACAAGCATGCCTAAGAGAGAATCCTTGGCTTGGTTTCTCTTTTGGGAGGGGGACAGAAGACAACCAGCACATCACACAAATGGAAGTAGAAAAGCAGCATGCATTACTGTGCCTCATCTTCCAGCACGTGCCATGGGAACAGAGAGATGTAATTATTTCCCCAAGGGTTCTCTGGAAGACAGTTTCAGGGCAGAGCATGTAAATCCTTGGCTGAATCCATGGCTGTAAGCACAGGGGCACCCACATCTCACATGTTTCTAGACTCCAGCAGAGCTTTCTGGTGGCCTCAGGTACCATCTGTGCATGACAATAAATATTGTCACTGACTGCAGGGGAATTCCTGGCCTTCAGAAAGAGTCACTCAGCATTTCCTACGCAGACTGTACAGACACAGCAGCAGAGAGAGCCATTGCTCAAACTCACAGTGGAAAAACCACCTGAAGAACTGAGTTCAGAGAAGAACAAACCACAGGCCAAATCCACCTCTGCAATCCACCTCCCCAGAGGCAGCCAAACTTCATTCATAACTTAAGCTTACTAAACAGCAAGAATGACAGAGCCTTAGCAAACCTGCTAGAATAAAAAATCTTGCAACACCCCAGAAGCAGCATCCCACAGATCCCAGGATAGCAATGACACTTACCTAATCTGCCATCTTTCAGCACACTCTGTGCCTCTCCAGGCCTTGGGACTCAGGGCCCTACTTGCCTTTCGGAGCAAACTTGTGTTGTCCTATTCTCAATTCAATTTTAAATATAAATTAAGGAAAAAAAAATAAAGCAGCCTACGAGGGACAATGCAGCACTTCCTTTCCTCTGCTTTTACAGAGAGACAATTCCAACCTTTGCTCAGACTAGGAGCTTGATCCTTTATTTGTAACATCTTGCAACCCTGAGGACATCACCAGTGGCAGAGGAAGGAAAAAGCCTGGGCTGGCTCTACTGCTTAATGCTCCAGATTACTCATTTTGCTTTCCTAAAGAAGAAAAGCATTTTGACTGCTAGGTTCCCAGATGTTGCAGTAAGGTAGAAAAACCATAAAGAAAGGCTTCATAAAAGCAAGCCTGTTCGCCTAACATCAATGGCTGGCCTTGTCATGCTCACATTTTGCAAGCTCCCATGTGAAAGCAATTCTGGTGTGAGCAGTTCGTTAGCATAACAATCCACTCCTGGGTGAAAAACAACTTGCACCTGTATAAACTGGTTTTAGACAGAAAAATGAAAACTATCTCTCACAAACAACTTYTCCTGCATGTACACACGGAGGGTTTGAGTGACCAATCAATAGAGGGTGACAGCTTGTTCCACACCAGTAAGTAATTGGCATGAAAACTACTGAGCAATTGGAGTCACACACGAGGTCTGTAAAACTCTACAAAAAGGAGTTATGTGAATAAACAGGGGGCTTTTTTCCACCATGAAGGAAATGGAGTCCATGTGATTTATTCCCATACCCAGACCTTTTTCACCACAGACAATCCCAAACAGCCCTGGAATTTCTCCACCAGCTTTTGCCCTGGTGTTTGCAAAGCCCTTTAGCACTTCCTTGCTATTTTGCTGTTGCACTGGCAAGGAACTTTCAGGGCAGAGACAAGTACCCAGGTTTCCTGCCTCATTTTAGTCAGGGGCAAACACTCAACATAAACAAGAGTTACCTCCCCACTGCTTTTCTCACAGACACACATTGCTTTTTGCTGCTGTGCTGGGTATGTAAGTGCAACTGGGAACAACTCACCAAAATTTAAGGAAGTTGTACCAAAATTTAAGAAACTTGTACCTCATCTAACAGAAAGTGTTTTCCTCACACTTTGATAACCCAGGCAGTTTCATTCCTATCAAACACCCTCTAAGAAATTGAAGAAAAGGTGAAGTTTGCACACACAAAAGCCCACTTCTGGGAAAGTGGTCACACTGTTCTGTCTTAATCAGTTACAAATCTAGAACGTAGCATTGCACTGTGTGGCATGGGGAAGGAACAGAAATTCAGCTGACACTTCTGCTTTTAGAACAGTAATTTCATGTTTAAGCAGAAACGTGCTATACTATCATATTAGTCAAAAAAGAAAAAATAATTCAAAATCATTGCTACACAAGGATTGGAAATAGAAGGAGGCAGTGAGGAAAAGCCAAGCAGTTGCTGCACAGTCCCACACTGTGTGTGCCAGTGCCTTCCCTCCACCTCTCCCTCTGCTCTTCCCTCATGCTGAAGGACAGCATCTGTTTCAGCTCAACCCCTGACCATGCACACTGCACAGGGACTCAGGGAAGATATGTTATGACCTTAACATATTTTTCCTCATAGTCTGTCAAACTTAGGGCCAGCACAGACATCCCTGGAATGCACCACATTCTGCAGAGCATTTCCATCTTCCTCCCCTTGCTACTACTGTAAGAGGAAACAACAGTGCCACCAGTTTAGTCATCAGATCACATTTATCCCTGCTACAGCCTTTAGGATTTCATTGGATTTTGGATCAATGGGGTTTTGGACCTGGTTCCCACAATGCTAATGAGTAGTGAGCTCCCACACTCTCTTTTGCACACACAACACAGATTTAAAAGTGATGCTGTTGGGCACAGCTCCAGGTACACCTGCTTTTTCTGTAACCTGGCAAAAAAAATTAAAATAAAATACATAAATAAAAATAACCTACAAAAACCACCATGTAACCATTCATACACATGGAAAATAGCAGCATTAATTCCAGTCTATGGTCCACTCCAAGGGAAGAGTCTCACCACCAGCAGACACAATAAAAATGAGCTTCTAGGACACTAAAGAGAAACAGAGATTTCAGATTCAAAAGCATGCAAGCTATTGTGGTGTCTTGTTTTTCAAGAAGCTTAGACTGCAGTCCCCAGCTATTTATACAGCTCAAAACCTTCAGAGTGACTAGGTGGCTTGGAGGTGTTCATGGGCTGAACCACATTTAGCAAAACAGAGTGTGAGGCACATWGAACATGGCATAACCAAAACCAATTAAGAAAAGAAAAAAAGGTAAAAAAATAGATCCCAGTTTTCAGTGGCTTCAAGAAATCATGAAAAAGAGAATGAGTGATGATTGCCATTGACAGTGATTTTCAACAGGACACATACTACCACACCAGAGTGAAAGCACTGAGGCCTTACCCCAAACACAAATACAAGCCTGACATGAAAGTTCTGTCCCTCCCCATTGATATCATATGGAAATGCACATACACTCACAAGCTTCCTTCAGGTTTTAAAACTCAGGGAGATGGATAAAACCCACACGAGATTCTAGTTAGCTCATCTCAGTAGCATATGCCAGCATTCCCCAAAATTGCAATAAATTGTGGTGATAAAACCTACAACTTCCTCCAGACTAACTCATTCCTTACTCCTAAAGGCAACTGGGACTGCAACCCACATATTCACTGGATAGCTGAAGATAAGAGCAAGTGACAATAAAGAACAAAAATATCTCTGCACCAAGAATTTACATAACTAGTTCCAGTTACTGCTAATTAGACCAATTTCCTTAATTCCTCTCTGTTACATCTTCCTGCATTTTTCAGCTCTAGTAAGAAGTATAATAAATTATTATTAAATAGAAACCTACTCGATCACACTACAAGTACTTAAAAGTACAGATTAGTGTCCTACTACTTTATTCTAATTAAAACCTTACAACTAGTAATCTGGTGGACTAAATAAGACACCTGAAGCTACTTCACTGTGCCAAGTCTGTCCACCAATTTTGGAACTTCTGAAATATTTAAAGTTTCCCCCCCCCCATCCTTTTGCTATGCAAGAAGACCTACACAAGGCAGACAAATGTGAATTACAAGGAAAAATTGTGCAATGAATCTTACAGATTCAACAGCAACTTCATATTTTCTTTTTTCTTCTATAGCAAGGATTTTATTTTTTTTTTTAACACAGAACATATTTTAATAGAGAAACTGTCTTGAGTTCTTCCTGCTTCATACCATATTATATGTCAACAGCACAACTCTCACAGGCACACTTCCATCTCAGCCACTGGGACCAAGCCAGCTCCACTTTGGGCATCCCACAGCCCACTCTCACACAGCAAGCCATTGCAAGCGTGTTGTACACAGTCAGTCACTCGAGAAGAGAGCAGCTGAGCAGCTCACACCACCACGAGAGCCCCTTTTCAAACAGAAAGCAGCTATCTACATGCAGGGCTCGGTCTGCCATGTGCAGAAATCCTTCACAACACTTGAAGAGGCAGCTGCCAAAAAGCAAATGCCAATTGGCAGCGTGGAGGAGCTCACTCTGGAGCCATCCCACGGGCACAGGCTCTCCAACTCAGTTTCTGCAGCCTCCCCTGAAGAGGCTGGGAGGGGGAGGCTTTCCCTTTGTGTAAGAGAGGGATGTTCCCAAAAGCGGGGGCAGAGTGTCTGGAAAAAAATACAAAGCAAAGGAGGGGAGAAAGGAGCAGTACAAAGAAACAGGAGTGAAAGAAACAAGGAACAAGATAACAGAACAAGACAGAAGATGGTTTTTATATTAACCTCCCTCCCCCTGTTGTGGGCATCAGTCTCTTCCTAGTAGCAAGCACCACAACAAGAGGAAATGGCCTCAAGACGTGCTAGGGAAGTTTAAAATTAGATATTAGGAATATTTTCTTCACTGAAAGGGTTGTCAACAACAGACTGGCCATGGAAGCAGTGGAGTCACCATCACTGAAGGTATTTTAAAAAGATCTGCATATGTGGCATTAGGGACACGGTTTAGCAGTGCTGAGGTAATGGCTGGACTTGATAATCTTAGACATCTTTTCCAATCTATGAACAATTCTATSATACTATCCATCAGGGAAAAGAGATAAATACAAGGATCAAAGAGAACAAAAACACTAACATGTCCTCAGATATTTGTGGGATTCACATTGTCTCAACCTGAGAGAAGCAGAGAAAAGAATGATCAAAAACAATTCTTATCTCATTCACTGCTCCTGTGTTGTGCCAAAGTAGAATGCAATATGGAGATTGTTTACCCAAAGTGATGGTGTTTTGTTTCCTTGGCCTATCAGGGTGTTACAGATGGATAATGAGATGATTGGCTCTCACAATTAAGGGATAACTATTGTGTGAATATTAAGAAAAGCTTTAGTGATGTACAGTTATGTTACTGTAGTTTAGATGCCCTCTGTTCTCCCCCCAGTTCCCTCTCCCCCCTGTATTGTTGCCATCAGACAGCCTGGGCTGTCCAGGACAGGTGCAAAGAAGGCTGCACAGGTGTCCCTGGCATGGGGCAGGGGGCAATGGAAAAGCTTGGTGCTTAGGGGGGCAGCATGGCAACACCTGACCTCCAATCCAGTTACAAGCAAGCAGTCTCCACTGGTAAATGGCAAAGAAGAGCTGACTGACAGACTTTGGGAGGGGCCAGGGCTGGCTGATGCAACCCCCAGGGGTATAAAAGACTGAGCATCCATCTTGAAAACAAACTGGCCATGTGGTGTGCATGAGGAGTGGTTCCCAGTGCTGTGAATTTTTCCTTATGTTTATTGTATTTTGTTGTAATACTTTGCTGTATTTTTGTCAAGGTTTAATAAACCTTTTTAAATGTTCAAAGTGAGCAGCTGCTTCTCACAAGGTCCAAGTGTCGGTCAGTCAGTCAGAAGATTCTGTGCAGTTCAGTGAAGTTGGGTGCTTGGGCAGATTCAGTTTTAGATGTAATGTAATATAGTGTAATATAGTATAGTAATATAGTATAATAAAGTAATTAATTGGCCTTCTTAACGCAGCCTCGGCCAGGTTTCAGGGTATCTCCCACAGGCTAATACAGGTCTGGACAATGCAGTCCTGTTCAGCACAGCCTGCCTGAGTTCCTAAGCAGCTCCCAGCCACAGGCCACCTTAGCAAGTTCAGGTGATACCAGACCTTTTGTGATCATCAGCTCATTCTGTGATTTCAGCTCTTTGCTTGCTAAGTGCCTTTGGCAGACACAGGGGGAGAGAGGAGAAGGCCGTGTGAGGTTCCACAGGGGTGTCTCTATTGAGATCCTCTGTGAAGGTTCTCAGGGAGAGCTCTTCTGCCAAACTGGGCAAAAGCAGCCCTTTATATAGGGTACAGGGATTTTTTTTAGGAATTGTCCAATAGTAAGGGTCAAAGGAAAGTGACTTATAGTCTTACAGAGAGATAAGCAAGGATCTGGAGGCAGAAAAAGGGGCTTCCTAGGTCCAGTCATCATAACTCAGCATTTCCTATCTTAGTCTGCTGACCGCCAGGGAGGCCTTGCAGGCCCTGTGCCTGCTACACCTTCTGATATCCACGGAGTCAGATGCATCATTCTCTCACCATTGTTGGGGCTACCCTGATTTCCAAGAGATATTCTCCTCCTTTCTCCCTTAACCCTCCTTCCACCTACTCCTGGTAAAACAAGAACAACCACAGCAATTTCAGGACAAAAACGGCTAAAACAAGGTGAGCCGAGCAGCAGTGGGCGGCAGTACCTGCGGATGGCCCAGATGGCCCTGCTGGGCACGGGCAGGCTGGGCTGCTCCCGGGGCACAGGCGGGTGGCAGGAGCTCCAGGCGCCGCGCTGGGCACAGCGCTGCTGCTGCTGCTGCTGCTGCTTCCCGTTCTCCCGGCCGGACGGCGGCGAGCCCCACGGAGCGGGCATGGGCGGCCGGGAGGGCCTCTGGGCAATGCCCCCATTCCTCCTGAGAAAAGGCAGGAAAAGGATGTGAGGACTTGTATTCTTGGCACTTTTACTCATCACAAGGTTGGACGCTGTGAAATCGGCACAACGCGGTATCTCAGTGTTAAGAACGGGAGCAGGCTCCCGGTACTAAAGTGATTTCAGTATTTATGATAAGAACAAGAACGGCCTAAAGCCAGGGGGCCAGGCCGAGCAGGAGCGCTCCTGTCGGGGATGCTGCGGCGCCGSCGCTGGGGCTGCTCAGCAGCGATGGCCCCGGAGGAGCAGTGCGGATTCAGCGGGCCAGAAGCCCCTTTTTATCCTGTTTTTTGTCCCTTTGGATTGGTTTCTTTTTGGATCCTTGATTTGCATGAAGGTTTAAGGCGCTTGATTGGCCCTCTACAGTTCTGTCCAGGCTGGCTCGTTTTGCCTGGGGAGTGCTGCACTTTACTGAGGTGTGTTAGGGTACGTTGAGCACCATATTTCTTACAACTACCCTTTAAACCCCTCTTACAACATAACAACCAAACTAACACTACATGTTTAACAATTATCAASTATTTTACTGTCACAGACACATTTTATGAAAAATCCTTCCCTTAGGATTTTTTCTCCTGAGAAGCTGAGAGGCCTCAGGAACAAAATGTAAACATTGATTATCTGCTGCTGTGGAATGCAACAGGTGCATCTGTGATTGGCCTCATGTGGTTGTTTCTAATTAATGGCCAATCACAGTCCAGCTGGCTCAGACTCCCTGGTCAGTCACAAGATTTTATTATCGTTCCATTCCACTCCTTTCCTTTCAAGCCTTCTAATGAAATCCTTTCTTCTATTCTTTTACTATTGTTTTAATATAATATATATCATAAAATAATAAATCAGCCTTCTGAAACATGGAGTCAGATCCTCATCTCTTCTCTCATCCTGGGACCCCTTTGAACACCACCACATTTTACAACAGTTTCTAACCTATTTTTAACAAAACTATAATGGACAACATTACTTTAATCCATAAAAAAAGCCTTTGTGTGCTGAGAGGACAGTATTTATTAGTTCCTAACTAGAGCTAGAGACTTGACAGCAAGAGAAGATGAGCACTCCTGTATCAAGCTGTTCTCTGGACCTCTGTTAAGATGGGAAGCACTGTGGTGTCACTCCTAATTTTTTGCTCCAGAAAACAAATGATGTTCCACCACTTTTAAACAGAAAACAAATCTGGAGAGGTTGGAAGAAGGAGCAGATGAGTTTTCAGCGGCACATAGAAGGCTGTTTGTTTTCTGCTGCCCCTTAAAGTCAAATGCAGTTGTGAAATCTTGAGCACCACAAAGAGATAAATGCACAATACATACAATCAGAGGAGATAACAAAATACAGCACATCTGGACTAAAGAGCTTCATTCCTACAAGCTAAACAGTTCCACATCTGGGCAAATGGCCACCACTGAAACAAAAAAATTGCTTGAAGAGACCCCCTGGAATGTGGGCCTGTGGAAGGGGGAGACTGAGGAAAGGAAGGCACAGATTTTCCTGCAGTTAATTAACAGTTGTGTTCCCTTTAGCCAGGCAGCTCCTGAAACAGCCTGTCAGGGTGTAAATACAAGTGTTAACAAGCAAGCTGGCTGTCAGCCCCCAGAAATCTCCCTGGCTCCTTGCCCACCAGTCACACCATTAGGAACTGCTTATCCAGTGAAAAGGGGAGGAATCCCCTGCAGATCCATGGTACCTGCCTGCTGATTGCCAGTGCTGCCAGAGGGCAGGTCTGAAAGTGGTCTGTGCCCATGAGGGCCCAGAGAAAGGGCCACAAAGGGAGGAAAGCCAGGATGCTCCTGAGAGTCCCCCTTCCCCTCCCTGCAGCTGCTGCTCTCACCTTGTGCCAGCTCTGTTCATTTAATTCACTGCAGAAACACAAATTCAGTGTCCTTTTTATAACCCAGATGCACACAAGCCCATGGAGGGTGTGACAGGTTCCAGGACTGGTGGGCAGCACCACTGGAAACCCAAGAAATGAAATGAGGAGCAAGAACTCCCATTCTCAGGAGCACTGAGCTCTTACACTCATTCACAGATCTGCACCAGGGATGTTTTGGGAGAGAAATGGATAAAAACCATATGTAATGGTTAATATAAAAATATTATAATAAACCAGGACTTATGACTCTGAATGGAGATGGAAAACAGCACAGTTATTTGTGACACTAAGTGGGTGAGGGGTACAAACTTCAAAGTATTTTATTTTTCTCCAGTGACTTCTGAGAGCTGCTAATTATTCCACCCAGAATTGGAGGAGTATTTTCCCTCTTTTTCAATCCTGAAAAGACAGAAAAAATACCAAACCTGGTTTTACTACTAAGCATCATATAACATTTCTAAACCCATGGCATTGTGACCGAATAATCAAGCAGACATTGTGAATGGAAGGAGTTAAACCAGAGAAACTTTAGGATGTTGATGCTTCAGTCAGAACTCCCACACTAAAAATAAATGTTAGCCTTGCCAGGGTGAATTCAGCATTTCAGGGATCAGTTCTTCACATCTGGTCAATTTACCTAACAAAAGTAATCAGGCAGCAAAAGAGTAACAAAAAATTTAAAATAAAAAAAAAACACCACTACAAAACACAGAATGCAATTGTGGGTCCCTCCAGATTTGTCAAATATCCATCTAATTCAGTAGGGCAAGTCCATCTCCCCCCAGTGCTGCATACCATAATAATACATACTTTAGACTAACAGGTGAAAACACCTGAAAAGCACCATAAGCATAACAAGTTACTTACAATTTGAGTCCATTGCAGGAGAGGGAAAAGAAGTCATAAACCAAGCACACACCAAACACAGTGACTCCAGTTTCTTTCACCAGCATTGCACACGTCCCAAGGAATAAACTAAGCAGCAAAAAGAATGGGGAGGCAGTGGGAGGGAAATGTTCCCCAACATAAAGCTGATCCACACTCCTGAAAAACAGAATTGACACGAAATACCTTAATTTCTCTGCTATTTTAATGTTTCCTACAGTCAAACAAATACTGAAACATTTTTCCTTAATGCCTTAAGATGGATGACACAAACATGTCAAGACATGAACAATCTAAAATGAGAAAAGGCTTAGCCAGAGGACAGGAAGGGAAGATGAAAATATGGGGAGCTGCTGCAATTCTTGGTGCACAAGAGGTGAAACAAAGACAAACAGAAAAATAAAGTAGACTTGAAACAGTCAGGGGAAGGCAAAGTACAGAAAAGGCAGGAAAACACCTGCTTTCTGTCATGTGGAACACACATGCTTAATTCTCCTTCTGGGACAAAAAGCACTAGGCAAGCAAAAATTCCTCCATCCCACCCCCAGTCCCCTGAGTCAGAGATGTGTCCTAATCACGAACAGACTGAGCAGCAAGCCCCCATCACATGGGAGAAGGTAGGAAAGAACTGAACTCAAACAGGCAGACTCCTGTGGGGTCACTGTGCTTCACACCTTCTGAAGAAAACAGCACACTGGGTTTGCAGCAGACAGCCCCAGAGGGATATCAGCAGTTTTTCCCTGTGGCTGTGATGACATGGTGCTATTTCTGAATGCAAACAATGTTATTTCAAACTGCAAATAATGCAAAAGGTGCAGAAATCCCATCCAAGGCAGCTATTTCTGTATCTATACTTGTTCAGTTACAGTTTTAGAACGCAGAGCAGCAAGCAGTGCCAAGTTTTCACCTGAAAAGGATGACTAATGGTCTAGACACACTCCTTAACTCTCTCAGACCAGGTGCTGCAGAGTACCACAGGCACAGCACRCATTTCAAAGGCAGGCATGTGCCTGCCTGCTCTTCACTCTACACACAGACAATCTGCCTTCCATTGAAAACATTTCTTCACAATTTTTACAAGCCCTCCTCTGCTGTACGGTCAGCAGCAATGTCAGTGAAGAGGGATTGTCAATGTTGACTCCTGGTTTAGTGGTTTTTTTGTTCTCATAAGCATCACCAYGGCTGCAAGCAGGGGCCAGGACACTTCCATACAGCAGAGCTGTGGGAAGCACCTCTGCCAACAGCCATGAAACACTGACAGCTGCCTCTGGTCCCCTCCTCAGAATAAAGAATCTCATGATGTTACCACGTACCTATTATAGGAGAGAAAAGCCAACAGAAAGAGTAAACAGGCGAGGACATCTGCTCTGCCTACTATACCTGTTACCTGAAAGGAAAGGAGACACACAGGTGTAAAAACACATTTAAAAAAGTAAAAGCACCCAGTGACTGCCTCAATAATCCATGCTCAAAGCTACCACTTTAAGTTTTTGATCTTTCAGTGTTGTCCTCCCTCAGCATACCAAAATGTTATTTGGACAGTGTAGGGGCACAGACACATTTTATGAAGAACCCTTTCCTTAGGATTTTTCCTCCTGAGAAGCCTCAGAAACAAAATGTAAACAATGGTTATCTGCTGCTGTGGAATGCAACAGGTGCATCTGTGATTGGTCTCATGTGGTTGTTTCTAATTAATGGCCAATCACAGCCCAGCTGTCTGGACTGTCTCAGTCAGTCACAAGCCTTTGTTATCATTCTTTTTCTATTCTTAGCTAGCCTTCTGATGAAATCCTTTCTTCTATTCTTTTAGTATAGTTTTAATATAATATATATATCACAAAATAATAAATCAGCCTTCAGAAACATGGAGTCAGATCCTCATCTCTTCCCTCATCCTGGGACCCCTGTGAACACTGTCACAGTGTAGGGTATGCTCAGTTTTGTCTGCTGCATTTCTAGCTTGGCAAAACAAATGAGTAAGCCAACAGTAAAGTCATTCCTTACTTAATAAAATATTAATTAAGCTATATAGAAAATGCCAATTTTAAGGATTTGTTTTAATTTTGTATAACAAGGCTTAGATGAGAAATGCATCCAACTCCCAATACTGAAATTTGTTAAAGAAAATTACTTACTATGTAAGTAACATTGGAATGAACTTTCTCACCAAAAAGGGATAGGATGGAATTTATAGAATTTATTCCTCCTGAACAATATGAGTTTGCAAGAGTTTCTTCCTACAGATTAATGAACAAAATCTTTTTATAAAAAGGAAATACTGAAGAAGAATAGATAAACACTTTTTTTTACAGTTATTTCAATATTCTATTTCATAAGGATCTAAAAATCACCCATAAAGCAAATCAAAGGCCCATTGAAATCTCGCCCCTTTTGAGATTACATAATTAAGTTATATTCAGAGCTCTGGCATTTATTTTAACCTTTTAAAGTTCTGACCCAGACAAAAATAAATTCCAAGAGGGCCTCATCTAAAACCTCCCTTAAAATATAAAGCTGTATTATCAAAAGGAGCCTGGCTGATTAGTTCACACAACACAGCCCAGGGAGTAACTCCAAAGCTTGTGGCTTTGTGTTATTAAGGTAATCTCTCCTCAAAAGTTCTCAGCCACAGGAGCTGTTTCCCTCCCCCAGTTACAAAGGCTTGGAATGAGAGCAGTCTGATGTCAGTGGTATCTCAGCTAATGAGAGCATTTCTTTTTTGCAGTGTGGAAATCTGGACATTGCCCTTCCTTCTCCAAGACAGCAAGACTCCCTTTAGCTACACAAGTGTCTCCTAGTGCTAACAGACTGCAGTTTTGGAATGACTACATCTTTAAATGTTTCCTTATAACAAACAGAAAGATTTCCAATATGAGCAGCTGTTCTTTAAACTTATGCTGGTGTTCGTGAACAACTTTTTTTCTGAAAAGGATTCTCCTAGATTTTAATTGAAATAAATATAAATTAATCCATGGGTCACACCACCTCTGTCTGAGAGAGCTCCTCCAGAATACACAGTAATGCTGCCTTCACTTTTCCTCCCCAAAACTGATGGCTATAGGAGATGACTGAAGGCATGCAACAATATCCCAGCAGGAGAGCACAGCCTCACTGAGGTCTTTGGTTTCAGAAAACTCCTGACTGTCCATTTATTCCCAGCAGAGCTGATTAGGACCACCATTTAGAATTCAGTTCCAGAGCACAAAGACTGCAAGTATGAATGTGCTTTTTTCCTTAATGACTCCTACAAATTATTTTACATAGAGTACATTCCCACCTTTGTTCCCCCACAGCAAAAAATCACAAGTACAACATCGTGTATGACTCAGAGGTTTCCTTAAAAAAAACAGATGGAATTTTGAAGAATTAATTTCTTTTTAGGCTGGGTGGCACATACTTACAGCCTCGGTGTGAATGGGGTGCACAGCGAAGAAGAGCGCCGTGACAAAAGCAAGGCGACAGTCCTTGAACACAGCTTTGTCACAAGTGTACATCAGCACAAGGGTCACCAGGCAGTGTAAAATTACATTCACTGCGTGGAAATACAAGGGGTTCATGCCAGCCAGCAATATGTTTAACCTGTAAGGAAACAAAACAAAACCATTGCTAAATTAGAGATCTTCTAATAGCAAGGCAGCTTTCAAATACTCTAAATTATGTCTTTTGCCCCATTTGCAGTCATTTAATGTCAGTGCTATTAACCTAATTACTGCAAACCGCTCTAAACTTTGGTTTATTTGATTAAAGAGAATCCATTTTCCCAATTTTTCTATTATGTGGTTGTGTTTGGCAGCCTTTTTGACAGAGAAGGGAGAGTGCTGTGCCCTCCCAGCAGAGTTTACTGCACTGAGACCACGCCTGTGCTTCCTTAGCAGCAAATCACCCTGGCCAGCATCCTGGCACTCGTCCGATTTCCCTGTTGGCACCTTCTGTGGTTCTGCTGGCCAYGTGGCAGCTTTACAACATGGCTAGTTATCTTCTGCTCCAGAATAGATTCTTTTGCCCAGGAACAGCCAAAACAAGGATTTGGTAAGGTGCTGGAGCATCTGCTTAGCATAACAGGGGCATTTATTCCCATTTAACTTTCAAAACAGTGTCACACATTGAAGGTTAAGCCTTTATTTAACTGCTTTACTGGCATAAAGAAGCTTGTCTAACAGTTCACATCATTTTTATAAGGACATTGATAGCAAAGATAAGTTAGCTAACATCACCCTAGACTCAGTGAGACAATTAGGGTTAATTATTTGTGTCGATCATAAAAAAAATAAAATGTAACAAGCTGTTATGACATTTGTTTGACAGCATGTATCAATACATTCTTCTGGTTACTGTGTTTTACAGCCAGCTTGCTTAACAGCTGCTGACAAGCCTTGCCTTACATACAGTTGAAGATAATTCTCTTAAATATTAAGAACATCTGTACATTTGGACAAATACATATATTTATATATATACACAAATATACACACATACACATGGTGCCTATCTAGGGAAGACTCCATATATGAACAAGGAATCCGGAAAAATGTCTAACTAATGTTGAAGGGGTTTTTTTTCTAAACAAAAGACAAGATAACCAGTGAAAAGAAGATTCAATCTAAATATTTTACATGAAGTTGTAAATATGCTATAGGGTCAATAATCCTTCCTGTTGTTGCTAAAAGACTCCAGGTCTCCCATGACAAACATGACGTGACAGCAAGGCCACTGAGCTGTTGCTACTCTAAAAAAACACCTTAGGTGTTTCTGTGAGACAGAGGAGGTGTGAAGAGGTCTGTGAGAGCCAGACAACTTTTTTTTTTTTTTTTTTTTATAAATAACTCTCTACATTTCTTATTCATAAGCAAGGAAGTGCTAGCTGTCCTGGGTTCAATTTTCCAGGCCAATCGAATTTTACCAGACCAAGAGTCTGACTTGTGCATTCCTGCTGTGCTCCCATTGGAGTGTTTGTGGAGGCAACAGATGAAACCCAGAGAGTTTGTGGAAAAGTGAGATTTTGGCATGACTTGACCTTTCCCTTTGAAGTATGGGTTGATGTAGTTACATTTTGACAAGACATCAGTCTGTGTGATTTAAGAATACACAAAGAGTTTGGAGGTTTTTCTTTTTTTATCCCATTTCTCCTGCAAGCCACTTCAGGGCAGCAACATCCATCACTTTCCCTTATTTCTACCAGCACTGAATGACAAACCACAACAAATGGCAGTAACACACACCCAGCCAGAGCTTCAGCTGCAAACACAGTGCAGCAGCAGCAGGAGCCCCCAGGCCAGAACCTTGTTTTCAGCACAGGGCTGAGGGGAACAAGGGGCAGCACGGGGCCACTAAAGGAGCCATAGTTCAATCCAAGGCACCTGCAGATGTGCACAGTGACAGGGACCCTCTGCAGGAGACATTCTTTATACAAATGAATCATTTCTGGCTCTATATCAGCTGAAGCAGAGCCCACTGAGCCCCCTCAAATGCCAAAGTGTGATCTGGGAACCTGATTTCTGGAGAAAGCAGATGCAGGCAGGCGAGGACAAGTGCTCAGGTGATATGAACTCATGCACCAAAAGGGGAGAAATTCCCATTTAGCTGGCCAAGTTGTGAGAACCAATCACTTAACTGATGACATCTGGCAATACTCTTGAAAAATTTTCATCAGTCTCCATGGATCATATCTGATCACTTCCCATCCTGCAAAACAGGTCTGCTGGCAGGAGGGGCAGAACTTCATAGGTAAGGGATCTTCCTACCCCCACCAGGTCCCCTATCCATAACGTGGGGTGAGTCCTTCACACCCCATCAAGTCAATGAGGCTTGTAAGCTGTGAGTTACCTGATGTAAATTAGTGAGAACAGCTCTGCAAAGGCATCAAGCCTGGCAGCTTGGCTGTTCCCCTACGTGTTCTTTAAATAAATAAAAAACAACAGAACAAAATACAAACATAATACCATGCTGTTCAGGTAACTCTTCCACTAAACAGCAAAATCAGCCTGCAAGTGTGTTTTAAATACCATCTTTGGTGGTCCATGAACACTAAACATGAGCGTGTGCAGGTGCTATATTCACACCAGCGCTTTTTGCTGCTAAAGCTCTTTGTCATAAGAAATTAGGCCACATGGCAATGAAGGAAACATTCTTTAGTCCCGAAACAATCCCAGCAGAACGATGTTGAAATGTTAGCAGTGGTTAAATTTATTGTATGTCAAAAATCTGGGTCTTCAAACAGCTCTAATCCAAGTCACAAGAACGCTGCAAAGCTGCTCAGCTCGCACAGCCATGGGGGAAAAAAGGCAGCCTGCTATGGAATGCCAAATGTGCTCCACTGCAGGGGAACTGGGGAGCAACTTCTGGGCAAGGGAGCCAAGAAGGGGATGGGTAAATAAAAAATTACTTCTTCCCTCTTAATCCTTAATACCCTAACAGAGAGAGCCAGTCTTGTTTACTGGCAGCAGCATGCAGCAATTATACACAGCAGACTGTTCAGCAAACAAAGGAAGTGAAACAGAGATATGGATCTCAAAATTAAGGAAGAAGTGGTCTTTCTCCAACACAATGTTCATAAACAGAAGAGCAAGCAAAAACAGTACTATACTGGAAGAAGGTGGTGCTGTCCATGTATTTCCATACTTATACTGCCCCAAAAATGGGGAAAATCATATCATGCAGCCGTTTCTGTATGAAGATCATAACCTCTGCCTGAGCTACAGCACAACTTGTAAGACACAACTTATAAAGAGATTCCACCCTGCACTGAAAGCGGGTATTACTTTGCATAAACTTTGCCACATTTAACACACAATTCGAACAGGAAAAGATCATCACAGGAAACTTAATCCATYCTTATGTATTAAATTAATTGATATAAATCTGCATGTGAGCCTTCCTTATAAAAACTGTGGGGGTTTTATGAGGTATGGGATGCTGTGAGACTTTCCATTAAGTGTTGCTTCCACATCTTGTGGCCTTGGTAGAGCACACAGTGAGGAGAGGAGGTGCTCTGGGSTGTATGAACAGGCTGCTCCTCAAAACAGAGACGTGTTTGCAACCAGCATCCTCAAGGTCTGGGGCTGAACACAGCAACACTGCTAGGAATAAAGATCCTCTAAAGAGGAGATACAACCATATCAGACATGGAGGTCATTCCTCAGAGGAGCCACCCACTAAACACTTGGAGAAGAGTTTTTACGGGTTTAGCATCGCTGCTGGAAGAGTCCCTGGAAGAAAGATTCTGCCAAACTTCCTGCAAAATGGCAAATGGCAGTTCAAATGCAAAGGCCCTCAGAAGACCCAGGGAAAGGAGAAGAAGAGCACCAAAGATACACCAAGGTGCAGTCTCTCAGTACTAGGTGACATTGACAGGTACCTTCTAACAGAGCTGACCACATCATCCCTGCCACCACCAGAACAAAAAACTGAGTACAGAAATCTCAGCATTGATCACATGTCCCAGCAGGGCAGACAGGCTGCACTGAAACACTTATTCAAGCCAAGACTCAGCACTGTTTTTGTGGTTTTTGTGCCCAAGTGTTGCAGCAAGTGTGGCTCAGCATGTCACACCCAGGGCAGAGCACTGCCCAGAATACACAGCCATGCAGCAGGCACACCAAAATAAGAAATCCCTTGGATTTATTAAGGTTGATGAATGTTTTCCAGGAACCATGGAACAGTATAGCTTGCTTTGCCACGTGCAGCAGTTTTTCTACCATTCCTCCACCATCCACTCTCAGGAAAGGAATTGCACAGCTCCACTCTCAAAAAGAGAGGCTTCCACAGGCAGCAGCCTTCTGTTGAAGGCTCACTGAATAGAAGCTGTACAACAGCTCTCCAGAAGAAAGCAAATTATTCTCATAACCTCCATCAGTACCATCAGATGTCCTGCAGAGAAGCTGTCAGGGACACATCAATTCTGGGTAAGCAATTCCCCACAGAGAGGGCCTGGAAATGGAGTGGGACTCTGTGACTTCACCCTCACAGACTCAGAGGGGTCTATGCTGCAAGAGCACAGGCTCACAGACAAATTCCACATATACACACAGTTATGGTATATAATCACCAGCACCCCCACCCCAGCTCTAATATAGTGCTTTGCTTTTCATTCACTTGTATACATGAAGATTCATTCAATCTTTTTTAAGGTCTCTTATGATTTAAGAATATTGTATACCATAATTGGAGAGTTTCTCTTTTTATAGACTTTGTTATTATCCCTGGGCAGCTCTTGCTTAGTTTAATCTGTTTTATTATTTTCAGAAGACTAACAATGAAACACAACACGTTATGAAACAGAAATGCAAAGGATAATAATGGTAATTTGTTATAGCAAGTAACACTTAMTGGAAAGTCTCACAGCATCCCATACCTCATAAAACCCCCACAGTTTTTATAAGGAAGGCTCACATGCAGATTTATATCAATTAATTTAATACATAAGGATGGATTAAGTTTCCTGTGATGATCTTTTCCTGTTCGAATTGTGTGTTAAATATGGCAAAGTTTATGCAAAGTAATACCTGCTTTCAGTGCATGGTGGAATCTCCTTGTAAACTCCACAGATGCATGGACTTCTTGCCAGGAAAATGAGCATTTGCACTCCAAAAGAGGTGCAGCTGCATCTGTGGCAATAATGGCTAAGGCTCTATGTGGAAACAGCTCAAAGATTAATGAAAAACCTGTAGCAGTGAACAGAATAAGCCCCTTTGCACTGGTGTTCCTGCAATGGTCAGCTTCCACCGGGAAGTGCAAGAGCACTYGGTGCTGATTTGCGCTGATAATCTTCCCACAGTACAGTACAATGCCTGAGAATTAAATGGACAATAAGGCTTAAATGGTTTGGTCCTTGGTTTGCAGTAATGGCAATGGGTGACAAGACAGAGGCTGCACCAATTCCCACCTCCAGCCACTGCCTCAGAGCACAGGAGTCATCACTCACAGAGCAGAGTTAAGTGCAGGCATTCAGAGCAGCTTGTTGCCTTCCAGCAGGGATAGGGAAAGGAAAAAGAAATCACAATTAGACTGGGAAGAAGCAGCACTTGAAGGTGGCAAATGTGCCAGGGCAGAATTTTCTGGTAAAACCACAGCAAGTGTGGTTTGATGATCATTCCTGTGTTGCAAACAACAAGAATACCCACTCACACAGCTCTAGGTTTGCCCCCACAAGGGGCCTTGGTAAACTAAGTAGAAGAAAAGAAATTCAGAAGAAAGCAAATCATTCTTATGATGGACCTTGGTAAACTAAGAGAAGAAAAAAATCCAGATGATGGCAAGCAACAAAATTACAAACCAGGTGTCATTTTATCTAGTGAACAAAATGCAGTTTGTCTTAAAAAATATTCTTAAGTAGCACCTCAGCAAGAAATGAGGAAATGAACATCTCATGAACCTCTTCAGCAGCCATCCATCAGTGTGAAGAGAAGAAGGGATGAGACATGATCAAAACCAAGCTAAGACAGTCACTCATCAGGAAGAGAAAGCAATAGAAACCAAAATCAAGTATAAAGTTATTAGTCCTAAAGACAGTATTTCAAACTGGACATAACAGTTCTTCACCAAATATGAAGTAAGTTTGAAATAAGCTGAAGACCATGAAGGAAATGCCATTCTAACTTACAAAGAAGCAAAGAAAAAAGGTAAAAAAAAAGGTATAGTGAGTGAAAAGAGAACATTCTTTTTTTCTTTTCCCTTTCTTTCTTTAAGACTGTGAGACAATAAAGAGAAAGCCCACGAAAGCAGTCAGAAACAGTGAGGAAATGCAGAGAAATGCCTTTAGGTAACCAGCAGCAGGCAGAGTACTCTATTTTCATGGACTCTAAAGAGTATTGACAAGGATGCTCCTGTGGGCAAGAAGGCTGGTCGAAAGCTGAGACTTTTAGGTAAAAGATGGGCAAAGAAAATTAATGGTGACACTGGAGCAAGAGGAACAGAATGCCCAATGAGAGAAAATCTCCAGGAATCGGTCGGCGTTAAATAGAGACAAGACACCACTGAAGCAAGCAGCAAAGATAAGCATGGCTGCATCCACCTCAGCCAAGTCATTCAGGAGAATTAGAGAGCTCCTTCTCTCATAGAAGGCTTTAAATTCAAGAGACGGGCAAATTTCATTCAGGGCTGACAAAACACGAAGGCAGACTCCTGCATGCTTCATGCACACCTCTGCAAGCAGCACGACAGCACAGACCCCAGCCAGGTCTGTAGCCCCATCCCTGGGCAGGGAGCCTCCCCTCACCCTCCACAGGAGTCCTGTGCTCCTTCCAGGGAGTGCAAGCAGCCCCAGAGAAACCCAAACTTACAACCACAAATATCAGACACCTGCTACAAAAATGACATTTGTGAGGGAGACCTTTTGTGCACCTGAAACTGGGGGGGAAAACCCAAGCTTTGGGGCACCAAGCTTTGGAAGACACCTAAAACCACTGCAAGGCATTCTGCTCTGGGTCAAAAGAAATGCTTATGTGCTTAGAGATGTGTCTGTATATTCCAGCTATAACACAACCAGTTTTACAAAAGTATCTGCTTTTCTTCACCAAGCCCACCTCATCCAGTGTGGCTACACCAGCACTACATCAATTTCTTGGCAGGTATCACAGCAGCAGTGTGGAGAGTAACTGCCACAGCATGAGTAGAAATAGTAGACTAAGCTGTACAAGAGAAATACTGACACAATCTTAAACATTGTGATGTTCAGAGTGAAGAAAATACTTGTGCACTGTGTATTTAACCTGACACATTATAGCTCCACTATATTACCCTGCACTGTCAAGCTGTAATACAGCATTAAATCAATAACAAAGAAAATGTAAGGTCTTTTTTCCTTCCCCAGGTTGTTTTGGTTCTCTTAAGCTCCCTGTCCTTGAAACTTATGCCACTGATACAGCTGAAAAAACAGAAGGATCAGCTGTAAACAACCAGATAGATCAGAAGGCTGACAGTGAGTTATAGAATCAGTTCTCTCTTCAGCTATGTATTTACCTCTAACCCAAGCTCACATTCACTTAAGGCTTTGATCCAAAGCCACTGGAGCCTCACATGAGGCTGTCAATGCCAACCCAGAATACTGAGCTGCTGCTGAGGGGCCCTATTTACTTCCCAGGCAGGTACACACCCAGGCCATCACTGGCTAGCAGCCTTGGTGGGCAGACCTGGAAGGTTACCCATTCTGCAGTCAGCACCTGCAGAGTACAGCCCAGACTTTTTAATTTATCTTTTTCCTCTTTTTTTTTTTTTTTCCCAGCTAGAGTACTAGTAGGATGGCTCTCTGCACAAACTGTGTCTTTTCTTGTCTTTTCAAATTCCCTTTTGCAGCTTACTCCCCATCCAGCTCCTCTCCTCCAAGGGGTGGAGTGGACACTGACACCCTCCCCAGAGAGCCAGGCACACTCCCAGTGAACACCACTCCCACCTCCTTTGGGGAAGGCCAGGTATCTGCTGTGCTTCCCTGCCATGCCATCCTCCCAAGCCTTTGTCACAGCCACGTGTCCTAGATGTGTCACCATCTTTTTCTTCTGTCCCTGGTGAGCTGTTCCTTGAGACATCCCTCACCAGCATCTGCCTTGGCACCACCAACGAGCCTGAGCACACAGGGCCTTCACTTCTCAGCCACCTGCAAACCAGGAGGCTCTATCTGATTAAATGGCTTTACATCTTGCCATACAGGGGAATTTGAAAAGCTTTATTCTCACCATTTTCTATCACTGTGTACCTTCACTGTGCTGCTGACTACACCAAATCTTCATCACCTGTGTTTCTGGGTTGGAGAATCTATCTAAATGGGGATTTGGCAGACAGAAAGAGGAAGGGAGACAGCATTGAGGATTGCACCTTCTGCTTCAGCAGCTGAGAAACATTTCTGCAAAACCACTGGAAACAAGGAGTAACTGAAGTGCTACTGAGGGAATAAATGATTCAGTGAACTTCTGTTAGTGGAGGCAAGGTGTAAGACAGAAAGCACCCAGTTTAAATATAAATCCTGACTGAATTACAGAACTGGCAGTTCTCTTTTTCCCCCTTTCTTTTTCTACCTTTCATCTCAACATTTTATAGGGAAGACACCAAACGATAGTATGTTTTGAGTCCAAGAAGTTGCCTTCTTTAGAAAGAAGATTGAATCACTTCTTAGAGAAGAAAACAGCTGCAGGTAAGTAAGTCAAAGTGATAGCAGCTGGAGAAGAGAGCATGAAGTAAGTTTTTCTGAAGGACTAAGCAAAACCACTGCCTACCATCTCAGCTCATGTGCAGATGAGGAGCTGTGCTAGACCTGTCACCTAACAGTTAACCATGTGTAATAGGAATGCTCCTGAACCAACTCATTCAGCATTCCTTTATTTTATGGAAGTCAAGAGAAAAGGCAAGAGAAGTTCAAAGACACAAAACAGACATTATTTAATTCAACAGTCCATATGGAGGCTTTTTTCCCCTTCTGATGTTAACCCACACAAAACAGTGCAGCAATTCTGTGAATAGTTTAAGTTTTGCCTAATGGTTCCAGTGGGCCACTCTTTTTTTTCCTCTGATCATTCATACTGTCAGATCCAGTGTGAATAATGTCAAATACTTGAGCTCTTTTCACTGTTTGGCTCCAGAGCATTAGTCTAGAGGAATGAGGACTGTCACTTATGATTTCCAATTCATCAGGGACACTGAACTACTGCTACACAATTTCAGCAATGTCTGCTTCAGATTTTTCTGACAGATGGGTGATAAATTTTTTTAATTGAGATCATTTCAGGAATATGTAGCTTATACGTAGGATATGTTCAGCCTAATGAGAAGCCCACAGGGCATTTTGGGTCCTGCCTCTTACTTCCACAGCCACAAAAGGCAGAAAAGAGACAAAGTTTCAGTAGATTGATGAATCTGTAGATATAAATTTCAGCCCACCCTTCACATCTGTTCTGTACAGCAGTTTGGAGATCTCCCAGATTCTTTAATCTTAATACAGCAAGATGCAAAACAAGCCTTTAGAGATGAAAGTTTCATGCAAGAGAAGTAGAGCCACTAGGCTGATATAAAGATTCATGCTGCTATTGGAATGCCTTGGATTTGACCAAATTAGCACAACAACAAGATAAATTAAATAAAATAAGCAAATCTACAAACAATAAAAATACGAGAATACTTTGGTCCTCTCTTCCCTCCTTCCTGCAAGCACCACACAATTTTCTCGAGTATCTTAAGTGGGTGGAGTAAATTCTAACAAAAGTATTAGGTAACAGAATGGAAATGAATGTTGCTATCAGTTTCTGCTGAGCTTTTTACAAGAATCAGGGTAAATCCTTTTTTTCCTTCTGCAGGAAGACGGAGAGCAAGCAGCAACCTCCTGCTGGGCAAGGCAGGGGCGGATGCCTCGGGCAGGCAGAGCACGGCTCAGCCACAGGTTCAGCGCCGCTTGGCAAAAGCTGCCCCAGGCTCCTTTGGAAGCGCTGGGTTTCACTGAGGATTCACTCCACCCCGTTCTCAACATCCTCCTCTGACACCCTACTGGTACAAATGAAATGGGAAGAATGTAGAAACTGGAAGGCTGGAAGGATAATTGGAACACAGTGGATATAATCTCCCTCTGCAGCCAGGGAAGATAAACGATTCCTTCCCTATTCCAAATGCAATGCCAAGTGGTGAACAAATGACTCTGCCTTTGACCCAATGTCTTGGCTGTATGGTTATTATAAGCATCGAGGATTAAATCTTGTTCACAAAATTAGTGTCATTTYCCCTCCAGAAAGGACTAGGCAGAGACAGCACTTCATCCTTTTTTGACACACCCCCCTTTAAACAGCAAAGGCAAAACCAGTTCAAGTACATACAAATGGGAACTAGAACATTTAGTTTCCATTTCATTATTAAACTTTAAGTTCCTTTTGCTCATTAGCATCACAATCTCAATCCTGCAACCTGATCTAGGAGGCCAAGTCCAGCACTCCAGCGCTAATGCGTGCAACGAGGTCAGTGGTGATACAAACACGTTCACTCTTCCCTCCAATTACCCCCAGGTGTGTTGCTGGAGGAATGGATTAATTACATAGATC
The DNA here is from genome assembly GCA_014549065.1 of Cardinalis cardinalis. Classification (NCBI taxonomy): domain Eukaryota; kingdom Metazoa; phylum Chordata; class Aves; order Passeriformes; family Cardinalidae; genus Cardinalis; species Cardinalis cardinalis. The sequence goes on from JACDOX010000030.1 coordinate 6,743,619, forward strand.
TCCAAACTACAAGAGTGTGGTTGGACACACGATGGAGAGAGAAGGGTCTGTGTGCACACAAAGCCAGCTCTGCCGGCAACTACCTACTCCCACCTCACTCTTAACAAAATGCGCTGAGACGCCCTTCAAGAAGGTACCAAACCTGTTCCAAAAAATCCAGCTTACAAGGGTCTGTGCTATTCAGCTTTCCTTCATGAGGAGCATGCCAGCCCATGCCCAGACAGCCAATACTGATGGCTCTTGGCTCCAAGTCCACCTTTACAACCAAAGAGCATCAAGTGCTCTGCAGGAGTGCCAAAGGGACATTCCATTTCCCAAAACTGCTCCCGCTTCACAGAAACACTCAATTTCCACATATTCACGAAATTCTATTTATATATCCGGTGTGCTAATGAGTTACTCAATCAGCAGAGTGAACCAGGAACCGGTAACACATCCCCCTGGCAGAGTTGCCAATGCCCATACCCTTTATTCCCAACACCTGCTGTAGTTTGTAATGAGCATCCACCGATCACCCAGCACTAGACGTCACTCAGCCACACCGCCAGCTCTTCAGCACAGCTCTCTGCAAACACATGCATCATTTCTAAATGCTAAAATGTGCTAAATATTCATCACCGTTAATGTTCCATCAGAATAAATTAGAGAACAAGCTAATGGAAAGAATGACAAACTGTATGGATTGTAACTGAGCTGATTTGCCACAAATTCTTCTCCTGGGGGAGAGAGGCCAGCGAAGGTTTTCTTTCTAGGATTAGCGAAGGTAGCTGTCACTTTACTGCTGCTCGACTTCCCTTTATTCCTGTAAAACCGAAACTCCTCCTCAACAACTTTGCCCGGTACAGGGAGAAGGAACATCTGAAGCAGGGAGGCTGCAACTCCGCGACTGACAAGCGAGGCTGGCAGCTGCCAGGAGGGATGCGCGGTACCCGCGGGGCTGACCCCTCCACTTAGCGCTAAGAATAAAGGCAGAGATAACTACGGGTCTGCTTCAAAACACAACGCGGGAAGTTTCTGGCACGATCACTCAACTGCGGAGAAAAGGTACTCGAGATAAAGCACAGGAGGAACTCACGAGGAATTCATGTGAGCACCTTCCCCAGCCAAAAGCGCTTTCTGAAACGCTCCGTTTTCCCTTTTATCCCTCCCGCAGCCCGGGGAAGAGGCGCCACCTGCTCCCAAGCGGCGGGCAAAGAGAGACACTTGCCGGGAGAGCGGCAGACTCCTCCGGAGCGTCTCCTCATCGCTCCCCTCTCCGGCAAACTTGCCCCGGGCCGGGCCGCGGGACCGCCCCGGCGGCGGAGCCCCCGTCCCGCAGCGCTCCGGGCAGAAATGCTGAATCACGAAGCCGAGGGCGCGGGACCGGGGGGCTCTCCCTGACCCCGACCCGGGGCCGGCCGCCCCCGTCCGCCCGGGCACGAGCCGGGAGAGGCTCTGGGCGGAGAGGAGCCCCCCGCCCGCCGGCCGACACTCACTTGAAGGTGAGGACGCAGAGGGGCCGGTAGGACTTGTGGCTGGTGTTCTCGGCCATGCGCTTGCCCCAGAAGTCGTTGGCGAAGGCGGCGGACACGGGGGCGGCCGCCCGCACGTCGGGGTTGTTCACGATGGCCCAGACGTCGTCGTGCACGAACTCGCCCCGCAGGGAGTTGCCGTAGCAGAGGGCGCACAGCCCCGCCAGCACCGCCGCCGCCGCCGCCCCGCCGCGCCGCCCGCCCGCCGACGGGCAGGGGTCCGGCGCGGCTCGGTCCCGGCTGCGGGAGCCCCGCGCCGAGCCCGTCACCATGGCGCGGGGCTCTGCCCCGGCTGCCCCGGCTCCGCCGCCGCCGCGGCGCGGGGAGGCAGCGGCGCCCGCATGGTGCGGGGCGGGCAGCGGGACCGCCGCCGGCCACTCGCGCTCTGCCGAGGCGCAGCCCGCCCGGCTGCAAATAAACAGCGGCCGCCTCCCCGCGCCATCCCTTCTCCTCCTCTTCCTCCTCCTCCTCCTCCCCCCCCCCGCGCCCCCTCCCGCACGCATGCTCCTTGCCGCGCTGTCACACCGCCGCCACCTCCTCAGCCCGTCGGCGCCGTGCGCTCTGGTGCGCTCTGCCCGCGGTGCCCCCTGCCCGCGGTGCCCCTGCCCGCGGGGCGCTCTCTGCCCGCGCTGGTTCCGCCGCACAGCGCGGAGGGGACGCGCCCGGCACGGCCCGCGGGCGGCGAGCGCAGTCCCGCTGCGGCGCTCGGGTCGCCGCTGTCCCTGCTCTCTCAGGAGACGGGGACCGGGCTGTCCTGCCGCCTGGGGCCAGCGCCTCCTCCGATCCCCCGCGCTCACCTGGCCAGCCGCAGCATCCCAGCCGGCTCCACGGCACCCACGCTGCTCCACAGCATCCACAGCGTGCATACCGATCCGCTACCGATGCTGCGCCGCATCCGCGCTGCTCCACGGCATCAGTGCTGGGCCACATCCTCCACGCTGCGGCGTCGGCTGTGCTAAACAGTCCCCCACTGTGTCCTGCTGGAGGAAAAGGCATTTTCGTGCCACAGAACTTGTTTTCTCTRCTCTGGTCCATTTCCTGTCTTTATTCCAAAATCGTTTGAGAGCTGCAATGGGTCCATACCCTCACATGGATGACCTTTCCTGTGTTAGTGATAAGCCTCAATAACTTAAGAAAAGGCCATGGTCAGATCATCTAGTCACTAATTTATGAAAACTACATAGTTACAGATTTTTCAAAAACCAGAAAAACAAGGACTCGATTAATGGGGTTTTACCCTTTAAAGAAAACCTTCTGCTTATTACCAAACAAAGCAATAACATTGTTTGACAAAGAGGCTTCTGTTCAATTAGGTGAATAACAAACTGGGCACACTTTGAATTTGTTCTTGAGAAAAGATGCACTGGGCAGGGCTCAGCAGCAGCCTGAGCAGTTCCCAGCTGCTCCCGTGCAAGCGTGCCTGCTCCAGTGTGGAAACAGAGGAAGCCTTGGAAAGCTCACGCAGGCTGTCCAGGGCAAGCCCGCTCCAGGAATGCTTTTTCTCCCAGCCTATTTGGCACTTGGAGTCATCTGGTATTTTCCAAGTGCGACAGAGCAGGCTTTTCAGATGAACTTTTGTTATGGCTAAAAATAACAGTTAACTCTGCCTAGGACAGTGTGTTTATATCCGGGACAGAAGGAAACTCCACCACAATCAGAGCCATCAATTCAAACTTTCTCTTTAAGCAGCTGATGAGATTTAGGCAGTTGGCTGTATGGAGTTTTCATCAGCAGTGGGAGACCACTCATGATAATGTATTCATTTTCACCAAAGTTCCAAAGCCTAGGCATGCAAAGCTAGGCTCCAAAGTCAAAGCATAGGCACAGGAAGAGAAACAGCCTGGTATCCAGAGGCACTCAAGTACCAGAGCCCACAAGGACCCAGCAGCTCTGGAAACAACCTCACTATTGCACACATGCCTAAGAAGTGGGATCAGGACTTTTTGTTGACATAAAGTAGTGTTTGCGGGGGGGGGATGGTAGAGAGGAATAGACTGTCATGTTGTTGAAAGCAAAAACAATGTGTAAGATTTAAAGGTTGAAATTGCCTTACAGTAGACTGCAGGTCATATTTTAAATTCTGAGTTACTCAGCTGAACAAAATCTGTAATCCTCTAGCCCAGCTGGGCCTTAGCAGGCTGTTCCTCCCAACAAGACCCCTGTACCTCTGGTCCTTCACCTCCAGGGATCAGAGTCCTCACAGCCTTTCTCATCAATGCCTTGCAGCCTTCTGTCCTTCCCCACCATCCCAGGATGGGGGCAGCCCACTGACAGCCTGCTCCTGCCACAAAACAGGGCCCAGGGCTGCCACCAGGCAGCTTGGCCCAGGGGCTGGGACAGGCCACTCCATTTGTTATCCAGGGCTGTGGGATGTGTCCCTGCTGTGTCACAAGCTCTGCTGTCCTTCAGCTCCTTCAGCTTAATTAGTTCTTTACAAAAAGCTCACCAAAAATGCAGAGTTCTAAACCAGTAAATGATGAAGAGGTGGTAGAAAATAATTTTCCCATCAAGGAATTTGCTGACAATATCTTCTGACAGTGTCGTACACAGCCATCTAACATCACATAGTACAACAGGCACACTCTATGGAATAAATAACATCGCTCCTCATACAGAGCTACAATATCCTGCTCTCCTCCATGAGATTTGATTTGTTTGATTAACACCAAAAAGAGAGAGATGGCCACTCAGGACTCCTTCCCCTCACACTCTTTAGGAGGGCACCTACACAGACCATTGGCTTTTGTCTGGCACTCACCTAGACTTTGCAATGAAGAAAAAACCCAATGTGTTTTTAAACTGTTTCTTATGTGCTTATTGAAATGTTATGCATAACATGTAGTCAACACTGATTTGCCAAGTCCTTATATGACAAGAAAATCCATTCTCACTTCTCCAAGACAGACCAGTTCTTTCCTTTCTTCCCTCAAGCAAACATCTGAAAGAGACAAAGCAATGCTCCAGTCAGGCAGTGAGGAAGACCTCCTGTTCTTCACACCAAGACCCACTGAAATACTAACACATCATCTTCTACTTTCTCCACAAAGGGGAGCATGATCTCTTCGTGCAGCAGTCACCATCCCAGATTGAATTCAAGATGTTGTCTGTTGCTAGAAGTCCTGTCCACCTATAAAGAAAGTAACAGCAAAAAGAATTCAGAGAGCAGAAGAAATACTGAACACTGCTGTGTTCTGGATGTCAGATCTGTGCAGATATATGCAGTCATAGACACAGAGGCAGACGAAAGAGAAAAGAAAGAAGAGAATACAGAGATGGGATGATTTGTTCCAAAGTTGCTTTGTCACTTCCAAAAATATGTTATCTAATAAGACATATTTCCTTCTTCTGCAAGCCTTGGTTCTTTCTCTACCTAAACTAGCCATGCCATTGCTTCTGAAATGTGAAGCCAAATTGCTTCTCAAAAAAGCCGAGCTGGCTTCTGGAATTATGTGTAGTTGAAGTACTGCAGCTATTTTCCTGCTTCCTTGTATTTGAATCACAAGTTTTGTGCCAGCTATATAAAAAAGATTAACAAATGGCTGTTGAAACTAGAGACCTTGAAACTAATTATGTGTGATGCTCGAAAAATCCTTGCTCTGCTAATTGAGCAGAGCTCGTTACTTCCAAGGCAGGAAAGTTTTGCCTCCACTTGGAGTAAAACATACGGCAGCCAATGCAAGGCAGGAGACACATTTGAGCAGATACACTTCAAAGGGTTGAGCACTGATTGATCTGCTATTATCTGACAATTGCAACTGCTCAAAGGCAGAGAGAAACTGCAAATGTTTTGAGTTTCGAGCTTAAACGCGGAGTTCTGAAGAGTCAAGCTTTGCTTTGACTGATTAAAGTATAAGAATGCAGTAAATACAATTTAAAAGTTAAATTACCATATGGTCATAGCTAGAGGTAAATTTCAAAAGTAGCACATGTAAATAGTTTCTTGCTGTCTGAGCAAATAATTTTACATTTAAATGAAGTCATTTGGTAACTGGTCCAATTGATTTCTGCTTGTAGTCAGTTACTGCAATTCATTTCAGTTGCCCCAGGATGAAACTCTGTATCTGCCACGCAGAGAATCTTCAATGGATACAGATTACGTTCGTATGGTTAAAAACAAACCAGGTTTGGAATCTTAAATCCAGTGTGCTGCCTGTGCTCAAAGAGCTTTGGAGAGACAGAGAGCAATCCATGTGGGCCTGAACCCCTCCAAGGGGTTCAGTGCAGGAATAACTCGGTTTAGTCAAGTAGGATTTGCATTTTGGAGTTACTGGGAGCACTGCAACAGTGAAAGGCTGTACTGAGATTTGCTGGGAAAATCCTAATTACGATCCTTTTTTCCTTCTTATCAAATTGTTTCTAAGTCTACTCAGGCAACAGAGAGTTTCTCTTTGGTGAATTCTTCATAAAGCCCAGTGAAAGTCCCTATGTTTTTGCTTTCACTTTCAGCTGTGGCCAAGAGCCAGAACAAGCAAGAGAGGAAAGCTTAGTAACTCGGTCCTGTGATCCTTAGGAGACAAAGAAATCCAATATCCTCAGGATGACCTATCCTTTTCAAAGGGGATATAGTATTTCAAGTTCAGCCCACAACCCCCTAGCAAGCCTTCTCACCATGGCAGTCACAGACTATGCTAAATATCAGCCCTGAAAATTCCACCCCCTCAGTATTTACCAAGGGATATCAACAAGAAGGTATCACATGATAAGCACTGCTTGGTGGATCCTCATGGATGCTCATTTCCCACCCCTTACACAGATGGCAAGTAACAGAGGATCCTCTGTGACCCATTTTCACATCCATTTGTCACCTGTTTCATGTGCTTGCACAAAATGAGAGATTTCAAGCTCAGAAAAAACTTGCCATAGTTGTTACTGGATTAGAGGGAATCTCTTTTTCAGCTCATACAACAAATGCATTTTCTGCCTTTGAAGAGACCTGAGTTAAGCCTTGGTCTACAGGCAGGATTGTTCAGAGTCTTTGAGCACCCACAGTAGAGGGAATATCCATGATTTGACACTCTACCAGCAAATGGCAGAGTGACTTGGGTTGTGTAATCTCAGTTCAAAGGTCAGGGATAATACAAAGGTGGGACAAGCCTCAGCAATGAGAATAATTGGATTCTTCATCTACTGAGAGGAGACAGACTATGGTATAGGCAGATGAGATTCCCCACTCCAGCAGGTTCACCCATCAGCTGAGGGGATCAGTGCTTTCCTTTTCTGTGTGCATGATTTGGGTGCCCAGAAACCCATGAAACAGGGAGCGGAGGAGCAAAAGCATTTTTCTTCCCTTACTGAGAATGGATCTGCACTTTTCCTCTGCTGGAAGCATTGAAGAAGTTTCCCAAAGCCAAAGAAAGTCCTCAGCCTTGCCCTTGCCTGACAGATCTTTTTTATTGCAGCAGAGCAAGGGAAAAGTACAGGCAATAGGGTTTGAGTCATAAGAGTTATCATTTGCAACAGTCATCTATTTATTGCTGATTAACTATAAGACCGTATTATAAGAATTTTTATGCACTTCATGGAAATCAGTTAATGACTCAGAACCACAAAAATTATAAAGGGAACACCCAAGATAGGCCACCCTCTGGATAAGCAAATGAGGGATTCTTACATGACCCAACATTTTTTTCACTTACATTGCATAGCACTGGATGACATTTTCACTCTTCCTGGAGCGCTGTTTCCAAGCAGAATGTGTGTGAGGCTGTTTAAAGAAAATCCTGCTAGAGAGAAGTTGTTTTAAAAGGATAGCTTTCCCAAGAAATGGACATTAGCAACTCAGACACCACATGCTTCCCACGAGGCTGTGCAAGGACACGTGTAAAGTGTCATGTGGCTGAGGTCAAGTGCAGGGTAAGAAACTCTGATCAATATTTAGTGGTTGGGATTCATATTGCTCCTGTAGGGAGACATTGGATTTGGAAGATAAACCTGATTTTGGTGAGATAAAGGAGGCATTTTGGGCTGTACTAAAACAGTTAATTTTCCCTATAATCGGTCTTCAGAGTTGGCTGTAGGTTCCCCAGTGCAATTGTCTCTTGAAAGTTCATATGTCAAAATAAAAGCAGAGGTTAAAGCCCCTGAGTCTGTTCCCCATTCCGATTCAGTTAGTTTTGTTTTCTGTGAATCTCTGAGCTGGAATGCAGCAGCAGTTCTCTCCTATAAGTAACTGATTTATACAAAAGATCTTCTGGCATCCCTACATTTGATTGAATTGCAGTCACTGCAGAAGGTCTGATAAAATCAGACTGTTGGAAAAAATCAGGAAATCTCCACATTTATTCTCTGATTACCAGGCAAGCTCAATTTCATCATGGTGAAGTAGAAGCCAATGGTTGCAATTACCTTTCTTTCTTTTCATACATTTTTTAATATTTGGGTTTAGGATGGAAAAATTACAAATTAATAAATCTGCACCAAGTCCAGTCAAGACTCTCTGTAATATTATTATTCATGTCTCCATTATTAGCAACAGCTGGAATAAATTTTAGCACAAATATTAAACTCTATATTGTAGAATAAGCCACATGGAGTCACTGTAATTTGAGGAGGGTGAAAGTTTCCATAAAAGCTACTGTGAAAAGAATATTACATTATCTCTTTTCAGGTGACTTCTTTGGATTTTATTTTTGCAAGCAGCTACAATTTTATTTTGCAATAAATTGACTCCAAATAAGCTTAACTTTCTAGTGTTTATGTTGAACAAACACCCCAGATAAAACAATGCATCAAGCATTCATTCTGGGCTCTGTTTCTGCTTGCTGGTTCTCTTCCACTGAGATGTAAGGACCAGCTCTGGCTGTGTTAAAGCAAAGGTGAGTCCTCAAGCACAGTCACAACAGCMTAAGCCACCTGTGCTGGCTGGGGAGCTATCCCACCAGTTGGCTTTTCACTGGTTCTGTCCCTGCTCTTTTCCCAAGGCATTTGGGAAAGTATCGGCCAACCAATAAATCAGTTCAAAATCAAAGCAGTAAAACCCTGTACAGCTTGTCAGAGGAAACAATTTGGAAGCCTGATTGAGGGGGGCAGCATCAGGAGGAAGCAGGATGGAGAAGGAGGCAGCTGGGAATGATTGGAGTAGCTTTTCTGCCTTCCCTTCTCCTTCTCCATTGTTTCCACAGACCATGCATCTAAGTAACCTTCAAATTGGTAGTAGGAAAAAAGGATCACTCCCCAGTGATCACTGCTGTTCAGCACTCATCTGCACTCTTGTGAGTCTGCTGCAGACAGGTAAAATATACTGTAATACTCAAGGAATTTTTAATAAAAATACTAAGCCCATTCTGAATGAAAGTGATTATTTAGATGTACAAGCACCAGAAGGACCAGTGGAGGTGCTGTGAGAATGGAAGGTGCAGATGACACCTGGGGCATCAAGATGCCAGCACATCTATGTGCAGCTTATCAGGACCTCCCTAAACTGCAAACAGAGTGAAACAGAGGAGAGACTATAGACCAAAGCCCTAAAGAAGTGATGAGAGGCAGAAAAGAGCAGCCTTAGAGCTGCACAAACGCCTAGACAAGGAGAGAAAAATAAATCATAACCCATGGATGAAACAGGACAAAGAACACATGAGGGTGTGAGAGCATGTCCAAATCCTGTCTTGTTTTGGCTAAAATCACCCCTCCCTCTTCCATTAGCTCACACTGAGATTTGTTACATAGTTACTGTTGCACAGTGCTGGGGCTAGAAGGATGGCAATGAAAAGAATTATGAGCCATAGGCTCTAACAATACTTACACACCTTTTATCCAAGTGAATGCAAACTCTTGGCTCTCCTGAAATGCTCTAGTGAGACATATGTGTGACTTCCTCCAGCTTTCCCTGGGACAAGTGCACACTTATGAGCCCAGGGTTTCCAGCTCCTCCTGCTAATGGGGACTGAAGAATTCCCTCCTTTCAGTCTCTCCAAGGAGATGAGTCTCACTTGCTTTCTTATGGCCACTCACACTCCCTGCAATGTTTCAGATAATTTATTCTGCCTGATTCCACTCCAGTTTTCTCCTCAGTCAGTAGAACTTCTAACCTTTGCATTTCTACTGCTCAACATTTTAAAAAACAAGGTACTGAGCTTTGCCTAGTTAAGAGCTTACAAATTTCCCATGGCTTCAGCCCAAAGCGATCTGCAGTTCGGCTGAAACACTCCTAGCATCCCTCAACAGGAGTCTGGAAGCTTTCTGGGCAGCATTTGGAGCCTGGGAGGCACAGAAAGCAAAACAAGTCACAATTTGGGAGCAAATGTAGCAAACTCAGCCTTACTGAACCTGCTTGGCAGCACCTCTCTGCAGGATTTCTGTCACCTCCAGAAGGCCACTCCTAGCACATTACATCTGCCCCTTCCTTCCACCCTTGGGGACATCACATCAAATTCAGGGGTCCTTCTTAGCTTTTCCTGTGTGCTGTCCAGAGGCTTCCAGAGATGCTCCATTATCTTAACTACTGCCAAGTTCATGCCACAGCTCTGTTCCTCAGGCACAAGGCAACCTTTTCTTTTGTAGATTAGAGGTCATGTGCACTGAGACAGAGCTTCTCTGGAAGCTGCTTCAGGAATAATGAGTGCAAGACCTAAGGATTTTTGTGACTCTCATCAATATCACCTTCTCCGGGCAGAAAGGCCAACACTCTCCAGTATAAACAAAAAAGATAATAGCAAACAAACCATTCTGCCAAACCACACTACACCTCTGTACTCTTCATCCTTCCTTGGGAAAAGACAGAGAGAAAGAAATTAATTACCTGCGAGCCAATTTCATTTGTATCACTGCTGCTTAAACAGACCTATTGATAAAAAGGGTAAGAACTCAATAAAATAAATACTTTTATAAGGGAAAGGACTGGAGAGGAGCCTAAAGGAAAACTCAGGCACAGCCCAACTTCAAAGAAGCACTGCAGAGATCCACGCTTTGTAATTTGGGCCTCTTTCTTGTTATCTCTGTACTTACATAGACTGACAATTGTGAAGAAGAGACAAATCATAAAGATGGGGGTTAGTATTTTTTTGGTATGAGGCTGGCGTCTGCCATGGGAAATTAATCCATGCTAAGCTGCAGTAAGCTGAGCTGCTGAGTTTGAATTTGTGTCACTGAGACTACTTATACTCAGGGCTGGTCTATAAACTCTTATTAGTCAGACGTGACAGCGAGTGACATCTTGATGAAAGCAATAGCCTATGGATCACCATCCACTCACTAACAGTTTATAAGAATAATTTTAAACCAGCATTTTCCCAAAGACCACATATCAAAATATTTTGGGGAGATAATTAAAGCTATACGGGGGGATTCTTTTTTTTTTTTTTTTTTTTTGAGAAAGGGATTAGAAGGTCCCAGAGTTCTTTGTCACTGAAGTAACCACATGTGTCAGCCAAATTGGCAGAGCTATTATATTTAGATTCTAGAAAGGGTTCCTTAGATGTTGAGGTCTTGGATACCTCCCAAAAGATTTGCTCTCTGGACAGTTGAAGCAAAATAAAATTAGAGGGGAAAAGTAGTTCACAGCCACAGCTAGTGTTTTCACTTTTTCTGAATATCACATGGTACGAGATGTTGATGAGAAAAGACTGACTTATGAGRGGTGACTTGACAGGAATCACATTTTCATTTCCTTCATAAAATTTTGCAAGGTTTTCTCTCTCTCTCCAGTGGCCACCTCGATGTTGTTGCCTTTTGGAGGCCAATATGATCCTCCCTATGAGAAAAAGATATCCCAAGGCATTTCCTTTTTTCTTTTTCAAGATGCAGACAGAGGATTCCATTAAATTTTTTAATTTGTTTAACTGGCTTCTAATTTTCCAGACTCCTGTCATGCCATAAAACTGCCTGATGAATGACAGGGCCCTGCTAGGTTTAGCTGGGGTGTAATGTGAGCTCCCAGGGATGGGAACAATAAAACAGAATTTTCTGAGAACCCGGGGTTTTGCAAGGGACTGCTAGCTCTGACTTCACCACACCCTTTCCTTTTGTTAGCTCCAGTTCAGAGTGTTGCTGCTGGATTTTGCTACATTTTCTATCATTTTGAGCCTTCTGGTCCACAACAGTAGGAGAGAATCCTCCAGATAGCTCAAGGTTATTTAGGAAGATGGCTGCTAAGTGCCATGACAGGGCCTTGCTGTGTGGGAGGCAGAGTATGGGTTTGGAATGGCAGGGCAAACACTCACACAGCCCAGTTCCTAAAAGAGCATTTCAGAGGAATCAAAAGGCAGCCTCTCACCTCTCACACCGACTTTCTTTGGAGCTGCTCTATAATCCTCTTCTCTCTTTCTGCCTTTTTTTTTTTTTTTTCAGTTATCTATACATTTCCATGGATTGAAAAGAAGAAAGAAACAAACAGTAGATTTCATCTTTCAGCGGTCACTGCCACACACTGGTTTTGGAAACCAAGTGACAAGATGATCACGACACAATTCAGTTCACTGTCACTAACACAGTCAAGTTGTCCTGGAAGAGAAGCTCCCTCAGAACTCAAAACTGATTCTTTGGCTTTCTACAGAAACCCAATCAGATCTGACTCATTCCTGCAGAAAATCCTCCTCAAGATCCAGGCAAAGGCAGCAGTAACCATTTCTGCCCTGTCAGGCTGCCTGCAAGTAATTTATGGGATCTGGAACATTATCATTCATAATGAATTGGTCCATCTAGCTGAAAGTGTCACTAAGCAACTGCAACAGCAAGCCTCCACCTTGGGGCACCACCCTGCCAGCTGTGCCAGCCTGGCCTGCCAGCTGTGCCACGGACACGATCTCTCCACAGGGCTGTTGGTACAGGTGCCAGGAGTGCCAGGAGCTCTTTCTCTGCCCTGGCCAAGCACAGCCACAGAGCATGGCAGAGGCTGGAACAAGGCTTTCCCCAGCCTTCCTGGAGTTTTCACCCAGACTTTTCCAGTCTTTGTGTCCCAGGATTTTGAGGCGGGAGTGAGACAGGACTTGCTTGGGAGGGAAAATCCTGAGCCATTCCCACTAAAATCCTGTGCCCTCCTGCTGCTGAGCTCAGGACAAGATTAACTGCAAATCAAGCCCTGAGCAAAATCCCTGTGGGAATAGAACAGGACTGTTCCTTGTCTCTAGCATCTTGCAGCAGCCTGTGCTTGTGTCTTTGAGGCTGCAAAGCAGGAATGCATATGCCCTTACAGTGACAGCATAGGGGATTTTGCCTTGGTTTTTAATAAGAGATTGATAGGGTAAAGGCAACTGTGGGGGACAGGTCAAACACAGCTAATGAAAAAAAGTAGACCCAGTCTTCATCCTGTTTTATTGCTTGATAATAGAGTAGTGTTTAGCAGTAGCTTGTGTGTTGTAAGGCTTAAGGTTATCAGCAGGCTGACTGCAGAGAGCTAGTTAGAATTCATCCTGCATCTGGGACTGTAATCTGGCAATTTAAATGAAAACATGTACTCTGCAGAGGTGCATGACATAGACTATTACTATCATTAATACAGCAATAGTCATAATAAATCACATATTGAGTGTGTTTGTTATTGCAAGGAAAACTTAATTATAATTTCCAAGCTGGCAGCATTTGATTTACTTTTTGCTATCTGTGTAATTAGTTTCCAAGTTACAACTGCAAAATCTGTCTTGGTGAGGGTAGGAGGTGTGGAGTTACAGCTGCAGCCATCTCTCTGGCAAAGACAGCGTTTCCTTGAGAATATTAATTTTTAACACAATAGTCAAACCCAAGTAAAATTCCTCTAGAAAAGGGGGGGGACTGCTTGGAAGGCGCCTSTCAGGGAGCCTACCCTCGCACTGCTGAGCTCTTTTTGGTACAAGGAGCTCTCTAGTGTCCAGCTGTAATAGTGCAGCTCGGGAAGGGATGCTGTGGGCACACAACCTGATTCAACGAATGTGCCAGCAAAAGGCCTGGGTCTCTTTTAGGTCCCCGGTGCTCATGTGCAAGGCAAAAATTCTACTTAACATCACTGTTGTCCAAACCAATACAGTACCCAGAAGTTTTAAGGCACAGCACAGAGGTCTCCTTCATTCCCACCTGTGTGGTGGTGTTTGTGGGTCCCCAGGATGAGGGAAGAGATGAGAATGTTGACTCCATGTTTCAGAAGGCTGATTTATTATTTCATGATATATACTATATTAAAAGAAAATGATATATTAAAACCACACTACACTAAAGAAAACTATACTAAAGAAAGAGAAAGGAGACATTGGAAGGCTAGCAAAGAATGATAATAAAATCTTGTGACCGACCAGAGTCCTGTTATTGGTCATCAAGTTGAACCAATCCACATGAGACCAATCAAAGATGCACCTGTTGCATTCCACAGCAGCAGATAATTATTGCTTTTCTTTTCCTCTGAGGCTTCTCAGGAGAAAAAATCCTGGCAAAAGGGTTTTTCAGAAAATATGTCTGTGACACACCTGTCTTTCTCAACCTGTTCCCTAAAGGAGCTTCTGTTGCACTGCTGAAGTGGGTCCTCCTCAGTCTATGGGGAGAGAATGGATGTGTGTAGATGTCTGCATCCAGGCCATGGAAAAAAGTTTAAAGTTCTACTTTGCTCCTCCTCAGGGACAGCAAAGTGCCTGCCATTTGTGGGTCTATGGCTGTGTGCTCACACTGGTTAGAGGCAGCCTGTTTGGTATGAGTGAACGCCGAATTGCAACCCCCGACTTTTCATTTCTGCACCTGATTATGTGAAATTGTCTCATGCCAGACAAAATATGCTCATGAGCGCTAACCATAGAAAGAAAATACCAAAATATGTGTGGGCAGTAGTGTCCAAAGGCAGATCACTTCCCTTTGTTTCTGAAGTGAAGACCTAAACATTTTAATTTGCCGTTGTGCAGGTTGGAGCCCATGCTAGAATAACAATATATTGTCTTCACAATGAGTTTAATGCTCGCATTTGTTTTTTCAATGTATTCATGATGAACTCACTAATGCTGATAAAAAATGGATGAAAAATCTCTTTGGTTATCACTGGGTATCACAGATGGAGAATAATGACTTGACAAATTGGCAAACTGAGATTATCTGCAAATATTATGAGAGGCGCTTGAAACCCTTATAAAATACATCATCACTTTTAACAGCATTTTGCTATTATGGCACCTCCCTTGTGGATTCTGTGGTTTAACATTGCAAAAAAAATGATGCCAGAGTTGAAGCCTTGCCACTGAAAAGCACCATCTTGTGCCTCCTATGCTCTGCTGCCCACAGCAAGGTTCATTCCACAGCAGAAAATAAGTTAGGCTGTAATAATTAAATAAATGCATTTCAAAGGCAAGAAATCCCACACAGGGCTAAGATGCTCACCTTAAATCACTGCAAACAAAACGAGGGTGGCTTTCCTGTAAGTTGCTGTGAGCCAGAGGTCCCAACCTTTTGCCTTCAGATGGGTTTGCAGCAGGTTTTCCTTTCCTGCTATCGACCTTCCTTGTCTGAGCTCAGCTTGCAGAGAATCCATAGTTGTAGAAGCTGGAAAACAATTTCAATTCTATAAGCCACAAACAACAAAGAATCCTGCCAGATTCAGGCCAGTTGTGACAACAATAGTTTTTTCTCCACTTAGCATTTTAGCTCAGTATTAAGGTGGTCATTCTTGATAAATGCAAAACCTATCACTACATTATTATGTCCAAACACCCTGTTGAATATCTGGGATATGGCAGCCCATTTTCCCTTAATTTTTGCAAACCTGCAGGCRTGGTGGCAATAGTTTTTCAATACTCCTTTTCTTTGTTTCTTTTTTAAAGGAAACAAAACAAGAAAAAAAAACCCTGCTGATATTTTCAGACCAGATAATTAAAGGAGAGGTCTGCTTCCTCCAAAAACTTTTTATAAAAGCATCCTCTGATGGTTAATATCAAAAATGTAGGTTCCTTTTTCCTCAAAAATTAGGTTAAAAGTGACTTTTAAGATCTTCTTATTGGAACTCCTGCATAATGCAGGGTTTCTGCAAAGTCCATGACTAATTTCAGTTTTATTTGCAATGTTGCAGCACACAGAGCCCTCACTCCCTGCTGATTGAATCCAGTCCCCCTCAACTGAATTCAATTGCTATTGAATTCAAGAGAACTGGACCAGAGCCTCAGAAAAAAGGAGCAGTTCCTGGACTCCCAACACCATTTGTCAGGTAGGACTTGGTGTTTTACACTCTGTCACGTTTGAAAATGATAAACTAGAAGACGTGTCAGATGTGTTTTAACAAGAAGAATAAAATCCATAATTCAGACCAGCACAGAAAGCACCTGCTTTTATGCTTCGTTTCCATGTTAAAAAACCAGAAGAGGCTCAGAGAAGCATCTGCTGAGCTTCTGAATGGGTTTGGATCAGCTGCAAGTGCCCRTCTGCCAAAGGCACGTCCAACTCAGACATGAAACCAAGCAAATCTCAGTGATGCTGGGTCAGTTTCACATTTACATCTCAAACCCATAGCAAATCTGGATTGGTGGCAAATGGATCTGACCAAACAACAATTAAAAAAAGGCAGAAGCTTTGCATCTCCTTCACAAAATGAGATTCCTAAATATCAGACAGCTACAGAAAGCACTTAACCATTTGGGGGTTCGTGTCTTTCTCTGTATTTATGGACACAGAATTATGGAAATCTCCATCTGATAAAGATTTTCAAGTCAAGAAGAATATTGTTGTTCCATGAATAGTTCCAGTCCTGTAAGATAAGTATGTTGCTAATGTAAAACTTCAGACTCTGGAGTACCCACAGCAGCTACCTGAGCTCACTTAGCTACAGCCTGAGGGCACGGCAATTTCACTGGAAACTCCAAGAGCAAATCAGTTTTTGGACTGCCACTGACTGTATAGAAAAAATGTCTTAATTTGGTTGGTATAGAAGCCCTCCTGAACACAAACAAGCAAAAAAAACCAAACCAAAACAAAAAAACCCACAAAACAAAACAAAAAAACACCAAAAAAAGTTACTTGTAGTAAAGAAATAACAAAATGTTTGCCTTGCTCTCAAGCTCAGCTGTGAGATTTTACTCTCCTCAGCAGGAGCAGTGGCAAACGGACGAAGGAACAGATGTGATAAGTGTGGAATCACTTCTGATCTGCCACAACCAGCACAGATCAGCCAGACCTGGCAAAAGCCAAGTTATTTGTCATTGCCCAGGGAATAATAAGACATCTACCTGTAGCGCCCATAGACACCAGCAGAGTCCAGGCAGGGTCCCAAGCCCCAAATCCGAAGGGAACCACTGCAAGTAAAACCATTGTGAGGAGCAGGAGCCTTGTGGGCTTGGGCTGACGTTGCTGAATGCTTCTCCTGCTGCCCCTGAACTCACCATGGCTGGTTAGGGAAGGCACTGAATGGTGCAGACCCAGCTTCAGAGCTGGCTTGGTCTCTCTCTGCTGCTGTGACAGAGCTGTCTTGCAAGGCTTGCGAGGTGTTTCTGGCCATCCCTTCCCACAGCTCCTCTTCCCAGGGTGACAAATCTCTGCAGCTCCCAACAACAGCCACTGCCCTGAATGACAGTGATGCTTTTGAAACAGGCTCTAAGCTCCTTTTACACTCTCATCCCCACACAGAGCTGTGCATGTAACACATAAACAACGTTAGCAAATCCTGAAACAAGTGCAGGTGCTTTGTCATCTTTAATAGCTAGGAAGCTGTGGTGGTGTTCACAGGGGTCCCAGGATGTGGGAAGAGATGAGAATCTTGACTCCATGTTTCAGAAGGCTGATTTATTATTTCATGATATATATTATATTAAATTATATACTAAAAACTATACTAAAAGAAGAGAAGATTTCATCAAGAGGCTTGAAAGGAAAGGAATGAATAACAAAAGCTTGTGACTCAGAGAGTCTGAGCCAGCTGACTGTGATTGGCCATTAATTAGAAACAACCCACATGGACCAATCAAAGATGCACCTGTTGCATTCCACGGAAGCAGGTAATTATTGTTTTTCTTTTCCTCTGAGGCTTCTCAGCTTCTCAGGAGAAAAATCCCAGCAAACGGATTTTTCATAAAATATCATGGTGACAGGAAGCCACTTCATAGAGCAAGATAAATGGAATTGTCCTGCTCAACCAGAACTTTGGAGAAGAGGTTCACAGGTTTAAAAACTTAATTTCTGCTTAAAAACTAAATAACCATAATAATTTATTTTAAATATATATATGTAATCCAACTAACTAGTTGACAAGTTCTCTGAAGAATTATGAAGGCTTTCTTTTGCCAACACGCTAGACACAACAGCACACCCTTTAAAGCTTCTGCCCACCACCTAGCAAGCTTGCTTAGATTTTCCTGTGCCCTCACTGGGAGCTGGTAGGATTAGTGTGGGCATCACATCTGAATCCTTGGCAGACCTCCCCCAGCCAGCAGCACTGTGGTGGCACAGTAAGAGTCCAGGGTGGGAGAACCCAAAAGGCAAAGGATCTGGTCTTGTTGCCAGTGTGTCATTCAGCTGCTTCTGCTGAAAATTAGTCTCTCTCTCTGAGCCTCTCTCTCCCCAGTTCTGATGAATATTGATGAACTTCACAGCATCAAAAGCAGCAAAGGCAGGACAGCTGTTTGAAGGGACAAACACTTCAGTTCTGGATTGCAAGGAAAAGAGACAGAGACAGCAGAGTGCTTGTGATGAGCCAGGCCTTCTCCCTCGCTTGTCAAAATGTGATTTACAGACACACTTCCATTCACCCTGTGGCTGCCAGTTCCCACATCCTATGTCCACAAATCTCTCTTGTTAATTGGATAGGCAATATGTGGGCTGCCTCCTCTATAAAAAGCTTCTTTAAACTGGGACACTTCCCAGCTCATTTTAATAAATCATGTCTATAATTACATTCTTTTGCTGCATATTTCTGCAATAAAATCTGTATCATTCACTTACTGGCCTTCTTTACTGTCCAGCCATCATTTTGTCTTGCTTCTGAAGCTGCTTTTCTTGCTTGATCATTCAAAGACTGCCATTTGCTTTGAAGCCCTAATATAATTCAGCTGCTTTTTCCTCATCTTCAGAGCCTCTCCTCATCCTGTCCACCCCAACAATCCCACTTGTGCCTCCAGCCACTTTTTGCCATCAGTGACCACTGCAAACCACTCCTGATAGTCGTGCTCACTAAAGCTGTTCTGCTGCCTCAAGAGCCATTCCACCAGCATGCCAAGTGCATCTGAAGCTGCCTCTTCCCAGTGGCCGGCTGGCAAATGCTCTTCTTTACACAACAAACCCCTTTGTGATGGAATTTGCTTCTCTTCTTTTGGGGAGTGGCTGTTCTCCCTTAAGGACTTTAACACAGGATCAGCTCAGCRTTACAGCGAAGCCAACAGGGTAATCACCATCCCCATCCAAAGGAAAGAGCTTTGCCAGGCTCTACAAGGAAGTACAATCTGGAATTGCATTGCCCTCGGGGATGTGTAGGGAGAGGAAACACTAAAACATCTGTGCTGGTTGCTATGAGAAGGAAGTAAAGAGGTTCACATTGCTGAAGTTCCTTGTAGCTGTAATTCCCCTTTGACACAGCCAGAACACAGGGAGGATGCCCTGAGCCAGAAAATCATATTCCTTTTGGCTTTGGGGTGCAGTCTGAGAAGTAGCCAGGAGCCCTGTTATAGATGGATAATGAGATGATTGGCTCTCACAATTAAGGGATAACTATTGTGTGAATATTAAGAAAAGCTTCAGTGATGTACAGTTATGTTACTGTAGTTTAGATGCCCTCTGTTCTCCCCCCAGTTCCCTCTCCCCCCTGTATTGTTGCCATCAGACAGCCTGGGCTGTCCAGGACAGGTGCAAAGAGGCTGCACAGGTGTCCCTGGCATGGGGCAGGGGGCAATGGAAAAGCTTGGTGCTTAGGGGGGGCAGCATGGCAACACCTGACCTCCAATCCAGTTACAAGCAAGCAGTCTCCACTGATAAATGGCAAAGAAGAGCTGACTGACAGACTTTGGGAGGGGCCAGGGCTGGCTGATGCAACCCCAGGGGTATAAAAGACTGAGCATCCATCTTGAAGATGAACTGGCCATGTGGCATCCATGAGGGCAGTTCCCAGCACTGCAGCTTTTTCCTTATGTAGTCCTTTGTTGTATTTCTGTTAAGGTTTAATAAACCTTTTTAAATGTTCAAAGTGAGCAGTTGTCTCTCCCAGCCCCATCTCTCGCCTTTAAATCTCAATCCATCATCACAGTGCTTCTCATGGTTTTCCTTTTCCTAAAGGTTCTGTCAGTTCTAATGTCTGGAGGTGACAGGACTCATCTTAGGAGCCATGTTTTGGAAAAAGATGCAAAAAGAATTACAAAGAAGGAAAAAAAGAGCAGACAAGTTGGATGGGATGTGGGTCAGATGAAGCAGTGTAAACATTCACTCTTTGCTTTGAAACAACCAGAGCTTGAGACGTGAATGTGTGAGAGAACATCTTATCCTATGGTCCTTAAAAGAACTTATCAATTTCTTTTTTTAAGACAGAAAAATTTTTAGAAGTGAAAACTTTGTAATTTGCCATCTCAAAAGTACGACGTAAAAAGTTTTAATGTGTAAAGATATAATGTGGGATTGGTTTTATACTGACACTCAATTTCAGATTCAAAACAGATCGAGATATGCCTCTTTTTTGCATAACTCCAAGCTCAGCTTCAAATGTCTAAGTGGGAGAATTAACGTTAAAATGAATCCTTAAACTGCAATTACTTGGAAGATGCAGAGCATGAAGCATTCAAATGGCTCTCACTCAGTGACCCAGTTAAAATACACAGATCAGTACTGCAATTTGGTTGCAAACATTCCAGAGACTTGAGGATATGGGGGCTCTATCCTGCTCCCAGCTTTACCCCTGGTGCTCTAATGCAGCCCAAAGAAACAAATATATGTCCAAAACATTTTTGCCTTGAATGCATTTCCATTAGGTTGAGATCTTCCTCAGGCTTTATTAGGGAACACAAAAATACTCAAAAGAGCAGGTGAGCTTTAGAGATATGTCAGTGTCATGTAATCATTTGTAATATGAGGGAGGAACTATTTACACTGGCACTGAAAATTCAACTGCTGTGCTGCATTATTGTGAAGTTAAAATGTATTAGATTACAGAGAAATAAAATCTCAGTATTTGCTGTTACATAAGAATGGCTTTGCTGAAGGAGGCGCTGGTCAAAGTATCATCTAGATTCTGAGAGAAAATTAATTTCTTTTTTTCCCTATTTTTTTGGAGAGGCATGTTCAAGATACACCAAGAAGCAGAGTGAGACAGTAGACTTGTTAGTGTGAAAACAGAGAGTCCTTCTCCTGCAAAAGGGTAGCAGAGCACACAATCAGTCTGAAGGACCTCATGAAACTTTGCCCTCAAGAATCCCAAGTTGCTTAACTTCCTCCTAAAAAAATTCTCCAAGGAAGCAGAAGTGACCAAGCTGAAATCTTTTTCCCTCTCTCCTTCGTCTCCTTGTCACTAGCCTTGCTATTTTTAAGAGGAAATGCAAATGAAGGGAGCTCACAGCCACTGTAACACCCCTGGCAACACAAGGTACTACAAGCAAGAAGGGACTCCAGCAACTCCAGCCCCAGAGTTGTCAGAGGGAACCAAAGGAATAACCTCATCAGCTGACAGCAACAGCAAAGGCTTGTTTTCCCTGTAGTTTATCTCTAGTGGAAAAGGAGCAGGATGTGCTTGGCAAACACTGCATTCTCAGTGCAGTCACACGCTGTGCCTGCATTCCCCTTCTCTCCAGGGCTGGCTTTGGATTTMATTTCTTTTTTTTCCTTCCATATCCACTGGCAGCCGCTGGGCAGGGTCTGAAGGAAGCCTGATGCAGCAGTGAGGATGTGACCTTTCTCACAGCTCGGCAGGGCTGGGCTGCAAATGGATAAGCAGCCTGTTGTTCTGCAGGCACCTCCGTGCAGCACTGACATCATTCGGGACCGCTGCCAGCACCTGTGACAGCTCCTGGTCACACTCCTCTCACGGAGCCTGCGCTCTCCCGCCTCTGCTCAGCCGAGCAGGCTCTCCTGGTGCACTTTTTAATTGCCTTGGCAAGCGACAGATTGTCTGATAGCAAGGAGAGCTGTGAGACAGCAACCTGCCTGCTGATGCCCAGGTAGGAAGGAATCCATCGGCTTTTCTTTTGTTGATAGTTTGAAGGCACTCCCACCTCTCCTCCAGCCATCTACACAGAGCTTTGCTCTTTTCCTTGTACCAGGCCAGACAAGTGAATAATCTGATGTTTGGGATGGGTGAGGAGATGAGAGGGTTCTTCAGGGGGCAGGGGAGCATGGTGGGGCACAGGAAACTGGCCAGAGAAGTTCCACAGCCCCACTCCTTTCCAGCTGCTTCTGATCTTCTCAGTAGACACGTACCACGGTCCTGTCACCGTCATATTTTCTGGAAAAATCTCTTTGCCCAGGATTCTTCTCCTGGGAAGCTGAGAAGCCTCAGAGAAAAAAGAAAACAATGTTATCTCACTTGCTTCTCCTGTGTTTTGCTGCTTTGGAAAGTGTTTGGAGATTGTTTATCCGACAGGTGGTTGTTTCATTGGTTTCATGTGAATTGTTTTGACTTAATGACAATCACGGTCAAGCTGTGTCAGGACTCTGGAAGGAGTTACGAGTTTTCATTAGTATCTTTTTAACCTTCTGTAAGTATCCTTTCTGTATTCTTTAGTATAGTTTAGTATAGTATTCTTTAATATAATACAGCATCATAAAATAATAAATCAGCCTTCTGAGAACATGGAATCAGTTCCATCATTCCTCCCTTCATCTGGGAAAAATACAATATATTGCAAATACAATACAGTCCTGTCTACTATCCCAGGGACTGGGAGACAAGTAAAGGAGTGGGAACCACTAGTGAGGGAACTGGAACTGTACAAGGGTATTTTTTCCCTAAAATCCATTTTGAGATTCAAATGGTAATTATGATTACAAAGCAAAATTAACACACCTCCTATGAAACATGTATTTAAGAAGCAGCCATTCATTATAAAGCAAGAAGTCATGTCTAAAATCACTCATTTCTGTGAGGAATTAACTTTTTAATTTATAAGAAAGCCCTAATAACATCAATTAAATATAAATATTAAGAGTGATAGAGCCAACCTCTCTGAACACAGCACTTGCATTTGGTGAGGGCAGGGTGAGACACAATGCACAGCACCAAGACACACCCAGGTGTTCACAGGCTTAGGTCTATATCTATGTTGCAAAAGTTGCAGGGCACACATATTTCTTTTGTAAGAAACCATGAACAGCTGTAACTTGAACAGTCTCATAGAGAAAGCTCATACGCTGGGAGAAGCTTTAATACAGGGGCACTAATAAAAAAGGACAATATAGAATATTAGAGAGAACAGTTAGTCCATCCATTCCATTAAAAGCAGGACTACCTTCAACATTTTCTCAGGATCTTGCAGAGTCAAGTTTTGGTAATATTCAGGGCCTCCAGCCTCTCTGGACACCTCTGCATCTCTCTCCAGTGAAAAAACTTTTTCCTCAGACACGGTAGGAATTTCCCCTGGTTCAAGTTTTGCCTGGTGCCTTTTGGCATTTCTCTCCAGGCACCTCTCAGCAGCTCTGGTGTCTCTGCAACCCCCATTATGTAGCTCAAGGTAACCACGAGGTCCCACCTGAGTCTTCTCTTCTTAAAGCTGAACAAACCCATCTCCCTCAGCTTTCCTTGAGCATTGGAATTCCAGCCTACTGACCACGTTAGTGGCCACTCACTAACATTGCTCCAGTTTATCAGTGCTTTTATCAATACTTTTTAGGAGCCAGAACCAGCTGCATTACACCAAGTGTGGTCTCAAAAGTTCTTAGCAGGGAACAATTCCTGCCCTGGCCTGTCAGCTGTGCTGGCATCACTGCACCTCATATCAGCAGTGGTTGGCTCTCCTTGTTGAAGTGGCACATTTTTGACTCATGTTCAGCTTCATGTCCATCAAGACTCCAAGTTTAATCTGATTTCCAGCCAACCAGCCTGCAGCTTGTACTGTTGCATGAGGTTATTATTTCACAGCTGCAGGACGTTGCCTTCTTATATTTCATGCCTCTGTCATCCAATTTCTCCAGTTTGTTCCTGTCCCCCTGAATGACAGCAGCCTTGCCCTCCAGCATGTAGTACTCCCAATATACAAAATAACTGGAAGCAACATCATGGAAGAGATGATAGCAGCTTAATGGTACTGCATAAACTCAGAAAGTGCAAGACTGACAGCTCTGTTATATTCATCCTCCTGCTGGAAAACAGCCTGTTCTGCTGTCCTTCACGGGGTAGTTGATGCCCTTATTTTTCAAGATGAAACCAAAGGATGATGCAGTTTACAGAAGAAGCTTAGAGAATTCCTGTGAGAAGCTTTAGCAAGGACTAGTAGAATTAAGGTGCCTTTTTATCTCTACCTTCTGTCCCAGAAATCAAAATTATTAGCATAGCCCAAGGCATGAAGCACATCATGCAATCTGGGAAAAAAGATGCACTTTCCTGTGACCTTAACTAAGTCACATAGGTCAGGCAGCAAAAATGAGCTGCTTAAAATAACAAAAAAGTAGAGCTTCCCTGCATTTGTCCACAGAAAAAAAAAAGGGAAAACACGAAACAGCTATATTTCCTCTTCAGAGCTGCTTATTCATTCAAATAAAAAGACAACAACTAAGTAACAACAAGCAAGAATTAAGGAGAAGATAATGCTGCATTCTTAGTCATGCAAAACCTAAATACCTATTGCTTAGGGCAAAGGAGAAAGTGGCTCCTCTCCAGGAGCTGTGCTGACAACTCTATCTATACCTTCCCCTTGCACACACAGCAGTGGTTTTGACCCAGCCCATTTGGATTGTCTCTCACCTTATCTTGACACACCATGCAGGAAATCAATACAAATAAATTATTAAACCCGTCAGAAAGAGTTGAGCGCATGCTTAGTAAATCCAAAGAAAATTGGAAGAAACCAGCTCAAAGAGAAACTGTGCAACTTCCAGTACTGAAACCCAGAAGGCAAGAAGAGAAACTGTGAGGGCTCACCCACCTGAAGGCTGACAGCTTTATTGAGCAGCCAGAAATCACCTGGAGGGGCAGCAGCTGTGGATCACCCTCCTCTCTCCACCTGCCCAGCCTTCATGCTCTCACAGCTGTTGAGCTGAATAGATCAGGAAAATCCCACCACGTTCAAAGCAAGATCACAGTTTTCCCTGAGCTCAAAATAGAGTAGGCTCTTTGGATCCAGGTTCTGCTGCTGTGGGAGAACTGGCAGCTCTGCATCAGCTCCACTGGGTACCTTGCCTCCACAAATGGCAGGGACAACCAACTGTGGTGCTTAGGAATCTGGGATACCCTGCAAACTGAATGTCAGGAACCCTTTGCACCCACCCAAGGTAGATCTCATCTCTGCAAGAAACAGGTTCCTGACATCTATCTCCCACCAATTTCAGGATTCAGCAGATTCCTGTCTCCCATGGCATCTCTTTTCTCTGAAGAGAAACTGCTTTGGGCTGCCTGCTCCTGAGAGTGTTTCCTGCTGGAGTCTGCAGCCCTCTGCAAGGCTCCTCATGCCAGAAGCACTGTACAAATGCAGAGTAGGATGCAATGAATATTTTTGCTAATAAAAAAGCAATTTGAATTTCCTTGAAACCCCAGGATGTCTGCAAGCAGTTTTCTCCAAGGAAAGAAACCACAACCAGAAGTTTCATCTTCATCAAAATGAACCTTTTCCTTTAGAGGGCCTCCACTTGCAGCAGCCCTTGCTAGCCTAAAGAAAGGAGATGCTGCCACAGACCACTTCAGGGACCAAGATTTTGGCAGTCAGGTGGGATATCAGCAATCCCCTTCCCTAAATTAGAGCTGGGCTGACTGACTCCAATGCCCTTCCAGTACCCTGCCAGGTAAATGGGGAGGCTTTGTAATCTCTGTTTTGTGGGACAGGAGAATGGCTGCTGTCACAAAGCCCCATGAGCTCCTGTCCTGAGATTTCATAAGCAGGACTGTGTTGTGGTGTGAAGCAATATCCAGTTTCACCTATCCCAGTCCTTCCCAGGTGTGCCAATACCTTCTCCCTTCTCCTCCCCCTGCCCCTTGCTAAGTGCTGTCCCTCAAGCTTAACATTCCAGCAAGGGCATCCTGTGATTGGTGAAGTTCAAAAGATGCCCCTCAGCCCTGGGGTCATTGGCCTAGCCAATGTCATTTGTCCCCTGAGTCTTCCCCCCTTCCTGCCTGGTGGGTGGCACACCTACCCCTTCCCCTGGGCTTAAAAAGACAGGGACCATGTGGTTGGGATTCTGTTGGAGCTGTTACCAAGATTCGGAGATCTGTGACCCTGGAATAAAACTCTGGACTAACCTTCCGGCAGAATCCGTCTCCTTTTCCTCTTCACCTCGCCTAAAGCCTTTCCATCATAGGTAAAAACTGAATTCCTGCTTGCCTGGGCTTGTTCCAAGTGCCTAGCTGCAACATCCAGCCAGCCAGGGGTGTCTCTGAGGTGAAACACCACAGCTGTCGCCTCTGGTCAAGCAGCAAGGGCCAGATGAGCCCAGGCATGTCCCACCCGGTAATATTGGGATCATATTCCAATAGGACTGGAAGATTTCTGCTGACTTTTGAGAGTCTTTAATATTCAGTTGCAAGGATTCATTCCTACAGGAGAAAACAGGCCTTCTATTGGAGTCAGGATCAAGTAGTTTTGCTCCACTATTTACCCTACAGTATTTCTTCAGAATAATCATTTAGCACATAGTCATTTCCTTGGGGTTCCTGCCTCCTTGGCTCTTCCTTGTTTGCATATAATCAGAGCATCTACCTTGCCTTCCAATGAGCCTTTCTTTCTCTCCAGAGTGAAAGCTAAGCTTCTCATTTCTCCATTTTCACTCAATGGGCCATCAAACCCAGGGAACAGAGTCTGTGTAGTGAAGTGCTGGCAGCTAGACCTGCCTAAAGGATTTTTTTTTTTTTGTCCCAGTTTAGCTGCTGGGCCCACTTTACTCTTTGGATGAAAAGTACACCATGCAAGTGCTGTTGGCTTGTTGTTCCTGGGACAGAAAAATAATCAGCCTAACCACAGAGAAATTACATACATTGGCTTGTCAGGCATTTCCTCTCCTCAACCCACATCTCCTTTTGTTGAAAAAAAAAAAAAAAAAAAGAAAGGGGATGCCAAAATGGGAAAGCAAGCCCTTGCTCATCTTTCATGCACAGTGAACCTGAGCTCCTTTACCTGCCAAATCCATAAGGACACCCATGTGCTGTTCCCTCCAGAGTGCAAAGCCACTGGCTTTGCTTGGTCTCTGCCCCACAGCCACCCAGAAGGATCCAGAGCAAGTGGCAGAGGCTCAATAAAATAGATGTGCCTCACTCTGAAATAGATATGGCAAGATAAGCTGGCGAGGAAGAAGGAGCCAATTTGTCTCCAGCCCCTGTAAACTCCCAGACTGTGTTCTCAGTAATATGATCAGATTTGGGGCTAGATGATCAGATTTGGCAGTTCTAATAGAGTCCATCTGCCAGCACTGTAATTGTAAACACAACCAACATCTGACTATAATAATAATAATGATAAAAAATAATGTTACATGCCCCACACCCACTGGGACATCTCATTTTTGCTTTGGCTTTAGGATAAAGGATGATGAGGATGTTTGGACCAACAGCTTCATTTCAGCCAGTGTTTCTGATAAGTCTGTCACCACATTTGTCTCTGGAAAATATTAAGCATAACATAGGACTCATTCCTAGATGATATACAAGCAGCTTGTTTTCCTCATTTCACCACAAATCTTATTTATATATACATTGCAAATAGATTCAAACCACACACACAGCACATCCATGGAGCCTGATTTTCCAATGTTATACTAGGTTTATGATCTTGTAATTCCATAGACTTAGATGAGTTTTACCAGAATAAATCTGGTTCCCAAAAAGAAAGGATATATTATGGACTTGTACATATTACTTATGCATCCAACCAGAAATTAGTATGGGCAGACACCTGGCACAGATGAAATAGTTAAATCTGCTTCCTACTCCCTTTTACAAGACCCTGATTTCCTTGCTTGCAACTGTCAGGCATTCAGTGTTCAGGCAGGAATGTTCCCTGTAATATGCTTGCCTAAGGCTAAATATTTTTCAGAGTTCCAGCAAAATTAGCCCAGCCATTTGGAGGATGCATTTAAGGGAAACCACAGTGTTTCACTAATATTAAGAAAGGCTCTGACTGCCTTATTTAGAAGTCCTGAAGCTTCGAAGCAAGGCTTTCAAACACTGAAAGGAAGCACTGAGCTGTATCCCAGGAGTGGATGTGCTGCTGCCTTGGAAATCTGTCCACAATCCAAAAGAGAGGTGCCCAAACCCAGCAGCTCACACTCAGCCGTTTCTGTGCACCAGGCCCTCAGTCAGCCACGTGTGGAGAGGAGATCTCTGTGCTCACACAAGGCATCATCACACAGCAAACCCCCGGGGGGTGTTTATAGCCCCATTTACAAGGAGTGATCAGTGCTGAAAGCCTTCTGGGACATGAGCACGTTGTGTTTGCTCTGCAGGCTGCAGTGAACAGAGGCTGCTGGGTTCAGAAGGCCAGAGCTGGCAGCTGGGCAATATGGACAACCAGCAGACTTTGGAGAAGGACAGAAAAGGGGAGTGAGAAAACTGCCCTAAGCTAAGGCTATGTGGTTGTGTGGTTTTTTGTTTGCCTGTGGTTTTTTAGTTTGGTTTGGGTTTTGTTGTTCTGGTTTTTCAAATAAATAACTACCAGCAATGCCCTGGTTAGCACTGCCAAAAAATCCCTTCTATTGTCTTTGCTTAGGCAGAGCTACATTAATTTCAGCTGCCCGTCTCTAAGGAAAGACAGAAAATCCTGCAGAAGTATGTACTTGGTACATGAGCAATCTTCAGACAACAAAGAAATGTAAAATTCAGGCTGGATCAGGCCTCTGGAGTTAAAACCTCAAAGAGCCCACCACCAATTTAAAGCAGAACCAAGGGCCAAGCAAGGATAATCTGTAATTCTCTGCTTCTGGGGGTCGCTGTGGCATAAAACAAACCAGAAGCACACACAGGTGGCACCTCTCTCTTGGTGACAGCACCTAGAGAGGGCAGGTAGAGGGAGGTGGCTGCCTTCGCCAGAGAGAGAGTGATGGACAGGAGCTGAGACAGGAGGGATGTCTGTGGATCCACTCTTTCATAGCACCTGGAATCAAAGCTCATGTTCTCCAGAAGAGCTCTGGAGAACTGATCTGTAGAAATCCCTAGAAAAGAAGGTGACCCAGCTTCTTCTATCAGTTGGCCACAAAGACCAGCAGTTCGCAAACCTTGCAGCCCAGTGGTTCACAGCAAACCCACAGACACTCTGTCTTCTTCAAAGAGGATATTCCATCTTTAACATACATTTAATTTGATGTTTAACACATCTCTTGCAGATGAGCTGCTGATCACTCACTACAGCCACTGACAGACATGGGCTGCAGACCACCCTGCCAGAGAAAACAACTTTCAGTGCTCTGGCTGCACACTCTTAACTCAAGTGGAGGTCTCTGCTAGGTTGTCTAAATAGCTCAGCCATTTTGCTGGCCCCTGTGAGGGTACATATGGTTCCATATGCTGGGAAAGCTGTTTTTTTCAATTTGCTCCTAAAACAAAGTGTATGAATTTATACACAAACCGATGTTAAAAAAAAATATTAAGGTTGCAGAATCAAGCAGTTAAAAGCCAGGAACTGGCTGACAATGTCTTGGTCACACAAAAGAGAGATTGAAATAAATGTGATGTGATAGCCAAAAAGTGCTCTCTGGAAGACAGGCTAGATAAATAGAAATAAAAGAATGAGGCCATTTTGTTTGAGAACAGTTTATTACATCATGATCATCTTTCCCGGCCATTCTCTCCTCCCTAAACTTTTGCCAAACTGCAGGTAGGTTCAACATGAAGATTTCATAAAAGGTTAATCTTAGCACTCAAGAAGAAAGTAGAGTTTGAGCTTCAGAGTTGTTTTTCTTTGATCATTTTGAAGAGTTATAATGGTGTAAATTGTGTACCTTAAATTTACCACACTGGAAAGCTGCAGCACCACATCATTCTTCCTGCAATTTTTCTTCCTCTACAAAGATGACATAAATCCCTGTGGTGGGTCTGCTACACAGTTGGACTTATCAAGCTGAAATCTGATTTCAGCAGAAAGAGGAAAAAAGATTTCAGAAGGAATGTGTTTAGGGTTCTGCAAACAACCCCACTCCTGCCCCCTCTCCTCCTCATCAGACACGCTCCAAATAAGTAAAAGATACCTCTAAAGGCACTGCTGAGAACCCATCAGAGCCCAGCCTACTGGAAACACCAGCCAAAAGGCTTTGAACAGTGGGCAATACATGGGAGGCTAAAAAATTTAAAACATCCCAAGCCCACCCCCCACCACCCCAAAATTTTAAAATGTGGTAAAAACCACAAAGAATTCATATGAAATCAAAACAAATTCAAACCTTTTCCCCTGAGAACTCCTACAAGCCCTGCAGCAGCCAGTCTCCAGCAGGCTTCACAGAGGTTTATCTGCAGGTCACAATGGGCCACTGAAGCAAACACCCTTGAAATGTGGTGACACTGCTCACACAGATCCTCTTGGGGGGCTGAGCAGGATTCCCAAATCCCAGCCTGGTTGGAAACTTGTAGAGGAAAGGAATACAGGAGCAGCACAGGCAGCCAAAGGCTAAATGTAAAAGGACAAAACTGTAGGACAGCCCCTGCTTGAGGCAGGGGTGGGAGTGGAAAGGACAGGGTGATGAGTAAAGGAGGCCCATTAAAAATGGGAAAAAAATCTCAGTCCTACCTGTAAAATTCTGTCTTTCTCCAGTAAAGGCCGTGGTTTTTTTCCCTCAGGAGCGTTTTCACTAGACCCCCAAAACTGCAGACATCAGTGCAAGCAAGATGATAGCTCTGGAGAAGGGCCAGCAGAGTTCAAAGCCCCTAGCTGGAAACCTAAGCAACACTGACAGGCATTGAGGGAAAATTTATGAGGTCCTGATTGCTAAAAGCATATGTTTGGGATCTAAAAAAGTAACAATTATGCCACCCACACTGCTTATTCTTTTCTTGTCTGAGGAGCTTTGGGCTAACATGTTGAAATGTAAAACAACCTGAGCACATTTTAGATAGGATTTATGGCATTCCCAGACTGACATTTAGAATCATGGCTTGCAGTTGAGCATACTATTCAACAAGCCACCTGCCTCTATAAATGTCACTATTTGGGCTCAAAATTGGTTTTAGTATAACCCAAAGCAACTCCAGTTCTTCCAGCTCCTGCCTGTTTATAGGGACGTTTCATGGCATACAACATTGAAAAAGACAATTTGTAGAAAATAAAGGTAAAAGTCTTGTGTGATTTATCTTGTTTGAAAGCAGCTGAAAGGGGCATGTGAAACCTGCATCCCAGTAAAGATGCAGGACTGATCCCTGAATTAATTGGTGCTGGCTTGTGCAAACAGCAACCCTGTGGGGAACCCAGGGAAAAACCCCTCATAGAGAAGAGCAGTGGAACACCAGGTGGGGTGACAGGTGGCATTAGCTTTTCATGCCTGGAGATACCTGAGCCTTTCACAAAACACCAGGGGTACCCAACGGGGCTCGGTTGGGCTGCATGGATTCTTCTTCAGAGTAAGTCCTGCCAAAAAGCAGCCATCCAGCCACATCCATGGGAGCAAGCAGTGAACCAAGCATGGGATGCAAGGGAGGCAGAGGCATGTCAGGACTGCAGGCTGGAGTGTTCAGGCTGCACAATCCCTGCACACTACACCACAGTCCCCAAAAACTGTCTCTTTTGAGTGCCTCCATGCTCCTCAGAAGAAAGGAAGGCACTTGGAGACAAACTTCTTCCCAAGGGCAGCTGCAGCAGCAATGGTTCCAGCACTGCTTGTACAAAGCACCTTTGATGCTGGCTACATGCTCAGGGAGCTTTATTGGAATCCTGGAATAATTTAAGACTGAAAGGGAGGCCTGCAGGTCATCTAGGCCAATGCTCTGCTCCGAGCAGGGCCAACTACATTAGGAAGGTCTTGCATTTGTGCATGAGGATGAACACACTGCCACAGCTAATCTGTTGGCTCTGAAGACCACAGAGACATCACCTAGACACGTTCTCTAAAAACAGAACATTTCGTACACAGCCTTAGGGTGTGGATTCTGTTGGGCAGCAGAAGCCATTGGCAAATTTACTGCATAGCTGTACCACAGTGAAGCACAGAAGAGCTCACCAACAAGCTCTCATTCCTTTGATAATGCACAACTGGCAATTTCCTGCTTTGCAGGGAAGAAAAAGCACATAAGATGCTTCCCTGCAGTCTAGGCACACCAGAGGCCAGTGAAATTAGGTGGTGAATAGCTCTGGAAAAGGAGTCATATGCTGAAAACCATTGTCTCTCTCTAAAATCTCCATATGAATTAACAGGTCAGAAAACTGGTATTTCATAACAGAGACATAAAAAATATTGCTCTGCTTTAACAAAGCTTTCTTCCACTTGACAGAATATGCTTGCCAGAAAATCATATCTTACTTCATTTAAACATTGTGGTGTCTGAAGGTATCAGGTATCTTCCTGCAACCACCATCAACAAGGTTTTGAATACAGCAAAGAAGAGGGAAAATAAACCTGTGTCTATCATCTCATGCAATCAAAGCTAATAAAAAAATTAGCCATTTGGGACTGAAAAATTGACAAATTGGTGACATACAGAATGAAAATCATCTTGATAGCTAGCTGAGATCTGCCTGACCTGATCTTCCTAACAGGATCACTATTTAAAAAAAAACCCCAAAAATCACGTGTACACCATTCTTGAAGATCACAGGATGAAAAATTATACATTAGGCATCCTCAGGGTCAACTTTTAATGGGAAACATGTTTTTCATTTTGTCACAGGTTTATAAATGGCTGTACTCCACTCTTGGAGCTTTTCCTCTACGGTTGACTCTCCCTATGCAGAACAGAGTCCTGCAGGGCAAAGACTGGATGATGGCACATCAATTCCTGAAATGAGTTCTTGCTTGACACAGTCAAGATGAGAGTAGCCTCCCTTGTACAGCCATTACTTGAACATGTGGGGAAAATGAAGCAGAGATTTCTAGAATCACATGAAATCTAATATATAATACAAAGACATCCCATGCTAACAATACTCCTGAGGACAAGCCCTTATGTTGAAAGTAATATTGTTGTAGATGAAACATCACCTCCTTCCTGCAAGTGCAAGGAACAACACACACAGGAATAAAGCTATTGTATATCAAAGGCTGCAAATCAACATTGTGACTCTTACAGCCAAGGCTTTGCCATTCTGAATAAAGGCATTCTGTCATTCCCTGAATTAAACTGAAACAGGACCCAAAGCAAGACAAATGTAAGAACAGAAGGGAAAAGTGCCCTAGACTACTAACAATGGCTCTTCAGAAAGGTGCCAAAAGGGATGATTGACAGAAGTTACAGCATCAGAAAGCATGTGTAAGAGATCTAGGATCTGCTTTCACATACTCCTTCCTTGGATGGTCAGTTGGCCTAGGAAATCAAGGTGATGCTGGGTATTGAGACTGTGAGCCTGACTGCCATAGATACCCTGTCAGAAGAAATCCAAGGACACATTCAGGTGAAAAATAAATCTATCTTACTCACAAAAGTTTAAATCTCTAAATGCTGTGCACCTATAGACTCAGGTACAGCTGAGTCCAACATGGAGCAGCATGACAGAAGTACGTAATAAAACCTATAGAACTGACTTTTGCTATCAGCTTTCCTAGGAACTGCAGGACTCAAAGCAGCACTTCAACACCATCAGAGAGGCTTGCACCCATTTGAACAATCACACCTCACAAAGAGCTTTCAGTCCTACAAAACTTTGAACTCTAAACAAATTCAACATGTTAAATGATGAGGGAGACTCTTCCTTTCAATATCACTCCTGACTGTCTCTCTCCTGCTTTCTGGCTCYTGTAGCAAGTCAGGGACATGGTGAAAAAAATATTTCAAGCCAGTGGGTGGCACTCAGTACTACATGCTGGATGCGTTGCTGATAGTTTGAATATATCAGATATTTTTAGGTACTGTGAGCAGTTCAAGGCAATCAAGTATTGTAATCAAGAGCATACAAAAGCTCAGCTATATCAGTTCAGTCAGGATTTTAAGGATTCAGGTTTTGCAACTCTGTCAGCTGATATGCTGGGATGGTATGAGAGAAGTTGCTCCTTGCTGTGGTGCAGACATTTTCAGCAGAATTTCACTGAATTTCACAGGCATGTTCAGAAGAGTCATCTTCCTGAGAACTCCCCACTGTGCCCAGCTTAGCAGACAGTTATTTCCATAATAGCAACTTTCTGTGAGGAAGTAGGAAACGTGGCTCTAGGAGGAGATATTCAGAGTTACCTGCCACGGTGAAAATCCCTGGGTTCCAGCGGGCCACACCATTTGTGAAATGACACAGAGATGTTATAGGCAGGAAGATTATAGAGCAGCCCATCTTTAGACGATGCAAGAAGCCAGCAGAGGCAGYCCCGGCACGGCGCGCTCAGCACCGCGGACAGCGGCACAGCCGCTCCTGCGCCGCCGCCGTGCCCGCACTCCCCTGCCCTCTCCCTCCTGCCCTCCCTCTATCCCTCCCTAAACTCGCCTGTACCTGTGCATGCCCTCCTCCTCAATGCCACATTGTAATCCAGACCCTCCCACAGCCYAGTCTCTCCCATCTGGCTTCTCAGTACATCCATAGACAGGCAATAATTGTACAAATAAACTTTATACCAATTATATAAGCATATTCAGTATGTACCTGCACCTCTCATGAAGGGAACATTGCAAAGTGAAGTCTGACAGCGAAACTGGAGACTGGGAAGACACAGTTGTGCTGCCTGTGCATCTCTATGCTACAGGCAGCACAACTGTTTTGAGCAGTTCCAGGGTCAGGAATATGCCTGTTTTGAGCAGTTGTCAAAGATATGTTTTATGAAAAATTCTTTCCTTAGAATTTTTTCTCCTGAGAAGCTTGAGAGGCCTCAGGAACAAAATGTAAACAATAATTATCTGCTGCCGTGGAATGCAACAGGTGGATCTGTGATTGGCCTCATGTGGTTGTTTCTGATTAATGGCCAATCACAGTCAGCTGGCTTGGACTGTCTCAGTCAGTTACTAGCCTTTGTTATCATTATTTTTCTATTCTTAGCTAGCCTTCTGATGAAAACCTTTATTCTATTCTTTTAGTATAGTTTTAATATAATATATATGATAAAATAATAAATCAAGCCTTCTGAAACATGGAGTCAACATTCTCATCTCTTCCCTCATTCTAAAACCCCTGCAAACACCACCACAAGCAGTTTGAGGGTCAGGAATATGCCTATGCTTTCCCTGACAGTAAATGCCAGCAGGTACCTTTCACAACTCTCAAAAGCCAGTATTTCCCTTTCTAGCCTTTTCTCCTTCACCAATATGTTCTGTCTCCTTGAAAAAGAACATGGGGGTTGCAACCCATCTCCTTGAAACCTCTGGAGGTCCCTCCATCCACCTGGCTCTCCCATGCTTAGGTCTTTTGTCACAGAGATACTTCTTTTCTCCTGTGAACAATAAGCCTCCTGCTTCCCTCAGCAAGCAGAACGTACCAGACACCTGCTGACACATAGCAGTCCAAACAGCCACTGGTTTCTCATGTGGATTCTCCCTTTACACCTTCCCTTCCCTCACAGCTCTATAGTTTGTGATGCCACAGAACTCTACAGTTCACGCTTCAGCTTTTGGCCTGCTCTGAGGAAGTGACATACCCTTGTGACTGAAGCCAACACTCCTTGAAGCAAGCTGTGGTTACCAGAGTTGGAAACTGCATGGTGGTGGGACTCCTGCCTAATGCTTATTGYTTTTGCTGATCATTTCCTTTCAAATGCAAAGGCTAATTATCCTCTGCTGGAAGCAGAGCCACTTCATTCAAGATTATTGCTATTATCACATTTTGAACAAGTCAAGCACCTGCCCTCCTAATGATCTCTGCCCACACAGGCCAACCAAGCTATTCTGCTACCCTCAGATTCCCCCTGCCCATCCTACAGAAAGAGCAGAAAGACTGGCTGGATAAAATTCTGAGCCATCTTCTCTGATCTCCGAGCTGGCTGTGCTTTGGGCAGCAGGGTGACTAGGAACCTCCTAAGCTCCCTTCTAACCTGAACTCAGTTCTAGTTCTAAGTCTTCAAAAAAGGATAGCAATAGAAAATGACAGAAAATTCAGCTCTGTAACATATTCCTCCAAGGGCTCTGTTTCCTTTCTTTAGGGCTTTCCCCTAATTCTAAAAGACAGATCTGGACACCATTGGCCCAGGGGCTCAACACCTTCAGTAACTCAGAATCAGAACCTCACATACCTTTAGGTGCTTCTGTCCCGCAGAGTTCCAAGCTCTTCATGCCAATGGCCTTTTTTCAAGGTCCTGCAACTTTCGGGTTCATAGATTATCTTTCAGAGTGCTGATGAAGTGCTGGCTCGAATGCCTTCCAAGTTTCCTGAATGCTGTAGTATCATTTACTTGAGAATCCACAGTAAAAAGCAAAATTAAAAAGCACCGAAAAGTCATGATAAATGGTGCAATTAAGGCAACAAAACACGCTTTAAATCAAGAAGAGCTACAGCTCAGCTCCTGGGTATGGAAAGGTTCTAATTTACCATGGCAAAGACAAAGCATATGCATCAAATTAGTCATGTTTCAGAATCTCTCTTATGCACAAAACCAGCAGAACTGACTATCCACTTGCACACTACCAGCAAACAAGATGAGGAGACTTTTCTTCTCTAATTATTGAAGGTTATAAACCTTTGAGTGTTTCTCTTTCCCCTCAAAAAAACCCACCAGGGGTGCACTCACACTAGCAGAATTCCCCAGCCAACATGGATGGCACGTTTCCCTGAGCTCGCTTTATGAGAAGGAAGCAGGTTTTGCCAGAGGTGACATCTGATGCCTTAGGAGCACAACCCTCACCCTCCTAACAAAAACTTAACAAGATAAGCCTCCTAATCTAAATTAGGTGCCTAAAATTAGGTAGTGTGCTTATGTTTTTCCTTATCTACCTACTAGCATCCCATATCCTAGTGCTCATCTGTGTATCTTCAAAGGTCCACAGTTGCTGATTTTTGCCCTCTATTTTTCCTCAACCAAAAGGATATTTTTTAAAAAGTAAGAAAATGTTATTGTACAAAGTATGGTTGTGAAACAGAAACCATTCAGAGGATGAAATGCTTCCCTGTCCTTTAATATAGCTTCAAAAAGTCTTTATATTATGAACTGTTAGTGTACTGCTAGGCAATCTCCTGCAGCAGAATAAATCTTGGACTCAGGTGTGCCATGACACAAGCGACCTTGGATGAAAGCCACAAAAATGGCAACAAAATAAAGTAGCACACATCCTTTGACATTAAGTAGTTGGTGCTATATTTTCCTGCAGCAATGCTGCCATAACGTGAAATCCAGAGTTAAAAGTCAACTACAGCTCCATACCCAAATAAAAAGTAGAAGCCAATTAAATCTTCCCCTGCCCAAAACTGGAACAAAGCAAAAATATGGAGATATTTTAAATATAAATACTAAGCAAAGCAATACTCTCTTTTTCTTGTCTTAGTTAATCTTGGATGTGTTCGCCTTATGTTTTCTGTATCTTCCCCAATCTGCAGTACAGTTACAGAATTTCATCATATAAGGATTTGGGCCTTGATTCAGTAATTTGATCCTGAAACACTGAAAAAAAAATTGCACAAAACCTATTTGAAAAATTTTATATTAAACTGTATCTAAAGAAAGAAAGAGAACAGTAAGAGAATCTCATGATCCATGCTTTATGGAAGCATCTACTGTCAGAAAAATCTAGCACCACTCCGCAGTCCAGGTTTCCTAATTCAGCAGATCACAGTCACAAACCCCCAAGAGGTGCACATGAGGACAGAGGAATCCAGATTCACAAAGAAGTGAGAAAATTTCTGTGTTTACAAAAAGCAGAAGCTGAAGATCTAAGACAACATCCTGATGCCCTGGAAGATCACTGCATTGTGAAGCTACAGAACGGACAGCAAAGTGAGAGGGGTAAGAAAGCCTAATCAGAGCAGAGAGACACTAACACAAGCACTCCTTCTGTGACAGGCAGCCAGGAATGATTTGCAACCAAAATCAGCTGCTACTTCAGCCACACAGTGACAGTGCTTTGTGTATATTATTAGGAGAATATCAATCACCAATAGAAAATCCCATTAAACAAAAAACCAAAAGAGCCTTCACCAGACTTAAGAAGAAGAAACCACAATAACGCAGGCAGCCTGAGACTGTGCAGAATTCTCTTATTGACACAACCACCTTTGGCAGCCAGGAAAGTTCCTTTAGAGCCTCCAGCCTGCTGGCTCAGACAGCCCCAGTTCCAAAGTACTTACAGATCAGAGGAGCACAATAGGAAAGTATCTGCAACCTCTTTACCTTAGACCTACCTTCATGCAATCAGTAAACCTTTTGATTAACAATGCATTGGGATAAATATTCTGTAACTGAACATCTGGAATACTCACTCTTCTTCTCAGGGATTTCCACGCTTGCTCTTCCAGTGAAATCAATGTTTAGGCTATTTCTTGTGCATGGATTCTCTCTTGGCCAGGCTGGCTTTTTTCTTCCCTCCATCACAATGGTGCAGACAGATCCTTGTCAGTTTTTCTTCAAAACAGTAATAGAAACAGAGCCTATCATGCTGTTCACCCTAACTGAGTTGATTCTTGTTTGGCAGAATTATGATCCTTGCCACACTGAGGAACCAGACTCTGTGTCTCTGTTTAATCTCACCTCATGCTGACATATTTCTGAGTGGTCTGTACATAGCAAAGGATGGCAATAACTGGTTCAGTTCAGTGCACAGTCAGATGCACTGTGGTGCTTTCTGATTATTCTCATTGCAATTTTGTTTAACCCCCTGCATTCTCCAGGAAGATCCTTATGGCAGGAGGAACATGAGACACAGGATGTGCTCTCCCTGTGAGGACACAATTCTTGCTGAGCACAGCCACAGCTGCTGCTGAGAGCCCAGTGCCAGCCCCATGGCTGTGCTCAATCCCTGCACAAAGGTGCAGACATTTGGCCCCATTACCACACTTTGCACAACAACCTCTCAGGGCAGGCAAGGTATGCTGTGTAAAAAGGACAGTATGGAGTATTTCTATTTAATAGAAACTGCTTAAGGCATCCTTAGTTGTTGCAGTTGCACATTGTGCTCTACAAGGTGCTGAGAGATAGAAGGCCAATGCATTTAATAAAAAAGGAAAAAATCCATTATTCATATACTGAAATGACCTTTCCATTCTCTGTATTTCGCTCAGAATCTCATTTATGTGACTATGGAGAGTTTTTCTGATGTGCACACAATACCATGCTGCTTGAGCTCTGCCAGAAAAAAAAAATCACCAGGAAACTGTATGACATTGGGTAAAGTCCCAGTAATTTAATCAAATGGGTAATTAAATTATTTAAATTGTTCATTTAACATACCTGGCAACAAGAGAAAGCAAACACTGATCCTATTTCACCCCTGCTGGGGACCAAATGGTACAAGTTACCATTTTAAGAGACTGGGAGCTGGAATTCAGGTTAAGGATGTGATTCTAGTTCAAAAAAGATCAACACTGTCAGAGGGCAAGAGGCAGCATAGGAGCCAAACATTTACTTGGGTAACAAATACACTCTTTAGAGCCTGTTAGAAGTGGCAATCACAACCTGCAACCTCACAACCAATCCAGGATGTTTGTTAATACCTGCAGAGGGGCTTCCCAGCCTGCACCCTCACACATGGTGCAGATGATACTGCCAGTCATCTGGAGTTCTGCTTCCAATCCATCAGGTTCACTTCAAAGCCTCAAGGGGAATTAGCAATTGGGATGTCATTCATCACCTTGCTGAGAACCATTTTTTCTCCAGGAGAGCTTGTCATACCAAGCAACCCACACAAAATACAATTAAACAGTGTCACTGCTAGACAGATTAAAATTGCAGTTCAATAGTGGAACTCGCTGTTGCTGAGCAATTTCATAAATTAAGCATGTTCTGGCAGAGCTTCTGTGCAAGGTATCAGCAGTAATCCAAACAC
The DNA here is from genome assembly GCA_014549065.1 of Cardinalis cardinalis. Lineage (NCBI taxonomy): Eukaryota > Metazoa > Chordata > Aves > Passeriformes > Cardinalidae > Cardinalis > Cardinalis cardinalis. The sequence continues at coordinate 6,783,120 of JACDOX010000030.1, forward strand.
CAGGACTTAGCAAATTGCATGGGTAAAATCCTAGCTCMATTAGAACCAATAGCAAAACTCCCAGGCACTTATACAGAGCCAGAATTTTAATTTCTCATGCCAGCTGCAACACATTGATATGGCTTTGGGCAAACTACACTAACTCAGCCTCCCTAGTCCAAAAACATGGACCAATAAACACTGCTTCTAGAGAGACAGACTGTGGAGGATACACAGAAGTGGTCCATACAGTAAAGGGCAACCATTATCAATCAGTGCAATTTAACAAACAGGCTTCTTCAGCAACTCACCACCAGAGAAATACTCCACTGATATGAATACCAGGCCTGCAGTTCCTGCCTGGAAAATTCCTTTCTTGTCCCGTGGAAGGCTGGTAACAGTGTCTTCTTTATGAACTGCCTGCACAGCAGACTGGCTGAAGCTCTGGTGCAGATGACTATCTCCGCTAGTTGGGTATTTTGAGGATTGTGTTCGGGTGTTCTGCATCAAACATCAGTTATGTTCTCTCCCAGCCAATGTGTGTAAGTGAACAGCTGCCTTCATAGGTCAGAGATTAACAAACACTGCTACACAAATGCACTTATTAACTCTGGATAACACACACATTTGTTTAAAATGAATTCTCGGGTGTTCTTGCAAAGAAGTTTTATGGTTGTGTGAAAAGCAGCTATAAAATGAGATTTGGCTCCTCGGTAGGTGGCATGTTACAATTTTTAAAGAAATATTATTCTTCCCATATAAATGCACAACAGATGTAACATTTGACCTAAGCAATAAGATTTATTACTGTTTTTAAAGCAAATTCAGCACAGCTTAAGAGAACACTGTACAGAATTCTTTAAGCTAGGAAGAGGTTCTTCTTGTCATCAATGCATGCTTTGCATTTGTCAGTTCTTGCCCTCAAAGCCAACCCACAGTTTAATATTTCAGGCTTTTTACAAAGGTGATGATCCTGCAATTCAATCTGCTAATGTAGCACATAGCAGGCTCCCTCCAGTCACAGCAGTCCTGGGTTCATCTCCTTGCTTTTAGTATCAAAAGAAATGTGTATGGCCTCTTTGGTCTCTTTTTGAGCCCCCAAAACATTTCATGTGATTTACGTTAGGCGTTATTCCAACAGCACATGCAATCAAAAGTAAGTGTCACACATTGTTTGGCAATGAAAAATAAACATTACAGCTGTGATCAAAGAACATGTCTTGCTTATATTGTCTTACATTAATTTCTTTACCTCATGCACTTTTGTATAAATAGTGACGGTTTCATATTTTCTTCAGAAGCCACAGTTCTTCTGTTTTCTAAAAATAACCTGCTTATGCATAATCTTCTCTTTTCAAAGCACTGTTCTTCCTTTTGTTAAGTTCATTTCCAAGATCTCTGTGCATAAAAAGTGGTGAAAGATGGATATGTGCAMCTTCACTAACAAACATGTTGAAAATACCTAAAAATGAGGAACAATTCCTGAATAAACACCTTCAATGGTAAACAGTTCTGTGAGAAATGAATAGGCCTCTCTGTTATGCAGTAATTTTACATTTTGTATAAGGGCACGAAACATGAAAATTAAAACATACCTGAGAATAATATTAAAATCCCACTTCAAGAAAATTCTTGTTGCTGAACAGCTTTAACTATCAAGTAGTTTCACAGTTTTTGCATTTCACTTCATGTAACATAATCCAGATGGTCCAGCAGGCAGCCCCTGACCGACACTGTCTCAGGTGAATCCTGCAGCTGACACTGCTGTGTTCACATTTGAGAAATCCATGTATCTGGAACTTCAGCTCCTACCCCACCATGAACACAGCCAAACTCTCAAACTGTGAACCCTTATACAGCCTACAAAGAGAATTCTAGCATTATATACCCCTTCCACCTCATTTTTCTGTTATGAACAACTTGTTATCAAAATTGTTTTCTGATCTCAAGTTCAAAGCACTGCAAGAAATTTGGGGCTGCCCAAGCACATTCTCTTCCCAAAGGTAGGCATGGGAAAAAGTTCTTGGATGCTGCTCTAAAAGACCTAGGCAACATAGGGAATGCTGCAGATCTCAGATCATATCAAAAGCATCTCCTCAATTTAGATGGATCCTTTCCCAATTCATCACAAGCACATATGCCTGCAGATTCTCTCTGAATTGGTGTTCTCCAAAACTCTTCCTAGTCCAAGAGCAGTTCATCTGCCAGCTCCCTAGACAAAGAGCACTTTCAGTAGCCCTTTAGGAGGTATGCTGATCATCTTTAAGAAAGATTGTAATCCCACTGAGTGTCTCATGTTGGTGATTGCATATCAGTCAGGACAAGCAGTTTCCAGGCTTTTTAAAGGGATGCATCTGATTTCTGCCAGAGAAAAATCACATTAAGTCTTCACCTCTCATGCATGGCTGTCAGTCAGGGTACTGACATCCATACAGATGATGCATATTGGATTTGAAGAGTACCTGTGTGTATTTGCAGTGAGTATCAGGAATAGATCCACAGGCCAGGAAAGTTTCAGCCTGTCCAGTGCCCAAGCATTGCTTTAATTTTCTTTCATTTTTCACTGGTTTTCCCTGACTAGTTTAACAAAAGTAGTAGCAGTGGAAGAGGTGTCCAAAGCAAGCAGCTTGGCCTCCTCACACATCCCCTGTATGATATGGTTTTATGCTGAGACTTTTTGGTATCTGGAATAGTGTCTGGCTTCCTTAAACACAATGGGAACATGCACCTCTACTGTATCCCACCCACCTGGGTTAAAACCTGATATCCCAGAGAAAAGAATGCTATTTTCACTCCTAAGATCAAGAAGTTCATAGCCATGCCTGCTGTATGCTTTTCTGCAGTGAGGGAAAATCAATTCTCTTCCTACCTGCAGAGACAGCCTCTTGGACTTGAAGAATGTCCTCAATCAGAGACAGAGATCCTTGAGGAACTGACCACCAGATTGCCAAATATTAACAAAAGATTGACTGGGGCATATCTCAGGATGAGGACTGGGTACTCCATTACATAGTGCATTTTTGCCTATCCTTTGAGCAAATTTCAGTACAAGGTATGGGGATTTCAAAGTGCCCATATGAAGGAGTAAATCACAGAAAAGCTCATTAAACCATAGGCACAAGTGAGGGGCTTTTGAAGTTCTGTATCATCTGTGTATGTCAAATGAGAGACTGTTYTACAGCAAGAAATGCAACTGATAAATTGCATTGCTTCAAGAAAAAGATTTTATAAAAATTGCTTAAGGTTCACCTTTTCAGGTCTTTTGAAAACTCCCTAAAATATCCAATAACATTGTGGGTGACAAAAGAAGAAAAGGAGGAAAGAAAAAGACAGGAAAGCATTCTGGAAACAGGACAGTTAATCATTCATGTTGTCTACAATTCCTTTGCCTCAAGACAATCTCAAGACAGACTCTGACTTTGTAGTAAGAAAAAAAAAATCTACTGTCCTACCATCTCTCCTCTACAATGATGGAATCCAGAGCCACAAACTGCCAGGACTTCACAGGCAAAGGGCATGTCCTAAAGCAGTGCATTTCATGGCTCCCTCACACCCCACAGGCAGCCTTTTTCCCTAAAGCAAAGAATCTCACAGTATAATTTTGTGTGACATTCTTTAAGTATTTTGACTTAACACTCCCAAAGTACATTCATTTCAGTCACATTGTGCACATGTGGGTTTTGGGGGATTGTTGAGGTTTGGGGTTTTCAACCTTTTCCTCAGCTTGATATTCTGCACTGTTCCTGGATCTGGCCACTGTGATTAAAGATTCTGCTTTGTAATGAAAGCAAGCAATGTACTTCAATGCTGAAAAAGAGACACAAAAAGAGGCAGCCAAAACACGTGGTGATTCTTATTTTCCTTTCACAAGTGACAAAACAGCATCACCCAGGATCAGTTAATTTTATCTGGAAAAGCAGCTTATGTAAGCTCCCATTTGCTATGATTACAACCCCCATTACACTAATTTCCTATGTAAAGCCACTGTGGTGCCCACACAGATCATCTTTACACCTTGGGATTATGGGCATGGGGCAACATAAGTCACCAGTTATCAGCCTTTGTTTTATTTTGCAATACATTCATGATTCTCTGTCCTTCCAATGGCAAATACATCATGCTTGGCTGGCAGTGCTGGTATCTGATATTCCACGATTACCTCGGTTCAAAGTGAGACAGTAAATGCACATTTGTGTTACTCTCCCTTTAATGTAGTACAAAGCTGGACACAGCTCAGAAAGAAACACCTAAAATCCATTACCTATTTATGATCATGTACAAATGGGTATTTATCATGTTAAAAGAGAACCATATGTTAAAGTGGAGGCCAGAGCCCAATAAATCTTTTTGGATGAAAACCCTTTTCAAAAAAAAGGAATAAAATAATTAACATTTGCCTTTGCCAGTAGAAACATTTGCTCATGAATCTTCTGGGAAGGGAAAGGCATTTAACCTTTTTACATGCCATTCCCTCAGACATCTCTGACCCCAATGCAAAACAGACAACAAAGATTCCCAACTCCACAATGCTGATTAAACTCTTGTATGAAACATCTGGATGAAATTTTCTTGGCAGCTGATTTGAAAAGTATACAAGAAGCAGAACTAGGGAGCAGCCATAGTTCAGCTTAGTGACACCAAGATGATGCTATGCAAAAGCAGATTTTACCTTGAACACATCAAGTCCTAAATATAAGCCTGTGACAGTGCAAGCAGCCTCATTAGCAGAAGAAAAATAAATCCATTTTCTACTCTGCACACCAGTATAGAGAAGGCAAATGGGCTTTGAAAGAAACCCAACATGACAATCTTGTTTCTTTTAATAAAATAATAAAGGGCTTAAACAGTTTACCTGCCTAATACCTAACTTCAATTGACAGGTAAGAGAGAAGTCACCAGTGCCCTTAACTTCCAAAAACTATTTTTTAAATTTGTGAATGATTTCAAAAGTTCTGTGGTTTCTGATAAACTCCCCAACAAACTGGATGTATTGCTTTCCTACTTACTGTCTCAGTCAGTGCACCCCCAGGCCTAAATTAGCAAGTGACCTGTAATTTTCATAACCTGACATTCAAAATAAAGGATATCTTGGCCCTCTTCTGCTTGACCTTAAAGAGCCTGTCCAGGGCAGCTCAACAGACTGTTCTTTTTTAGAAAAGAGCACACCCTGGAATTCTCACTGTTTCCACATGTACAACAGGCCTAAAAATGAGACATTTTCACTGTTGCTATTAACTAAGCAGCCTCAGTGAAAAACCTACAAGAACCAGGCCAACTTTACTCTGTAGCTGCTGTGGAAAGGAAGGCAAAAAAAAGAAAGAGGAAGCATCAGCACAGAAACAGCCTTAGAGTCTAACAAAAAGGTGCAGGAAACAGGAAAGTGTAGGGAACATTCTGCCCCACAGCTGCCAGGCCAGGAAAACTCCAGAAGGAATGGGCAGAGATCCTCTGGCCTTTTCCAGAAGCCAAGGCACAGAGTGCTTCAGATTTATCAGACTCACCCAGAATAACAAAATGAAAGCTTCAGCACTGCACAGAGCCAGCAGTCTGTAATTTACTGTAGTTGAAGAAAATTTGATGGGGTATGGGAAAGGCTTTGACTTTTTATTTGGGACACTACTGTAAAGAAATAGATTATTAGTATGTGTTTAAAACTGATTGGTGAATATTTTTAAATCATAAAGAAATTAACACAGAGACAAAATCTGGTCTAAACATTTTATCTCCAATCCAAAGTTCACATTCTAAAGCACCCCTACTGCTTTTTGCTACACCACTGTGATCCCAGTAGACCTAAAGGAGGGTCACCTATTCAAATTAGTACTGCTATCACTTCCTCTCTAAATGAACTTCTCCACAAACACCTTGTCCTATAGAACCCATTAGGTTGGAAATGACCTCTAAGGTCATCCAGTACAACTGTTAACTCTGTGTTCACTGCAAAACCCTGCCCCTAAGTGCCACATCTATGTGTTGCTTAAACACTTCCAGGGATGTTGATTCTTCCCATTTCCCTGGGCAGCCTGTCCCAATGTGTGACCACCCTTCCCATGAGGAAATTTTTCCTAGTATCTAGTCTAAACCTCCAGTGGTGAAACCAGTCTTCAAAATTCAGGAAAAAGATCTGTCAGAAGACATTTTAGCATGGAACAAGAATAACCACTGCAATGCAGACCAGAAATACAATCACAGAGTGTAACAGTAAGAAGTAAGTTTGAAGCTGTTCTTCTTCTATCAAAATAAATAAAATATTGCAAATATTTTGTACCACATTATTCAGTACTACCACTGGAATGGTAATGAATGAAAAAAACCAGAAGAGATTATCCCACGTATATTCCAATATTCATCAATAATAGCAGAAATAAGCTGTCATGTAGAACATCTACATGAGAGGGCCACACCATTTGTCCAGGCAGGAGCTAATATTGATGGAGATTTAGGGTAGCCACCTGCCAGGCAAGCCACTGTAACTCAAGCAAATTGAATTCATGGCTAAGAGAAATAATTTAAGACTACTCCACCAAGGGAAAATCTGCCATTTTGTTAAGACCTTTTGACATAACCAGTGTTTGCTCTGCAACTCCAACAGACACCTCCCTCTACATATTTGGTCTGCACCAAATAGGGAAGGTGTGCTAATATTGTGAATCCAGCAATTTGTATGCAACCAACAAACAATTAAACCGAGCAGTAAAAAGCAGGTGATTGGAAAACATGGAACCAAGGCTTACAGTGTATCAAGAAATGTCCTTACACTTAAAAAATTATAATGCACTCCAAAATCCATTTGTTCAGGCAATCCATGTACAACAGAAGGCACTGTTATCCATATGAATCTATCAATTCTGCACAGCAAAAACCTGAGAAGTGCAACTCAATTAGATGCAGCCTGGCCCCTCCCGGTCATCCAGGTTCCTTGAGGGCGAACATTTCCTTTCAGTCCATCAAATTATAAAAACACCACAAGAATTTGTACATTACAGTAGCTGGTTAGAAAGAGCATTCTGGTGGGGGAAGCACACTGCTATTTCCCAGAAAACCTTCAGCAGCATTAAATTACCCTCCCCTATCACTCAGAAGTCACGATGATTTCAAGAAAATGTAATGACGAGACCCTTCCCATTGACCTTTGTAGCCAATCCTTCAGTTGCCACCGGGAGTATTTCCAGCAAAATTAAATGCTGTGATCAGTCCTTTGTTGTCAAATGTGTAGCCACTTTGTTGTTCTATTGTCTTAGTCTCTAGAATTCAAAGAAAAAGGATATGAAAAACAAGTCTACAGAGAACAAACACGTGGTGACTCTTACAAAGTAAGAGACAATACAGCTCAACTATGAATGCAAAGTTATGGAAAAAACTCTCAGCTGAGTCAAAATTTCATTCCCTAAATGCAATGACAGGAATAAATTACACTCAGGTTTTCTCTGAGGGCATAAATGTGCACACCTCTACAACTGAGAAATTAATCCTTTACCAAGTCAGTCTATGCTACACTATTCTTTTTGATTAAATCTGAATTTATTTTCCATGATGCAAGCTTTCTACACATCTAAAATCTCACACTAACTGCAAGGCAACATAAGTAGTTAAAAAGTTAGAAAACTGTTAAACACATAATAACTGATAGTAATCTTCATCAAATGCCTGGCTGCTGATAGATATTGCCTTAATTTGTTCTTCATTTCAAATGTCAGATTGTGTAAAACTAGTTCATACCCCATTGAAAAAAAACAACAGCACAAGTCAATGAGAAGGCAATTAATTAGAAACAACAGTAAACTTACTCTGAATAACACACACTTCCAGGCAAGGAATAATGTAATCATGATATCCTGCTCACGCTTCCTAGAAAATGTTAATTAGCACAGAGGTGGTTGTTACAGATTAGAAGCAGTTCCAACATCTCTGCAAGAGGTGAAAGGGGCCCAGGGGAGTGACTCACCTGCAGCAGTTCTCCGGTGCTCTGCTAATGTGTAGATCTCCTGCAGCTGTTTCTTCTGATCCTCACTCAATGGTGCAGTCAGGGAGTGGTACCAGGCTGCATCACGGCTCTGCACCGCTGTCAGGGCAGCAATGGAGGAAAAGGGACCATCAGCTTACATACAAGTTCATTTCAGAATAACAAACTGAAACACATGAAATTCTGGCTGGTTTTAAAACAGAATCTGCACTGCAAAACAAGATCAGTATTCCTATCGGTTTTCTTTGCACAGAATTCCCACTCTAATAGAGGCAATCCATTTTGGGGAACTTAATTACATCCTCTGCTTTCTGAAACAGAACGTTAACCATGTGGCCATTATTCATGGACAATGTGAATTGAATCTTCTCGTTTAAAACTCATATGAAAACTAAAAGCAACTGAATTAGTGAAACAGGAAAGGGAGAAAATAATTTCTCCATTAACATCAAGAAGGTGACAAGTATTTCTCTATATACAAGTCCCTCTAGTGACCAAGCCCCACTTATTTAGGCTGTGATTGAAAAATTCTGAGGGAGAATATGAAGAGAATTAATCTCTGGCTGTATTTGCTTAGTTTTTTTTTCAGCACTAGTAAGCCAAAAAATCATAGGACTAACATTAGAAAGTGAGATCACATTTTACCATTTCAGTAATCTAAACCATTACTCATAACAAAGAAAAGGGTTTTCCCCAGTGATGACCATAAACATCTCCAAATTATAATATGATTTCATCACGTTATATCATTCTGCCAACCAGCAAACACATACTCAGAAGTGCTTGTGTAAAAAACTGGTATTCATCAACACCATTTTCAAGGTCAAGAGGTGTGCTGAACCCTTCAAGAGCAGTCTCCTCCAACGCGTCTTCATCCCAGTCATCATCATCATCGTCGTCTTCATCCTCTTCCTCTCCGCCTCCAGCACTGCCACCTCCTCCTCCACCGTGGTTCTCTTGCATTGCCTGGCTCACTTCATTTGTCTCATCCTCATCACTCGGTATCTCTTCTGCAAAAGCATTCATATGTTTTGTAAAACAAAGTTTAAAATTATAAGGAAACAACGACTGATGAATTAAAAACAATTAGTAAATCCAGGTTTTGCCTGGAAAGGGGACTATCTGTTAACACCCCTTCCCCAAAATCTTTAATAGTCTTACGTTAAATGTTAAAATGTTTCCTACATTCAAGATCAGTTAAACTTTTGTTTCTATGCAGAGTCGAGGGATGTGGAAATGCCATCTTTCTTCTCCTTTCATTTATGCAGTCATTGTGCAATTATCGGATCCAACATTTTTGAGGAAATGTCTTCCAAGAAATGGTCCATCACTCTGCTTTTTAAATTACAGAGACTTGCATCGAATTCACAAATACACATAAAACCATGAGAAATTCATCTGTAGACCAACTGTATGCCTTCTCTTCTTGATCGTTGCCTTATTTGAGCACCTTAAGTTGGTGTTACCTTCCATTCTGCTTATGAAACTATGACCTCCTGAATTAAATACAACTACAACCTGCAATTCTAAATACTGTTTTTTCTTACTTAAGGAAAAGCATTTCTGACTTATAATCAAGATTTTTAAAAACCAAAACCTTCATTTCCAAACCTGCAGCTCTTCCTCTGTTAAGAGTTTAGAAAAAATAAAGATTACTATAGATGCAGCAAGCAGGGACTGAATCACAGGACAGAGATTTGAACATTCCTGTGCTGTTTCCATACTGTATTCCTATGTATTGAGAAGAATTCTGTGGTTCCATTACAGAACAATTATGGGTGAAATGTGAGTGGATTACATAATCTGCTTACATCCAATCTGATTTTCAGATCTCAAAACATCTATCCCTTGTCAAACACATTTGCCTGCAACACTGTGGATAATTCCCTCCCCTCAATTCCCTCTGTAAGGCATTATTTGCTGTTTTTTCTCTTCTGGCAGACACAGAGGTTAGAGGCCTGTGTGCTCAAGGAACCTCAGCTGTCTCAAACCCTACCTGGCAGGTCTTCTTTGTCCAAATGCAAACAACCTTCCATTTGGACAAAGAAGACCTGCCAGGATCTCCTTCAAAATTCAATCAAAAAGGTCTTTCAAACAGCTGGGTGGTGGAACAGCTTCTTTCCAGGAAGTAAGAATATACCTAGTGGAGTGATGGCAAACTCCTGCTGCCTAGGTGAGAAGATGGTATATTCACAACCCACAGGAGTACACCTGCAAGCTACTCTTGAACCAATACCACCCTTTCACAAAATGTTAGCTSCTACACCTTGAAAGTTTTGATTACACTTTGGGAGGAAAAATGAACTCCTAAGATGGTATTTCAAGCACCCAGTAMGCCGAGCTATTTTCAGCAGACTAATGAGTCTTAAAAATGAACTGCAATTTCTTACCCCCTTTAAATTAAATCCAGACAAAATCCACAATGTGAAAAGGGGAGATTTTACCATTATCTTCTGCAAAGTGTTTTTCATCTTTAGCATGATCCTCGTGTTCTGTGAGCTCTCGTGAGGCGCACACTTGCTTTAAGCCCAAGAAGAGGAGGAGGATTGAAGGAACAATCTGGGCAGCCACAGCATCCACTGCAGGTGGTCGGTTCTGCAATTCCATTAGGATGCTCAGTCCTATTATACACATCTTTCTGTCATGGAGTCTGAAACAAGACACAATTGTTAGACAAAACCAGATTTTTCATCACAAGGATGTACAGAGAACATTAAAATCCTGGTGCTTGACATGGCAGAAGACAACGTCTCAGAGGCTATGTTCAAAGCCTGTGTTCAAAGATCCTACACAAACTATTTTCTTCATTCTGAATGCAAGTTTCCCACTGAAAAGTACTCGTCCAAGAACAATTAAACATCTTTTAAGCACTGGTCAAATTCCTGGAGCAACTTTTTCTGATTACCAAATGCAAAATTTGTAATGCTAAATAAATACTGATTAATAATTATGTAGACTATCTTGTCTTTGTTAAAAGCATTTGATACAGATTATAGTTATTAAATAGGATGGAAAATTAATTTGCCTTGGCTTTGATAGCAGTACTGTTTCAGAGATGGAAATTGGCAAAAACTATTAGTGAAGAGCAATGATAAGCAGGAATGCATTGAATCACAGGGTGCATTTGTGGAATGCCCCAGGGACAGCTGAAGTTAAATTATGAAAAGTCCATCAGAATGGCTGTCTTATACATATTTCAATATACAATTTGCAATGCTAACTTGAGACACATTGCTAACTCTGGTGAAAGCAGGGAAATAATGCCATCTTATCAAGAGTAACTGGCAGTATACTCAAACTGGGAACTTAAAAGTGAGTAGCCCTCCAGTAAAACAAACTGAAGACAATTGCAGGGAAAGAAATTAATTGAATTAGTAGCAGAAAGACTTCTATGGGACCACAGTCAGGAAACTAGGTAAGAACCTATGCTCTTAAACATAAGAATTGATTTTCACTTCCAGAAAAAGGAATTTTTGCAAACAAGAGGGAAAAAAAATCTCTAAATGCCTCTACAGATACTCTCTGGTTCTCCTTTACTGGAAACATCAGAAATATTCAACTTGGAGGTAACATAACAGTATTCTGCTATTATGGGCTTGAGAGAAGTTTTTTTGTTTGAACTATTCAATTTGAAGCCGACAGCTCCTGTGCAAGCCTTCTGCAGCCAAACCAGGCAAACCTCCAGAGCTAGGAGAAAATGGCCATCCTCTAAACTCTTGGGGTACTTCCATTACTGAACCAGTTTTATTTTGGAATGAAGAGAATACAAGTTGAGAGAGAAGAAAAGAAATGGGCACCACAGGCTGCAATAAAGCTAACAGTGGGACTACCAGCTCAATCCACCACTTCAAAAATCACTACAGAGATACAGCTTTTCAGTCCTTAGTATTTCATTACCTAAGTTCCTATATAACATGCTACTGAACTATGAAATCCTTTAAGTAACACAAGTGATCCTGTATTGCAGCTTTCTAAACTTTACTTGTGCTTAACCAAGGTTAGAGATCTGGAGGGATTTCATGACACCTCCCATGTTGTTAGTCCTGTTAGGATTTACTGAAGTGATTCATTCTCAAGAGTAACTGACAACAAAAATAAATTATATATGACCATGCAGAACATTATGATCCCAGCAGACCTTCCAAGAACAACAAAGTCAAGCAGCATATCAAATGACACACTTTGTCACATTGGGTTTGGCTGCTTGGTTACACGTGTTGAAAAACGCACCAAGGCGCAAGCAGGGAACGCAGTGTTTCTGTAACCACAATCCTCTCTTTTCAGATGGCATGGGTCACAAAAGAGGCCATACAAACCAGGGAGACTGAGATAGAGGAACAGGGTCTGCTTTCATGAGAAAAAAMCCATAAATTCCTTACTCCTCTCAGCTGAAATGACTTACTCCTGCATGTTAAAAACAAGCAGTTCGCTCTCATGCCAACACTTTGCAGACCAAAAGCCAAGCTAAAGATTATGCTACCTATAAATGAAGGATAGCTGTTATTTGGAGAGTTACCCTTAGTGCAAGTACAAATGGAAAAAACTTTCTTTACCTCCTCTTTTTGTCAGCACTATCAGCCAAGTGTGACCACAGCTCTGTAATCTATGCTCAAGATTTCTATCCTGCATCCTGAACTGGGAAGCCATGAAATTTCTTCAAGACTCAAATGTACAAAGAAGCAATTTCAGCCACATGCACCAGAGTAAACTAACAACTCTTAGCACTACTTTTTATCACACATTTGAAAAAGCTACCATTGCACAACACAAATTGCAAAATGCAAAAGTAAAATGCAAAAAAAATCTTAGTAATTAATGGCTTGGCTTCGTATGAAATTATCAATTTGGAACAGCAAATCAAAGTACAAGAACGAAGCCCTGCTGTTTGAGAGGGAGTCATCATTGGGAAGCAGCCCAAATGACCAAAACCCACAGCACATTTGTCATGCTCCACTTTAAAGCTGCTAAAGAGAGAAGTTGCAAGAATGAACACATGTCTTCAGAATATGCATGTTATTAGAAGGCCCCGCAGGACAGCAGAAATTCAGGCATTGAGCCATCTTTAGTGAACCTGAGCCAGAAGGAGACTTTTTTTTCACCTGCCAGCAGAGAGAAACAGCAGGAAAAGCATCTGCCTTGCCTGAAGTTCAGTATTCTACTACACCCCAGCTGTATTAAGGACTGAATAAGCAAAATGGAGTTTTATATATTTTCATAATAGCAAAGAATGGCTTCAGGACCATTCCCTTGCTATCAAAAGGCTCATTATTTCAGCACCCTTCCATCTGCTCAAGGGAGCCTGGATATGATTCTCCTCAGTAATTTGTGCTTTGAGATCTGTACTTATTTGCTCAAAAGCAGACAATAGCCCTCCCTAACAATCAGGGACTCTGCTTATTCCTCAATGGTTTATCAAGCCTGGAGTGTTAAACACACAACACACAGCCCTGCAATGCACGACTCCAAGCCACGTCTATTTTTAACAAGCTGTGTGTGGTCCTCATAATCTGCAGGACCTCTTCTTCCTAACACATATTCCTCTAATACAGCACAAAGGATTTTAAAATCTGTTGTATTTTAAACCAAGCTGAAAGTATTTCAGAGAAAAAATGCTAAGACTTTCCTTTTACTGTGAGAATCAAGTTTCTTTCTATTACATCAATCCAGTTCCTGGACAAACTGCAAATAATTAGCCATTTCCTTCTAGTTGCAAAGTTGGAACCAACATAAGACTGGGATTTTTGTATACAACTCTGAGAAACCTAGGATTTTTAACTACTCAAATTCCTATCAAATATATAACCCTTTTCAGCTTCAAAAAACCCAAAATCACTTACAGAGGGTTTTTTTGAAGCAAGTGAGATTTTCCTTTCACCTTATTTACCATAGAAGAATTTTTAGTGTGAGAATAAGCGTAGGTCATGCAGATGTTTCACCCAAACCTCAGCTGTCAGTAAAAAAGTAGAAAGTGGTAAAGAGCAAATGTTTCTGCAAAAGGCTTTCCAGTGTGAAGTTACTGCAGAAAGCATTTAGAAATTCATACAATATCCTGTGGCATACAGGCACTATAAGCACACAACCACAGATATGTGACTTCTACTATGACATACTGAATTTACACATAGTCTTACAAGGAATTCTGAGTTCTCCTTCCCTGGCTAATTTTTAATATGCCAACTTTGTAACACTTTTTCAATAGTTTCCATGGTTTTAATAACATGGAAAAACAGTTACTTATCTTACCATAACTGCTTTTCCCCTGCATTTTTCCCATGGATTCCATCTCATGTGTTTGCACATGCTGCTCCAGAAATATACTGCATTCTTTTGGCAAAAACCAATGACTCCAGCCTGAGCATGTGCAACCATGCACAACCCTGCTGCTGGCAGAGCACAATCTATGGGGACTAAGACTTCACAGGAACAGAAGAAAGACATAGAATCATAGAATGGTTTGGGTTGGAAGGGACCCTAAAGGTCATCTAGTTCCAACTCCTCTGCCATGGGCAGGGACACCTTCCGCTAGACCAGCTTGCTCAAAACCCCATCCAGCCTGACCTTGATCACTTCCAGGGATGAAGTGTCCATGCAAAAGACTGAGATTTATGTGGACAAGGCATCTTGAACAGCTGCTGTCACCCCCACGTTCCTGATTTCCTGCATGGCTGACAAAGAAACAACAGCAAGATTCACCTGCTCCTTCACATCTGGAGGTGGATCTATTTTGATCTTGTTCAGTTTCTCTAGGATCTGTGAGTCTACCAAATGATTTGAATCTGGGCCTAAAACTGACTCTTAATGGAAAGTAAGTTAAGTGTAAACCAAAGCAACAAAAGGCAGCTGATGAGAAAAAGGGCTGTACAAATAAAGGTGCCCACTGCTCTCTGATGAAGACATGAACTTGTTAGGGGAAGATTCAAGAAAGGGTTTCAAGAACACCAAATTTTTTGTACTTCTGTCTTTTCCTGTTCAGTTAGGCCTCTGAATCTGGGGCTCCTTTAATACTCCTAAGAAAACAAATGGTCTGCTAGAAGCAGTGCTCTCCTGAGGGAAAGGGAGGAAGTCCCTTACAGCACATCACAGTGCCTCACCAGCAGTACTACAGCAAAAGCCCTACCCTACATCTGGAAGCCACAAAGTGAGGAGACAGCACAGAAGGAAGAGTGACTTTTAGATTTAAGCAATATTACAGATAATTATTTCTCTGCTGGTAGCAGCAGATCAAAGAGAGATTTCTAACCTTCTGCTGCCATTCAAGTGCAGTCTGGGTAGAATGACAGGCATGACAACCACGTGTTTAACTTTTCATTTTCACAGGCTTTGTTAACCTTTGTCTCAGCTCCACGTACGAGTTTATTTGAACAGTAGTTTCAGTAGCTGATGCTGTTTGAAGAGCAACACAGAAGAACTGAAAATTTAGCTGTAGTTCACAGTACTATCTGAGATTGGAGCCTAGTCAGACCCTAACATTTTTCCTCTCTGAATCTGACTAGCTTCTCACTGAATGATCCAGGATGAACTGTTTCAGACTATAAATCTTTTTCAGTTTACCATCTGTAAGGAATATCTTCTTTCCTACCATCTCTCTATTTGCTCAGCATGTGGTATGTAGTAGAAAAAAATGAAAGCACAAAGAGATGAAGCTCAAGAACTTTGCTTCAGCCATAAAAGAAAATTGGTACACAGAAATCCTAAAATGTCTTGCCCTTTTCTAAAGCTGGTAGATATAAAAATAATTTAGCAATTACCAATAATATTACCACAAAGGTGTGGAAGAAGCAACTTAAGGAAGACATCCATCTAAGCCTATCCATACATCTGCAGGCAAATGTCAGCCTCCAGTAACAAAACAAAACTCAAGCAGGAAGGTGAGAGGTAGCTGTTAACTACATCTGTCTGCTTTGCCCTTAAGTGGATTTGAATCTCCCAGTTAAGACACCACATATCTCAGCTGAGAGGCAAGCACTGGCCTTCACCTCTGCTCAGCATCAAGTGCAAACTTTGCTAGGTGATGACAGGCTTTGCTCCCCTTCATTAACTTTACAAATGCTCAGCTCCTGCCTGAGTGCACACCCGTGCAGCACACACACATTCAAGGGAGGTCACAGTGACGTTTAAGTTCAGCAGGATGCTAAGAAGTCAATGGCACAATGATAAATATGCAAGTTGATTGTGAAAATTCATTTGAAATCAGAACTGGGGTTCACTGCAAAGAGTAATGGTTTTTTTAATTAAATGGAGCAGTTAAAAATAACTTACAAAATACAGAACAGAAAGTATGTACACAGTGTTTCAGATAAAAAGTTAACATGTTGTTTGCTATAAATGGTGTAGTTACTGGCTTTCACATCTATGTATTAGCTTTTGCAAGCTATTATTGATCACAAAGATTCTTACATAATACAATTTGTAATTCCTTTTAAATGCTTTTTGGTATAATATAACCTGTCAGTTTATGTATGTACTGTATAGCTTATATAAATAATAGTGTGATAAACAGATATTATATCTTAGGCCTTAGCATAATATTAAAATGAAAACTGAGTAATGTATTGAAATGCTTTTATTTGTGTAACTAGCCCAGATAATGGTGTGAAATAGCTAGGTTGTTTCTCACATTTGTGGACCATCTTATTAGAATGATAACAGTGACAAGAACCAGGACACAAAGAGAAAAAAAATTATTACTGATTCTCCAATTATTAAGTGTCAAAACAACAGAATAGAGCTTTAAGAAGAAATAAAATATATTGATTTAATCTGCAAGATGGCATACATACAAGTCAAAGGTTAAAACCAAGCAAAAGAGTTCCTAGAACATGTAAACTCACAGGAATGTTTGAATATGCATAAACTCTTATGAATATGCATGTACCCCTGTAATATAACAGTATATAGAGAACATTGTTTTAAGCTAACAGTGTGCTTTTGGCAGACTGCCAAGCACCCCAGTGCTGGATATTGTCCCTTTTGTCCTTTACTAAACTTTTAAACATTTTCAAGAGTGATCGTAGTTTTGCATGTTGTTGAAAAACAGCTGGTCAATATTGTATATTGTAAAAAAACAAAACCAAAAACCTCTCAATACTTGCCCAAAAAAACAGTCTGTGTCATTCATCCACTGGTTTATGAACTGTGCAGTGATGGGCTCAGGATTGTGTGGAAATCTGATGTTCTCCAAGGTGTGCAAAAGTAGGTCAGGATTGTAGTAGAGCGCAGCTATGGCAACTTGAAGACACATGGTACGGAGCTCGCTTGTTTTAACTCCTCGAGTCAAGCGCTCCAGAACAGCCTCCACAAAGAGGGGAATACACTGGGCACAAAAGAAGACAAAAAAGAAAAGGAAAGGGAAAAAAAAAAGAAAACAGTCATTAGACATGTTGCCAGATTATGCAACATTTTGTAATATTTTTACCAGAATTATGTCCCGAGATATCTGAAGTTCAGGTATGGAAGAAGGGAACACATTCCTTTCACTTTCTAGCCTCCGATCACACACTTTTAAGTCTTCCCCAAAACAGCTCTGAGCTAAAAACTGCAGTGTTATTCTGAGCACAGGGGAGGATATTTCGGGCCATTTAGAGGAGTTTGTTCTCACATGTGGGAAAGATTTAGAAAAAGACTCAGACATTCTCATCTTTGAAGAAAGATACTAAACTATTTCAAAACTAACAGGCATTAGAAATTAAACTACCTAAACTCCTAACATAGTTAGAAGTTTTTCCTAATAAATGCAAAGTGGTGTTAGATTTTTTAATAGAAGTTTAAAACGAGTATTCAGATAAAAGCACACATACACAAACTTCTAAATAATGAAATAAGCATCTTCTAAACACATGTATATTTCAATGGGGAAATTTATACATTACAAAAATTTGGGAATCATTATGGAAGTTTTAGTTTATGAGTTTCAGTTCAGTGTGCAACCATTTTAATTCACAGAGCTGTACAGTTCAATTAAGCCTTCTACCACATATTTATTTCAATGCAAATACATTGAAGTCACTTTAAGCTCTTCCAGATTTCCTTTAAAAAATCAAATCTTTCAGAGAACATTTTTATCTTCAATTACTTCAGATTTACACCAGTAAAGTTATATCACTTTCAGTGAGATTAGCTGAAAATTTAACACTGAAATCCATGGATTGCACTGTGGCAACATCAAACATGATAGTTCAAGTTCAATTTAGGCACATTACATGAGTCCAGAATCTGGCCCTTAATAGGAAAAAGACTACTTTCTAAAAAGGTGTTCTAAGAAACTCTGGAAAATTGTGATTATGTTTCTCCCTGCAATCACAATCAAGCCATGCTAAAAAACCTGCATTTCCAAATGCACTTAGTAATTTAAAACATCAAAAAGTTCCCATAGCTTGGAGAAACAACCGCAGTTGGATAGGTACAGTTAAACTCTCAGCCACAGTAGCTTTAACTATGTGTTCAGCATCAAAAGGGAAATKCTATTAAGAGAAAGCAAAAAACTACAATCTTGCACAACATACTATATCCTTATAATTCAGTCCATATCCATTTTGTGGTCATGCCCTCTAACATACTGCCTCAAAACCAAAAAACCCCAACTTACAAACTTTCCTGAGTTCATTTACTTCTTTCTGTCTTTCTCGCCAGTGTACATTTCCCTCAAATTCTCTAATTGCAGCTGTTTCTCTCAGGAGTCATGGATCATTAGAAAGCAATAAAAGAGAAAACCTGTTCAATATGAATCACCTGGTCAATACCCCGTCCTTTGCACTGAAGAACAATCACTTCTAGGAGTTTGGCTGCATGGCACTCTGCATCTTCTCCTGCATCTCCTGTCAGTACCTAACAATCAGAGTGACAATTTGATTTATCAGTAATCACTGACAACACTGAAAGCAAGTGCTCCTGTACCTGCATACATCCAAAAATCACTACACAGTATATACATATGTATTCATGTTAAATTTTGTGAGGAATTAAGACACATAATTCATTTCTATGGGACATAAATAAGGATAAGTGGTTAAAGGTGAATTTTAAAAACTAGAAGAAATTACTGTAGTTCTTAAAGAATGTTGTATTATTTATATGTTCTCACTTTCCCTTTTTTAGAAAAGAAATGTCACTTAGAAGAATCACTGATGTTTTCTACATGGTGTTTCCACTTTTTCACTTCAATTCTAATAGCCAYGGGCAGATTAACAGGATGGCAAAGTGAAGTGCTATGTCTAAGCTAATTTCTGATTAAGAACAAGATGTATGCAGTCATTCTGTGTGTAGGCACATACAAATGAAACTGAGTGCTTCATCTCAATACATTTCAACCCCATGGTCACTGTCAATCAAACATGACAAAAGAAGCAAAATTTTCACAATCAAATAAATACTCCAAGTTTCTTAAAAATAAGCAGGTAGCTAGATGCCTAACACTCTCTAATGCCCCAAATCAGAGGAGGACTGCAGCATGATCTCATACTTTATTATATATGAGAGACTCAGCATGAAAGAGAAACAAGATAAATGTAGGAAGAACTTCAAATGAGTTCACACCTTAGCTGACAACCAGAGAGTCCAACTGCAAGATACACAACCCAAGGAAATCAGGCTTCATTAATTCCCTACCTACCAAAATAGCTCTCCATGGAAGAGAGTCAAGACGAACAGCAACTTTCTCCCACACAGCTTTTTGCATGTCATTTTCTTAAAGCATGTCACTTCAAAAGTGTGAAGGTGCTGTGTGTGCTCAGAACTGAGTCAAGACCAAAATTCACTTAGTTCTGAAATGTTTGGCCACTACATGGTATGTTCAGGTCACTCAGCTCCACGGTTATGTACTAGTGATGAGAACGACAGTAAGAATCAGAAGCCTTACCTTTTTACACATAGAGTAAATGATTTCTAAATGCTTTGGGTTAGACAGTAAAGTATCAGTGTCAATGGTCACATAATTATGCAAGAGAGGCATCATATCTGCAGAACAGGGAGAGCAAAAGAGAAAAAAGTTACAAGAAGTGCTAACCAGAGAAGTAGTCCTAAAGGGGAATTCATTAGATGATGGTTCTTGAATAGGGCTGGAAATTCAAACTCTGTGAAAGTCTTTTCTGGAAGAATTCTTCATAAAATGCACTATGCAGAGTGCATTCTTGGAACTAGAGTAGGACTACATTTTAATGAATCAATTTGTAGTTTCACATTAACTTTGAATATTCAACTTTCTTTGAGTTCAGGATCCCTACAACAACTGATCACACTGACAGATTTGCTTCTCCTACTTAAATATCTCCTGTTACACTCCCACACTAAACAGACGGGAAGGGCATGACTCAAATACATGATCATTTTAAACCATGGCATTAAATGGAAGAGACCCTTATCTGCTAGAGATAAATCCTCAAACAGTAAAAATATCATTAGAACAGAAGTGACTTTACCTGCAAAGTATTCAAAGCAGTCCTGCTGGAAAACCTCGTACAGAACACCTAAAAGCTGCCACATCTGAGGTGAAATCATCTGGCATGTTAAGCTGAAGGCCAACGACAGAATTTCTTCATAAAACTCTGCAAAAGACAATTTGAAGCAGGGCGCTTTACAAAAAAATTTTAACTTGCAAATACCTTGAAATCTGGAACCAAGTCCTGAGTCACGTAACAACCAGATGACAGCAATCAGAAACTAAATCATACATAGAAAAATAAAACACATTGTAAAAGACTCTTTCAGACAGGCCTTGCTGGCTACAGTTACAATGATATGCATAGTTTTCCACTATAAATATATACACCACAAAAATATGTCAGCAGCACATTAAAGACAATGCTTCTAATTGATTTACTGAAAAATATATTTTTTTTCTCAGTCTTTGTTTTTTCTGAAAGGCCTTATCACAAAAGTGTAACTTTTAGTGCAGCATACTGATGAAGCAGTAATTTAATTGCAGACCATGTCCATAAGAGACTAATGTAATTTAGACATTGTCCTTTAACACAATTAGCCAGAATTATAATCAGAACAGCATCTTCAGCTTTTGACYTCCAAAACACAATACCCAATCTGACTAATGTACAAGAGTAGATCAGGAGAAACAAATTACAGTGGTAAAGTAATGACTTATTCTTTAAAGAAACACACACAAAAAAGATGAAATTTTGTTCTGGAAGATAACAATAATTAATTTACAAGTTTTTACATATCTCTAAAACATACCTATAACGTGTTTCTGCAAAACAAGGCCAATGATCTGTAAACAAATGCTCTCGAGCTGTTGAGTGATCTGAAATAAAAACATAAAGCAGTTTATTTAAAAAATCAGAAATACAGCAATCAAATAAATGTATTTAACTAATTCAGTTTGATAAGTTCTTCAAATCAAAAAGGCTTTTATTATTTTTTAAATACTGCACTAACAATCATAATATTATGAAATAAGGTCTCCCTGATGCAGAAAGAACCTCTTTACCCTGAATAAGTGATTTGTGGGCATACACTGCACCATAACTGGGAAATCAATTCCTAGGAATTCTATCCAAGATATTGCTGGGTAAACTAAAGATATGGGTCATCACTGTAAAAAACTAGGCTTATGCAAAATATTTCTTTTTAAGTTCTACTTTAACACTCTGTAAAACAACTAGCCACTGTGAAGAAAATTAACTCTATCCCAACAAAAACCAGCACATTCCAATGAAATGTTTACCAAGTAAGGGCTAAGAATTTTACCCTCAGGACATAAATTCCCTTTAAGTTGAAAGCTAAACAATTAATAAATCACAAAAGTAAACTGGGCTTTAGATTCAAATCTGTCAGAGATGGCTTGGTACCATCCCGCTGCAGTAAATGCACATTCATGCCAAGTGATGCAACATACACTGAAGTGCTTCTTGTCATGCATGAAAGCAGGAAAGTACCAAGGAAAATCTCACCTCCTTGTGATCTTCCACAACCGTCAGGATTGTGTCAATTGTGTGCAAGATGCCCATGGCCATAACCGTTTTGTCCTCTACTTCCTCATATTCCTCACTCTGAAGTACTTTACCAAATATTTCAGCCTGTGAACAAAACCAACCAACTTGACATTCAAGAGCAAACCCATGTTTCTAATTTGTCATTCAAAACCAAGGCAGTTAATGCAGCAGCAGCAATGCCTTATCTCTAAGAGCTGTCAGCACTGAAAAATATGCCTGCTGCTTTTGAAAGGGGAACACAGCAAATTAAAATCTCCTCTTTTTTTTTCAGAAGTCTACATTAAATCATTTGAAATGCTAAATAGGTAGACCATGGCTCATTAAAACCAGTGACACAAATCAGTGTCTTTGAAAAATCTATGGGTTTTAAAGATGCTTCATACAGAAAAAAACCCATAAATACTGCAAATACTACGGGTGTACTCTTATAAAGATTACTTTAAACAGTGTGAACTTCAAGCAGAGTTCATTAAATGTTCACCAAATTAGGACATGGCTCTGACTGGAGTAGTCATTTACTATTGCTCTCACCAGGTGCTGGGTCATGTCCACAGCGATAGTGGCGACTTCCTGGCTGTACTCATAGATCATCTTCTGGATTACATTTGTGAGATCATCGTTCTCTGTCTCCCTGACAATGTGCAGGAGCTCATGCATCACTGGCCTTACATAAGGCTTCACATATTCCTTGGCTAGAAGATGAATAGAAAGCAGGTGAAATCAGCTATCCATAAACACAAATATACAGCATCTCCAAACTGCGAGGTAGCTGACTACTCTAGAACAAAATAAGTTTTTTAAATTTGAATTCACTAAAGAAATAAAAAGTCAAAAACATACCCAAGGCAATTCTACAGTCTGTAACTTGTAGACAGAGTAAATAAATTGTGTAATATTGAAATGCCACCTACAGCTAAAATCCACTTTCGAGGGAACACTTGCTCTCATACATAAAGCAGTACTCTTTTTTAAACATACACACTGCCTAAGTTCACTAAAAAAAACCCCAAAGATGGGTGATATTTACTTTATAAAAACATGCTGATTCTAACTTCTTTTGCATCATAAAAACTTTAAGTCAGAATTTTGGAATGTAATGAGCAAGTGAATCTGCCTAAACATGATAAAATATTCTGAAATCTCTGTCTTCAAATGACAGAAATGTTTAGATAAATCTGCACCAACCTCCTTGTCTTGACAAAAAATCAATAGATCAATGTATACAGCTGATGAATCACTGTCACATACCTTGCTCTTGGTTGCTTATTAAGGTCTGAAGGGCTATGGCTGCTTCTACTTTGACAGGCATCTCCTTATCATCAATCAGGCTCTTCTTTGTCAGCTCCACTGCATTCCTCAAGTTTAGCTCATTGTGAAATTTCAAAGCACTGAATGAATGAAGTACCCAACAGGACTGCAAGGCAAAAAGAGAAGCAAGTTAGGGACTATGGCAATTTTAAGCATTTTTAACTGAGTCAAAACCAATGCTAACTATCTCCCTGCATGCATTGCTTTTTTCCCCCCACTTAATTATGGTGTATTCTTTCATTAAATGTAGCACAGGTACTGCACTCAAACAGTTCTTTACTATACTTTCCCAAATTCCAATAAATTCATTGTGCCCTTAATTTGCATTCATTGTTTAAGTCCTTCTGGGGGAAATAAAATCAGAAAAAAACAATGAAAACTGTTTGTCCGTGACTGATATTAGCGCTTGCAGATTTTCTTCAAGCAACACTCAAATTGATGTTACCTACTTATGGAAATTCTGCCTATTCTTCACAGCCATCTCTGCTAATGAAAAATGGCCACAATTGCTGCTCAATTTCCCAAGTTTGATTGAAGAAGTGAACATTAATACAACACAGACCCTCCATCAATTCCTTTAACTGAAAAATCATTTTTTAAAAACAAAATTATGAAAAAATACAGCACAAGAATGTTATTTCAAATTTTACTATGTATTTACCTAATTTCTTTCAGTAACATTCAGAATGAAATCAAACTGCAAAGGAAGGAACCGTGGCAAATACTGGAATTGATGTAACAGGTGAACTTACTCGAGCTCTGAGGTATCCCAGGTTAGACATGAACAAGGGAAACACGTGATTCTGTAACATCAGCTCCATTTGATCCTTGAAGACACTCTTCTGTGGGAGTAAGGAAAAATTAATTTTGGAGACCATTCATTTCACTTACTTCTTTCTAGCCCATAATGCATTTCAAATATCAACCATGGGAAACAAAATTATTTGTCTATATAATAAAGGCATCCTCCCACAAAGAGAAGTTGATCCCTTACCTTGAATAGAACCAACTCAAAAGCACAGCAAGTTCAAAGCCAGGTAAGTGAAAGAACTGTACATATAATATTTTACTTGGCATTATTCATTACAACATGTAAACTGGAATTTTCAGGTTATTTAAGGCAATTAATATCAGCTGATTTTTCTTTAAAATTAACAAGGATCAATAACCTAGTAATTCCATTCTTCCTACAAAGGAGTACATCTATACCTGAAGATAAATATGAGCTTAGTATGGAACAGATCTGAGTTTCAAATGAACTACTGTTACTCTAAGTATCAAATCTTGGACACTACAGCAACAAATGCCATCTTTTTTCGTATTTATTAATGGATGAAGATAACTCCTTTGTGACAGAAATTTCCTTAACTGGAGAAGGATATTGGATAACAGTTGTACTTCATTATTCCAACCTTAGCAAATCCCAAGATTCTCACAGGAAGCTAGAATCAGCATGGAGATTTGAGACTTTCCTTATAGTCCCAAAATAGAAATGATACATGCTAGGGATGTTATTACCATCCAAAGGAATGATTCAGTGGCAAAGACAGAAAAGGGTGAAATGGGACACTCAATACAACGYGTATCTTACATGATCACACTTTACTTCACCAATGCACACAGCATTTTTTCCACATTCTTCCCCAGCCTTCCCAGAGCTGGATGAAGGACTGAGCAGAGAGAAAAGAGAGAGAAAGGAAAATACTGCTCTTTTGTGCACACTGGCCAGAAGTTTGTGGGCTTTGAACTGGAGCTGCTGTGGGGAGCCAGGTGGYTCAGGCAGGCCCATTGTGTCTCTGAGCTCCTGAGACTCAGCATCTCAGTCAGCTCAAGAGCCAGAAAGCACTTATAAATCCAGGATTTGATATGGAAGTAGCTGATGAAATGTTTCAATGTGTCAAATTCCAAACACGAGAAATTCAAATTTTAAAGGAGTCTGTGGCGTTCGGGGTTATTACTCTTCTAAAAAGTACAATATAACCTCATGCTTCAGGATTGAAAATTTCAAATAGGAGCAGAATACTGGAATAAATCCCCTTTCTTCCCCACAGGACAGAGATAAATATGTTAATATGAAAGTCTCCTCACAACACAAACAATGTTGTCTCATTCACTGTTATACTCCTGGCATGAGGAAGGGCATTTACAATCCAAAATAATCTACAAAAATTCTGCAAAAGTTACTGATGTTTCAGGATTTAAGATCAGAAAATAGACTGGTAAAAAACCAGATGGTCAATGTTGTTGAGATGTTGCTCGTAATATGAAGACACATCCTGCACAGCAAGACAATTCAGATAAAATATAATAAATCACTTTTTAAAAGAAGCCCTCCAGCACAAGATCACCATTCTCATGCTAAAAGTGATAATGCTTTGTCAATTACTTCTGACATGTAGCAAAGGCATATTTTGGACTCCACCATCTACAAAAGCACCAGGCAAACTGTAATAAATTTCAATTAGAGAGCAACAGTGTGCATTAAACTTGCATTCAGATTCCAAAAATACACCCAAAATTCTGAAGATGCTGTCTATAAAAAATGGAGGAAGGCTCCTTGCTCTTTTCAGCTTTTTTCAAAACTCCCAACTGGCAGATGAAATAAGACTTAAAGCCACTTATTGAAGAGTGAAAAAGTTGGAAAGCTAGACAGAACATCCCTGTAATGTGTTAAGTAAACCTTTTCCTGGAACCAGAAGAAGCCCATAACAGTGCAGGCTGTTGGGGAATTTCATAGAGAATCACAGGCCATGTTGCTGATGGAATGCATGTCTGCTTTCTTAACACTTCATTTTCCTAGTAAAGCAGGAGGAGACCAAGGGACTGTTGTGTAACAAACAAACAGAGCTTTGAAAAAACCTGAGAAGGAAAAATCTGTCTATAAAATTGTGATATAAAAACCAGGAAAGAATGTTAATATTTTAAAATAAACAGACTCTCATATTCTGATTGCAATCAGAGTGCAATCTCTCTACAGATTTTTATAAATATGGCTAAGAGCTACTCATACTTTATAAAGTAAGAGTATTTTAATTTAAATCACAGCTGACAGTAAGAATTGCAAACTTCTTTTCATTTCTTCACCCACTTACCTTCAGTAAAATATCTGCTAGAGATCCTATAACATGCAGAGCTCCATCTTTTTTCCTTGGATCAATGTTTGGCTCTGTCAGAATCTGGTAGCAATATGCCATCATTTTTGGTAATACCTGTGCAGGACAGAAAACACACAATCCTCTTTAGTCAAGTTATTTTAATAGCATTGTTTAAAAAATTCCTATGACATTTTCAAGAAGAAATTTTGTCTTGGCCAGAGCAATGTGAGGTACTAAATGCAGCATCTTTCAATAGTTAAAGTGTAAAACTTTGGAATTTTCAACTTTTCAGCCAAACTGGTCAAAATTAGATTAATCTCCATGAAATCTCTCATTACTAACAGCAAGTAAGGTATTTTTGTCAGTGTCTTGAAGCAAATAAAAAAAAGTGATGAAAAGGCAAAAGGCTCAAACAGCACCTCGCCCACTTTTTCTCTTCTTTTCTGGCTTGTCTCACACATAAATATAAATGCATATGTGTGTGTGCATATATCTATGAAAATGCATACATATATTTTCAAGAAGAGCTTGGACTAAAATCTCATAAACTTAATTTGATCTATTGATTTTGGCAGTAGCTTCTAAAGTTGATTAGACTTAGGAAAGTTTCTTGGCAAAACCAATGGCTGAATGTGATTTCCACACCCATTATGTCCTTTTCCAACATGCCACTGGGATGGTCTAAACACAAATTACGAAAATGAGAAGGAAGATCAGTGGACAAGAACTGTTTTGACAATAAAAAAGTAGAAAGGTTATATTCCACCTAATGTAAAGACTGTGTTGGCTGAAAATMCATCTGGAAATTGAGCTCCATGATTACTGTATGTTAAAATGGAACCTAGAAAAACATTTGACATTCTAGCCAGCTGTTCTTTCTAGGGGGCTTGCCTGAGTATTTTTGTACAGGTCTCTGGAAATACAGAAAGATCTACAGAAAAGCTATGTCCTCATTTAAAGAGTAACTACATGGAATGGGTTTTGTCCTTGCTAACTTCATTGCTGTTAAGAAGGATTTTAAATAGTATCAGTGAAAATTAATAAGGATCAGATCCACTTTCCCTCCTGCTACAGTTGTGATGCTGAGAACAGCTGTGACAGAGGCTGTTTGTAAACCTGGGAAAATCTATTCCAATATATCTATTCCAACCCTGTATTCTGTATCTGGCAGATGCATTTTAAATCTGCAAAAATAATCCACTTAGTATTTATACACATCATATTTTAACTCTCCCCAAATTGATAGCATTCAGCCAGGAAACATTTAACTATGTAGCAGCAAGTATATTTTTCAAGACTAGCTTCCTGTAGCATCTTCAAATATATGGGGAAAACAACTTTATTAAGGAAAATTCAAATAACTTAAAGCCACTGGTTTCATACCTCTTTTCTCTTCTTTGCAGCAGTGTAAAGGAGATTCTGTGCTGCTGTTGTTGTGGATGCATAGTCCTCAAATACATCTAAAAAATGGGGAGAAAAGAGCATAAAAAAATTTCTTTTCTGAATAATCAATTTTTTATAAACCATCTTGGTTTTGTGATATCACAAAATCTGGATGAATATATAACCTCAAAATTATTGACATGATTGTCTTCACTTCCTGGTTAAAGAGTCAGACCCAAGCTTATGTCACACACCTTACTTCTGGCCTTCCAAATCCACTGCCACTCTTCATTCCCTTAATTAAGAATATTCTATTTATTCATTAGCTCTTTTGAGACCATATACAAGGGACCAAAAATCCTGTCTCTTTTTTTAATTAAAACCCCTATAGGAAGAATAATACACTCCAGTACCATCTGTATACCACATGTACACATTTTTGACTTGATTTTATTAAAACCTCATGGGAAACTTTTTGTACATAAAATCTACTTAGATCTGGAGTAGTTTTAAATCTGCTGAAAGGTCAAGTTTTTTTTTGTTTCATTCACTGCAACTAAACCTCTGCTGTTCATATTGAAAGTATAATTTATATCTTGAAAAAAAAAAATCTGTGCTGCAAACATGTTCTAATCCAAACATCCCCACACAAATTAAACCAAACTAAAAGATCTTAAAATGCTATCTCAAAATGTGACTCAAATTACACACCAACTTTTCCCAAAAACTTTTAGATAAAACATCATTAGGAAATACTACCAGACCACTGGAATCCTTGTTCCAAACGAAAAAGTGCCTCAAAAAATTCAATTTAATGTACTTTGATACGTGAGTGTAATGTACTTTGAGTGGCTTTTTACCTTCCATGATACAATCTGAATCTGTTTTTAACTGCCTCAGCTACACATAAAAATAAGATTCACTACTTACACAGAAAGAACTGAATTCACACACCAAATATCAAGGATGTACGTATACCCTAGTGATCAACACTATATTGTAATTAATTTGTTGCATAACAACTCTCCAAGCTTTTAAATAATTCTATGAATATTTAAAATTCCATTTTCACATACACTAATCCCAAATCAACTAATTAAAATTTCCCAAATGCTGCATATATATCTCTGTGGTGCCTGGCTTGCAGGAGTTTTCCAGCTAAAATTGCCGTACTTTTAAAGTACCTTTCTCCTCTTCAATGACATGAATCTTTTAATAAATGCAATTATTCATAATATGGCCCTATGTGTTATTCCCCAGATTTTGCACTGTGTCTTTTGAAGGATTATATACATATCTAATTATCTTACAATTGAGCAGTAATAAGTGGCAGAAGTACACTGAAGGCAGTGACTATTTTCAGCAGGGAAAGAGTAAGTCAGGCCTCTTCTGGTCAAAGTGGGAGCTGCAGGAACCTGCAGACAGCTGGCACATCTGCAAGCCAGGATTCTGAAACAGGCACTAACAAGGGAGCAAGCCAGTCTGTCTGGGCTGCTCTGAGCACAAGTGAAGTAGAAAAATACTCAGAGAATCATTTAGATCAAAGCTACCAGCCCCATAGCCCAAATTCACCTGATCTGCCACATGGTTTTAACTACAGATTGGTGAGATTTAAGAAAAAAGTTCTCTTCTTCCCATAGTTCAGGTGAAGAGAGACATTACAGTGACCATGCTGATCACTGAAACTACAAAGTACAGCTATGAAAGCAAAAAATAAAGCCAGATTACCAAATTTCATGCGGATATATTCATATGGATCCTCTTGCCAGAGCTCCTCATCCTCATCTTTGTAGCACATTAGAGAGAATATCACCTCTTCTGTTATGGTCTAATGTTAGAAAAGCCATATACATGTAAGTATACATAAAATCCAATTCCAGTACAGCTGCCCTCCACCATGCACTAATTTATTAGACTTATTTTTCTGGAGAGTTACATTCCTTTAAGCAGCACTATTTTGGCTACCAGAAACAAATTCACATTATTATAGGTACTTTCCTTTTGAAACAGGCCCAGACAGCAGCAGTAGTTATACAATCTATCTTTGCAATATTACATTACCATGCACAAAATACACTTCAGGACCTAGTCTGTACACAGCAGAATACTACATTCTGCAGAAGGATCTCACCAATGCAATACTTAACATGAGAATGGATTTCAGAGTCCTTCCCCTTAAAAGTCATGGAATTAACTAACTACACAGGGGATCTTATGATATGAAAAAATAAAAGAGCAGGAAGATCACTTTTCATTTGTTCTTTAGTTCACTTATAAAACATGTCCTCAAAAGAGGGTTTAGCTCTTCTTAGATGAATGTTCTCTTTGTGCACTATCTTTGCACTACAATCAAAAATCTATGACAATTCTGAACACCAGTAACTAATAAAAGCCAGAACACTATGACTTTCTAGCAGACTGTAAAAATTCAAATAAAGAACTTATGGAACAGAATCTTTGCTTGAGTTAACATTATCTGCAATAAAGGTAGTCATATATTGCAAAATACAACCACATTTGTGTAGAAATGCTATTTTATGTTCCAGATCAATTGCTGAATGATTAGTGAAACCTTCTTTAAAAACACAAAACTTGGGGGGCTGGAGGGTGTTTTTTAACCCCTCTGATGACATGCATTGTTTATGACTGGGTTTTGAGCACTGACCTGTATGTGTGGCTTCATTTGCTTCCATGTGATAGAGTGAATCACCCCTTGGTTCAGATAATTCAATGTTTGCTGAAGAACACGTGGTGCAACATAGTCTTTTTGCCTGTACTGGTCTAAGATTCTTAAGAGAACCTAAAGAAATGACAAATTGGTATTTTTAAATGAAGACTGAAACTTCTGCCTCATACATAAACATGCAGTGCACTTCCTCAGTGAATATACAGGAACAGATAAAGTAGTTTTACAGCAGATGTTCTAGCATTAGAAATCATTATAATGCCTTTGATCCAAAAATCATAAATCATTTAAATATCAAGGTTCTAATCCTGCAAACATTTATGCAGATGTCCACCTTTACTACTGGCCCTACCATGTGATCACTTGTGATTATAAACCAAAGATATACTTCAATAGTGAGAGGCTCTCAGTTTACAGAGGCCTCAGCAAAACCTGAAATAGGTAAGGAAAAGGCACAGTGAGATTTTCAAACTGGTGGCTTCTATACCTGCTAAGTGGTGTCTGCATTCATATTTAATAACAGGTCCCTAAAGAAGACAAATTACTTTGGAAAAACAGTGAAGAGAAGAGAAATACTAAACCAGGAAAGAAAAATAGGCTCACCTAAGGCTCTGAATCAAAAGAGCTGCAAACCCCTTAACTTCAATTAGTTATTGTAGCCATCAGATGGTATCACCTGGCATGCTATTACAAACTCTATCACACAAAGCTTCCTTGGTAAAAAATTTTCCTCTACTAAGAAAAAAACACAGTACAAAGCTACTAATCTGCACCAATGGCAGGTGGATTATTAGTAACTGTAAATCAGTGGCATAAATATGAATAACAATAAAAGTCAAGGGCAATGCATAACAAAATTTTGAGTCATACGCTTTCAGCAGAACAATTCTGCTTTGTAATTCTTCAGAACATTCTAATAAATTTTATTTTGAATATAGCTCCTTCATTAGGAATACTAAGTTTGATGTTAAGTCTTTTATATTAAATGCTCCAAGGACAAGAACTGTCTGTATCTTATACAGACTGTAGCACAATGTCAGCACTTATCAACTGATGAATAAGTAACAAAGGCTTAGTCATGTAATATTCACAACAGAATTCACAACTAACTTTGCAAGGAATAATGATAAATCACTATTTAAGAGCCAGAAATTGAAGAAATGTGCAGATCATCCAGTACATTTATCTTGAAAGTTAAACTGTCCCCTCTGCAACATAGCTTAATATCTTAACAGATAAACTTCAAATATTTCAAATTATAACTGCCCATGGGAGTCCATTTTTCTGCTCAGAAGTTACACACTGCAAGGCATTTAGAAAAGATAGTTGGCTATTTCCCTTTTAATTTAATTTACAGCCTTACCCCAACCATTCCCCTCTTTAGTTCCTCCTGATGGATAAACTATTCTGTTGTCAGACTGGATGAAGAAGAGTAATTTTGTTTAGCAACTTTATCCGAACTGAACTGTCTCCACACACCATGTTAAACACAAATAGTTAGCATTCCTAACAAAAAAACATCTCCTTGCAAACAGTGAATTTAGGTTATATTTTCACATAATATGCTTTCCAGGAATAAAATAATGTTCATTGCTGTTCTCCAGACATCTTCTAATCTGCTTGTATCTTCCTGAAATAAAACAGTATCATTGGATTAGTGTGACAGGCCTGAAAATATACCCTTCTATGAAATGAGGCTTCTGCACCAAAAGTGCTCCTCTCAGTTGTACCTAGAGTGCTTATACACTACAACAACACCATTTTATCAGCACTTACCTTTTCTGAGAGTTTTCCTGCAGTGTTTTTTGAGTTGCTGAAAAATTGTGTTATTACACCTCAGCTGTATGGCACTGAGTTCTAAAGAACTTCTCAGTCACTACAAGGAAAACCTGCCAGACTCTCATAATTTTTGTTCAATAAATGAACCTCAACACAAGCACTGTTAAAAAGTAATACATTTCTTCAGTCAAAATAATGCAATTCATAAAAAATGAACTGTGCTTACCTGTTGTATGCCCACAGCATAGGTTTTTAAAAAGAAGTCTGAGAATTCAAAGTATTCTTTAGTTACATTTCCAGGACTTCCATATCTTTAAAAGGAAAAGGACACAAATATTTACACTGTGAGAAGTCTGAGGTGTCAGGAAAATATAGTACTTCCTAAACCATACAGGACCTGAGTGGTCTTGCATCAGTAAATGAAAAATTTATCACAGGTTCCTTCTGAGCCATCCTTTCCCATGTAACACCTCACTTCCCTTTTCTTAAATTATCCCAAGGTAAAGGTATTATTCTGAAGTAAACATGGCTTTTTGTCACAACCTCTGTAACTTCCATGYTTATGGATTTATTTTCAAATCTTCCCCTGCCTTTCTGTTTGATAATATAAACACTTGTAGCTAAGTGCATTAAAATAAATATGTGGTTAGATAAGATTTACTTTTCCTGCGGAACAAGTTTCTTGCCATCTTAAGGGAGTCAAATCATTTCACTAAGAGCTAAGACCAGCAGTTGTGCCAGTGCAACGCAGAGGACACAGCAGGAAAACCTCTTGAGTGACCAGGAGCTGTTAAATTGCTCAAACTGTCTTCTCTACTTGCATGCCAAGTAATGGTACAGATCTGTAACCCAAATTTAGTTTTTAATCAGTTACCTTTCAAAGAGACGAGCTACAATATGCAATGCCCACTTCTTGCATTTCCACCACACCAGCTCTGGTCTATCATCTTCATCAATTTGCAAAGTCTCCTACAAACAAATACATTTATTTTAAATTAGTTACATCATTTGTTGAGAAGCAATTATGTTTTAAATATTCCTTGCTAAGTAAACTAATATAAACACGTCAGGGACTAAAGCTTTGGTTCTGTTAACAGTTATATGAGAGACTCAGGATTTTTCAGTTATCTTAATTATATAATTAAGGCAGTATAAAGAGTATGTGCAATACCTGCACAATGCCTGTATTTAATTTTAAAATTATGCATATTTAAAAAATGCAAATTCTCAGATACACTTGAACACTACATCACTCTGGCTCAAATATCCAAGGACAAGAATCCTAAGAATAGCACACTTAGAAAGTTTTTCCTCAAATACCAACACACACGTTTCAGAGGTCTTTACAAAGCTAGAACTCACCAGTGGAACATTTCTATCAATGATGGTCCGGAAGATCTCCATCCACTGAGTCATAGTCTGGTTATTCACCAACTGGAGGGGCAATGCATACTGCAATAAGGGAAAAAACAAAGGTATGAAATACTGTTTTTCTCTGTAAAAGGCAAATCTTATTGCAGCAGTTACATTCTAAGGAAGATGAGGTTTTATGTAAAATTAAAACCAATTAGGTTACATGTCAACACTACTCTAATTGCATCTCTCTTGGTACAATTTAAAAAGGAACTTCTTAGCAGACATAATTTGAGGAAAGTTCCTCAGTCTAAGAACTTGCCAACTGTCTTTTTTTTCTTCTTCACAACAGCCCAGGTACTTTTTAGGATTACAGCAGTACCAGCATTACAGGGCTTTGGCAGACTAATAGCATTTTAGCAAAAAAAATGTACTCACTACTGACAGAACCAGAGGACACAGTCTTAAGCTGCCCGAAGGAAATACAGGTCGGATATAAGAAGTTTTTTATGGAAAGAGTGATAAAGTACTGGAATGGTCTGCCTGGGGAGGTGGTGGAGTCACCACCCCTGGATGTGTTTAAAAAATACTGGATGTGGCACTCAGCAGTGCCATGGTTTAGTTGAGGTGTTAAGGCATGGGCTGGACTCAATGATCTTGAAAGTCTCTTCCAACCTGGTCATTCTGTGATTCACTACTACTACCTAGCTACTACCCCATAAACCTCACTTCTCTACAAAATCCAAAGAAAAGTAATGATATTCAGCCAAGTTATTGAAAAGAAAAATAGGACCTTGGTATTTTTAAAATTCTCCAT
The DNA here is from genome assembly GCA_014549065.1 of Cardinalis cardinalis. Lineage (NCBI taxonomy): Eukaryota > Metazoa > Chordata > Aves > Passeriformes > Cardinalidae > Cardinalis > Cardinalis cardinalis. The sequence goes on from JACDOX010000030.1 coordinate 6,817,426, forward strand.
CCATTTAGTAACAAACTAGCTTTTAGCTTTTCAACACAAACTAAGAATTTTCAGGCTGTTCCTTATGAAGGATTTGGTTTGGTTTCTGATTGTAAATATTCCTTCACAAAACTCATCTCAATAAAAGCCAAACTGATCTCTCTGAAGTGCGTGTGCCTTAATACAAAGTATCTCCCAGATTTTCAGCAGGTAATGAGAAATGCCTCCTAGTGAAGAACAACATTTGACGATTGCACTACAATATTCATTACTGACACTTTCAGAGACCACCCATATGGTCTAGATACCTAGTTTGTATCAGGCTATGTGCAACTATATAAAAATAGGAACACTTCTCTAGTGAGCTTACAGATACGATGTGCAAAAGCACCCTGCGTTCATTAAAAATTTAATCTGGGTGATGACGTGACCAGCTTCAAAGTAGAAAAATCTACAAATATCCAATTTCTATAATAGCTATTTATTGTACATGACTTTTCCTATCCAAAAGGGTATTCTTATTATATCACACCTCTGAATGTACTGAAAGAGGTCATTGCGCCCAGCAAAGTAAAAGTTTGGTTTTCCTCTACACAGATGCCAACCTGAACAAGAGCATAGAAGATTTTTAAGATTTGTTTCTGAAGCAGTACAGAGTAATGGGAGTTATCAGGCAGAAGCTGGATCATCTGCTGCTGAATCCGAGGCAAAAATATTTGCATGGCTGCTATGAGGGGATCTCGTTCCTCTGCCTTTTTGTACCTGCAATGGAAACAAAAATGTTGGTCCAGGATCTACACACTGGCAATTCTAATGCCTATTCCCCACCAACAATTTAATTTTGGTGCCCTAAAAAAACCAAAAAAAGAATATCCAGCACTCACTCTATCACTCTCCCCTCCTCTAACCCCCATCTAAACCCTTCGTGCAAATTCACTAAAAATACCTATAAATAAAAAAATGGAAAACAATAAACATTGCCTTACACAAAGGCAGTTATTGAGAGGAAGAACTACTGTTCTTTACTACTGAATTGTCACCTCACAGGAGCAGGGACTTGAATTTCTCTGCTGCTCATACCAATGCTAAACCCAAGCTGGGTGCTGAACAACTTGATGTGAACAGCCATTGAAAGGGAAAGACAATTCCTTGCTTTGGAAAAGATTCCTTTTCTCCATTTATATTCCTTTTGTATGGTTTATACATATGTTTCTAATAATAGGCAGTTAAAAAAAATATGAGTGATAAGCCACCCTATACTGCTCCTAATTTATGCTGTGTGGATTTAGACCTCTTGCCAGGAAGATGCTACAGGTAACAATATGCAATAGCAGTATGTGACAATGACAGCACTGTATTCATGACATAAAAGCAGAAAATAATTTGCATTCATTCATCCATCTAGGATTTGGGGTATCTTCAAACAAAGGAAGTTATAATCCTAAGAATTTTTTTACAGCCAGATCGAAAGTATAAAGTCTGAAGAAAAAAGCTGCAGTAAATTCATACAGACTACTGCTGGCAACTCTGCTTTCAATTCACTAACGATACAAAGATGATGAATATTTTTCATTTATTTGCAGGAAAGGAAGTATATGATAATTATTAATTCCCATTTTCTATCTGAACTCCCTTGTAGACCTGCCAGTACTCTTAAGAATGTAATTTTCAGTAATCAACTTAGACTGAAAGTACTAATTCCTCATCCATCTACTGATGGACATCAACTTACTCATAAGTCTTCACCAGCTGATAGAGGCACAGGAGGCTCCCAAGCCAGCTGCCACTGTTTGGAGACTGCAGGTAATATCCTATCTTGTCTACCACAGCTGTCCAATGGCCAGGGAAGTCATGTTTAATGATAGCACGGAGGCACATTGTCAGCTGGGCTCTAGTGCAAGGAGGGAAAAAAAATACAAGTGAATAAGGTCATAACATAGTGTTTAAATTAAAGGATAAATCCCAAATCTTAGTTTATTGGCTACAATACCTGCATTACATCATAAGCATCAAACATATTTTGACAGCACTGAAAGAGTTTTGGGAGTAGCAGAGGAAAAGCAAGAAAAAAATCTGACTGGATTTAACTTAAAGAATAAACTAATTTCAGAATATTTCAGCTACTTTTCTCCCCCTCTCTTCACATGTATCAAGCAGTATTTTAAAAGAATTACTTGCTCATGGAACCAGCTAGCTTTGTGCTTTGACAATGAATGTTTTTACTTGCTTATCAAGCTGAAAGCAACCACAAAAACACAAATTCGTATGTTTTCATTAAAGAATAATGGCCTGTGTTATGATCCAAGCCACAAGCTCCTCAAGAAATTACAATTTTCCTGGGACCTTCTAGAACAGCACTTTCTCAACCTCGAAAGTATATGGCAGAGCCAATTAGTTAAACAACATCTTACTGTTTCTCTCCTGCCACACACTTTTAGATGCCACTCACAATGGGGAGGCAAGGCAGAACTGTTGATTGACTAAACTGAGGTGTGACAAAAAAAGCTGAGCAGCACTGAACTAGAACCTGTGGAGAAATACTTTTAGTTCTGCTAAGTAATGAAAAGAAAAAAAGCCTGCAGAAAACATCAGTTCCCATCCCATCAGCCTCACTTTAATTAAAGGGGTGAAAAATCATAACTGTAGTATGTCTGTGATTCTTAACTATTCTTCCAGCAAAAGCAGAACCACAATTCTTCATTCTTTTAATACCTTAAAACCAAGAACCCTAATACACAGTTAAAAACTGGGGTTACATATAAAAATTGATAAAGTAATTAAGGAAAGGGCTACTAGAAAAAAGGAATGTTGGACAGTATTTCCCTGAATGGTTCATTCCATATTGTAGATAGCCTTGTATATAATATCTGCCTTGAATCAGCCAAACAGACAGGCTGTTACTACAGCAAATGTTACAAGATACTTTGAACACCTTTAGAAGATAAACCAAATCACAGGGCTCACTGCCAGGTTACTACTTTTCTAAAAAACACACATGAATAAGTGTAAACAGATTATAATTTCTTTGGCTAAAATATTACTTGTCTCATCTTCCAAAACATAGAGATTCTCATGTTAACAACTGTGGTGGTGCTCACAGGGGTCCCAGGCCGAGAGAAGAGACGACAATGCTGACTCCATGTTTCAGAAGGCTGACTTATTATTTTATCATATATACTATATTAAAACTGTACTAAAAGAATAGAAGAAAGGATTTCATCAGAAGGCTAGCTAAGAACAGAAAAGGAAGGAATGCATAACAAAGGCTTGTGTCTTGGACAGAGAGTCCAAGCCAGCTAGGCTGTGATTGGCCATTAATTAGAAACAACCACATGACACCAATCACAGATCCACCAATCACAGATCCACAGCAGCAGATAATTATTGTTTACATTTTGTTCCTGAGGCCTCTCAGCTTCCCAGGAGAAAAACTCCTAAGGAAAGGATTTTTCATAAAACATGTCCATGATATACAACATCAGACTGGCAGGTCTGAAAACCTGAGCAACAGAACCATCTGTGTGCGATGTCAGGTACCTCACTAAGTCAGGAGAACGAATGATTCCCTCTACAATGTTATCCCGAATCTGCTGCCGATCGTTCTCATGGATGTTAAATGGGAAAACCGCTTCTCCAGGGGGCGGCTCACGGTCCGGCCAGTACTGGGTCACCATGTTCTTCAGGTAAATGGCAGCTAAGGACAGACAGCAGGGAAAGAATAGCTTAATTCTACACATTGCCCAGAGCTCAACATGCAGAATGGCTAAAAATAGAACAAAGAGTTAAAAAGGCAACTGAAAACCACCACCTGAATTTTTAACAACTATGGGCACTGAACACAGCTGAATCAGGAAAACATTTTTCTTATGATTTCACACAAGATCAGGCTCAAGCAYCTGATCAGAGCAGACCAGGATAATACTTCCATCAGCATCTGTCAAGGTACATTTTTACTACAGCAGTCTTCCATATGAAAATAATATCCCATCATTCTAAACAAGCCAACAAAAATCTACTTATGTGTTTTTTCACTCACTCCTAAAACAAGGACTCAAGCTCAATAAGTGAAGTTTTGGAAGGCTTGTGTAAACAAATCACTGCACACACAGATGGGACACTCTGCTTGGGGAAATGCCCAGTATGAAACTGGCACATGGCCTACCTTCTATTCAGACAGAAATGTTTGTTGTGAATTCTCTAAGCTTTATTTCACTATTAGGATTTCCCATAATACCTTTGAATTGTTCCCTTCTGTCTCACATGAAAAAAACAAGAAAAATAAAGTTAATCTTCAACAGAAAATAAAGCAGCATTTATGCATCAGTACTATGCCTCAAGGCATTCTTCAGGAAACATAAGAAATATAGTGTGAGACATTAAAGGAGTATTCTTAATAAACTCTTATGCCTGGACACTGTTTTGGTTGATTACTAGCTAGGGTTTTAAAGTAGAAATAAGATGTCCTTGGGTACAACCATTTCTTTTGGCGATAAGAAATTGCAAAGCATGAAAACATGTAGTCTGTAAAATATTTTATAGGAGCAAGAGGAAAAAAAGCTCTTTGTCTATGACATGCCAGACTAGTCAGACAAGAAACAGGTCCTGAAAGACCAGCCCAAGACTTTAATCTATTTTGTCCATAGATCTTGTTGTTATACAAATTTTTGGCTTTTAAAAAATTCCCAGGGAAATCTGTTGGCTTGCAAATATAACTTAAATGTGCTGCTCCATTTTACACCCCTCTTCTGTAAAAAAAAAAAAATTACATTCTACATAGTTAGTTTTTTCCCTGAATGGTACTGAAATGAGAGATTAATTTATAAAAATGACCTTATGGAGTTTAGATTAAGCCTCAAACTTTACCACAGAATGGACTAACAACACCATTCAAAGTTGGATTATCTTTGAAAAAATAAAGGCCAGCATGACAAACAGAATATGTCACCACGCTCCAAAGCACTCAGGGGATTAATGGGATCTGTACAAAAAAAACCCCAACAGTGCTTCTATGGGAAATGCTGTTCCACAGGATAAAAACAAAGCTGTGAATGAAACAGTATTAATTAATTTACTGAAAGACCTGAACAGTCTCTGTATCTGACAAACATATTACACAGGAGTAGTTAAAATGGATTATGAGAATTTAGAATCTGATCTTCCACAAATGTATACACTAAAGTTAACTGCATCACCATACCTGAACTCACACACACAGCTAAGCAATCCTTCCAGACATGCTCAGACTGTAACTGTGCAACCTATCAGATGTGACCTTCCTTCATATCTACTTATTTAAGCCAAGATACTAACTAAATATATGTGGCTACTCTTGATCTGTGAATTAAGGAGTGATTTCCCTTCTACAGAAATTTTCACTTTTCCAGAGAAAAGAGATACAAATAGAGAAACATGCCCTCAAATGTGATACCCTTTTCTATTTTTAAATTCACACTTGTCTTGGAATCATTACTTCTGCACTAGCAGGAGAAATAATACCTAAAGAGGTTCTCAGTTTTGAGTAGAAATCATGCTTTTTTCCTATCAGTATCACAGCAATCCAGTAGGGATCACTATACACACAGGGAAAGCCAAAGCAGGACTCTATGCTATACCCATGGTTTCATGTGACCCTCACGATGGAAAGAAACACCAAAGATAGATCCTTTTCATTTCCTCCTCAGAACAAACCTGAACTGACTTACATTGCAACAGTTCAAGAGTCTGTTCAAGGAACAGCCTGACTGAAAGAAAACAGAACAAGGGATTTCATCTCACCTGCTTGACGCACTGGAAATTCAACCTGGTCAGACACTATGATTTGCAGCAGACTTGGAGCAAAGTTGATGATCTTATAGGACTGAAACACACAGACAATATAGTTAGTAAGTCACTATGTTTAAAGAAGACTGTATTAGCAAATGCTGAATGAGGAATACAAACTAAGGATTTTGCACTGCTTTTGCATCCTCCTCAGGATGGATTAAAGGTTTCAGGACTTGAATTTACCCAGACCTGCAGAAATCCAAATAATTCCTTGTAAAAGCAAAGCATGTAATTGCACATGGGCAGAATAAGTAATGTGAAAAGGTTCTCAATTACAAATTAGTGATAATGAGTATTTAAATAATTCTAAGAATACAAAACAAAAAGCACTAGGTATCTATCTTTGAATTACTCAACTTAGCCCCATAAGTCACACAGACATTGACAAGCTTCACCAATACATGCCATTTATTATCAAAATAGTTTGTGGTAGAACAGCAATAGCGAAGAGATTTTCAAAAATCATATAGAATTGTTTTCAAGTGTAAACAGCATCTGCATTAGCCATATACAATTCTCTTTTAGCAAACCAGATGTATAGTGCATCTCAATAAAAACAGGGGAAACAGTGGGACAAACATTTTCAATTAAAATCAAGTGAAGACAGATAACACTTCAAAACCCACAGCCTTCATGGGAACTTTTCAAACACGACATCAGCCATGCAGCTGAAGAATTTCAAAGAGAAAACAATGCTCAGTGAACTTCTGAGCAAAGCACACCAGATTTAAAAGATGTGACAATCTGATAGCATTATCCTGCTGCCATCCACCAGGGTTCCTCCAGCGAGGAATCGCTGACTCAGCGTGGTGCAGTTACTACTAAGCCTTGGCAGATCAGTACTGGTAGGTCAGATCTTTCATCCCTTAGATCCATGTGTTTTATGTTCAAAGAGAGAGGTTTCTTGGGGCTAGATGGCAGCAGCTTTCTGTATTTCACCTTTTATAGTACTTCTTCCCACTAGATTATGCCTGGCAGTTCTGTGGTTGCTCCCAGAGTTGTGCTTAAAGCACGAGTATAGAACATCCTCCTACAGAACTCTGCCTCATTCAAAAGCTGTGAAATAAAAGATACTTTCTGCCCTTCATGTCCCCAGCTCTTTGATCTACCATATCCATAACAAGGTGAAATTACACTGCTTTCATGATGTCTAAGTGTCCCAGCTGCATCACGACACTATCATTCAATAATTTCACCAAATCACTTAACTTTCTGGCCCCCATTTTATTCGCTATAATGATAGTGTAATTCTAACTCAGAGACTCATTTGATGTTTATAGAGTAATCTGAGATCTGAGATAAAAGCAGTAGTGGCAAATCAAAAGCATACTCTCCTGCAATTTCCTTCTCTATAAACTTTAATTATCCCTAAGAAATGTTCCCAATAAAGTAAAAGCTGTAACATCCAGCACAGGAACTCTACTTATCTACATACTGGATTCCAAAGATCACCTTTTAGTCCAGTAGCCTGCAGTACAAAGCTTGCCCTTCAGTCACTACTGGACAACATTGGTGTGTTCTGAAAGGGCCACAGTCGACTGCAGCATCCTCCAGCACGCAACACCCAAGCTGCACGGAGATAAGGAAAGCACGAGAAATCATAGCAGCACAGAAACCCAAAACCATGCATGAACTCTAACTGTCCTTTTTGTTCTCAACAGCGCCTGTACACTGCTCTCAGACCCAATCTACAAAGCTTTTACTACTACAAACACACCAATTAAAAATGCAGCTTTGGGGGGCTGTTTTGTTGGTGGTGGTTTCCTGCTCCAATCCTACCAGTACCACATGTAGGCTGGACACAGTGCTAACAATATTATTTCCCTTTCCCTGTCCTAACAGTTTTTACTGAATCTACATTAAAATCACTGCTAGTTCAGGAAGCTTTATGAGTACTACTTGTGCTGATGTACAACTGCTCTCCCTGAAGTTTTGCCAGGATCTACACAAATATGGTCATTTGCCTCCGTGCCAGATCGGCTCAGCAAGCACCCGGAGTGACAAAAGCCCTGTRCCGCAGGCAGAAGGCACAGTGTCCCCGAGGGGGTCCCATCCCCAGCAGCACGGCGCTATGTGCGTGCTCACACACCGCCACCCCTACAGAGATCGCCAGGCCCATAAAATCCTTCTGTTCCCTTCTATTGTCGTGCCCGGAATTTACATTTTTACATAGCTCTGTTTACTACTCGTTATCGGAAACAAGACGACTGCAGAGATCAACAGAGACTATGAGCCCACGCCAGAAACAAGACACACGGTTCTGTTGTATTTGTGAAGCTCAAATTACATCCTGCTCATTTGTGCAGCAACAAACCCGGGTCAGGAAAACTACATGCTGCTTGCAGTTTTTAGAACAGAGGACTTTTTAAAAAAGCTGCATGCAGCAACATTTTTCCTATACCAGCACATTCTCGTCTGTTTAGTTGTCATGCTAATCGTGATCTTGGGATGTGTCCCTTCCCAGTTGCTCTGGACATCAGCAAACAAAGTTGGACCTATCAYACGAGCAGGTGCAGAGCAATTGTCCATTTCCATGTCACAATATACACCTGACATGGAAGAGACCTTGGAGCTGGATGGGTTCAACAAGACGGTTCTTTACATCACTGCAGCTGCACCTTAACAAAAGGAGAGCAGGAATATTGTCAGTGCCACAGAAGGAACACAAAACTATCAGCTGATTTTGAAGAGCCGTGCCCAGGAGCCGCAGGGAGGCACCAGATGGCTGAAATAGACCTTCAGCACGACTCCCACAACACAGCACGGTGCTTTGTGCACTTGGTGAATAATTACACTGCCCTGAACCCACATTGCTGGGATCTGGTAAAACTTCTTGTCAAAGTGCCGATCCACTGGGGCACTTGTTTATTTTGAAAGAGAAAGTGAAAAATTTTGAAAAGCAAACTTTCACTGAGTACTTACAAAGAGCAATTATTTTAAAGATGTGTAAAACACATACAGGCTGCTCTTGTATGAATCCCAGATCAGAGCATTTATCTTAAAAGAGAATCTCACTTAATTTCCACTGGGAATAAGAGGATGGGATACAGCAGTGTGCAAGGCTAGCAGCTACACTGGGACAGGCATACAGCATTGAGAAGGCATAATTGGGTAAATTTACAGCAGTGGAGAAGAGATGCATATGAGCCATGCATGTGGGTCCATCTGTGTCTACTCTCTCAGGATCTGTGCACTGCAGCTGCACAGCTTTTTGCACTCTATTCCTTCACCTTTGGCCTGATGCATCCCTCCTTCCCTACATCACCATCACAGCTCCAGGCTTCAAAAGATCAGAGAACACATCTTTTTCTGCCTATCTCCTCTTTCATTTGATTAGGTACAGAACATATGACAGACAAGTGAAAAACATCAAGATGGAGACCATCACTTGTAAAGGGCCAGGATACAAGGAGAGATAAGTAGCAAAAACTACATTACAATCTCCCCAAATGGATCCTACTAAAGCAAACACATCTCACACCTAATGTCCCTATTTGGCTCCCAGGTTCTCACACATCATACACTGCTAAACTCATTTCATGAACCATTATTCCTGTGTCTTGCTTGCTGTCACATTCAAAGGCCATAACTGCTCCAGAATCACAAGAGTCAGTAACCTTCCCACTGTACTGATGGCAGCCACAGCGCCTGAGTGCAGAATGGCACTGAAAGGTGCTTCTTCCCCTGCAAAACATCAGGACACCCTAGCACAATGGATATGGGAAATCTGGAAGCCTTCCTTCACATTCTGCAAGCTCAGATCATCCTCCTCAACCAGCATTAAACATAGTTTTTATACCTCTGAATACAAGTATGGCACATAAAAATCACTGAAAAAACAAAGCATTGCATCTCTGTTTGCAAAAAAGAAAAAAACCACACAGAAGAAATTTGTGCCTTGAATTAATGACAAATGAACTTTTCACAAAGATAATTTCAAGACTTAAATACATCTGATCCAAATGCTCAGCTACCTGGTTTACCAAGTCTTATTTTCTGTTTCTGTGTACTGAAAATGTATGCTTAGAAATTTCACTGGCAAGCTTAGGAGTATTTCTGCAGTTGTTAATAGCATTTTCACTCTTGTTTTTCACACTGTCAGTCAGAGACAGTTGTTACAACAAACCAGAACTTCAAAAGATACTTTTTTCTTTCCCTGTCTATATGCAAAGATACTATGTAGGGAGGGGAAAACACTGTTTTCACACAGAGGGAAAATAAGCATGTGCAAGAACCCACCTGAATTTCTTTCCTGTATGGGTTCTGCTGCCAAATTCATCCAGTATCAAAGAAACTTCACCTTCCACATAACTTTTAATTATCCAAGTCAACCTCCTAATCAAATTGGTCTCAGATTTCTCCCTCTAGGTATCATGAAGTGCTCACTGGCACTTACAGAGTGGCCTTAAGATCCCTGCCTACTATAGCAGCCAGCTCAACAAAGATGTGGAAAGATATGGAAAGAAGCCAAACTTTATTCTGGATTCTTCTGCTTTTGGGTAATCTTTTCACACTTCTTCCAGCACTGCTACTCAGTTGCTGTCAAAGCCAAATTATGTAACTCCTACTCAATATTTAAAAAGCCCAACTGTATCTCTGCAATTGAGTTCTTGTTCTCTCCTTTGCTACAGGCCAAAGGAATGTGTTACAGCATGTTGGGCCACTGAAGAATAATGTATAAAACCTGTACGGGAATCCTATCTGAACTGGAATTAGAATGACTCTGTATATTCACAGTACTCCAAGAACTGGCACATGAAAGCAGTATATATTTATAATATCAATAAATAAATGAACCCAGCAAAAGTCCTTGAAGTCCAGGAGACAGATGTAACAGGAGTAATAGCCTGGAACAGATACTGACAAACGATGCACAGGAACTGAGTCTATTTCTTGGTATGGTAACTAACTACTAAGTACAGTGTGAGTGATAAATATCACCATCAAGTGCACTCTAATTACATAACAGAGCTGAACTAAAAAAAGGCAGGGCAGGGAGGCAAAAGAAAAATAGGGGGAAGGAAAGACATGTACACTCAGAAACCCAAGAGGCTAAAAGGGAAATGGCAGCAATTACACGAGATAGACACTGACTTGGCAGGAAACTGCTCTAGTTTAGCAAGAATCAGATTTCAAATAAATCCCACACTTACAGTTGTGTTCAGACCACAGAGAGAAGTGAAGTTTGTTAATGATTTCAAAGAAGCATCAACCAAGGAGAAAGATCAGAAAAATCCTACTAAGAACAGAATGATCTATAGAACTGCACCAACAAAAATGGAGTTGGGTAAGAGGCCAAAGTACACAGTCAGGGACTCAAGGATGACAGAACTTCTCCTAAAAACTGGAGCTTTGTGAGTGAAGAACAACAACAGACTAAAAGGATCAAGGGACTTTGGTATATTGAGTGATAAGAAACATGTAGATGTTGGACACAAAGAAGATAATTGTAGATTTAGTATTTAATGAGGTATTAGCAGCTTGGAGCACAAGACTTTCTGGAAGACTGCAAACACAAATGACCAGAATCCACAAGAAGGATCATTTCAAAGGGAAATTGGTGCAGAGAAGAGCTGTGCTCCTATTACTAGATTTCATAAATTCAGTTTTATGATATGGCAAAGGAAACATAGCCTGCTGAGGCTAGAAAAACAGGCTTCTAGGGGATCAGCCTTTGACAAAGCTGTCAGATACGGTACCAAGAAACCTGAAGTAAGATTGGCACAAATGGATATAAATGGACCATAAACCAATTTTGGCTTAAAACCAACACTTGTTTCTAGCTGCAAGAGGAAGAAAATTCATAATAGATAAAAAAAGGAAAAAAAAAAAAAAAAAAAAAAAGGAATCCCAATTCCATTTCTGAATGCAGTTAGATGATAATCCAGGAGGCAGACAGCAAATTCATTGATTTGGGTGTATCTTTATGCAGGTGTAGGAACATACAGAGGAGAAAGAGGCATTTTCAAACATGTTGGGACCTCTTACACATAGAAAAGCTTTCATTCATGTAAACTCTATTCCCCATGCTCTACACTGTAGGCAAACTGGAGTCAGGACTATGAGGATATTGCTCTAAAGGACTCTGTACTGGTACAGCGCTGGGGTGCCTACAGACAGGCATGTCCTGGTGCACTGGTAGGATTTGCAGTGTCTGGGAAGCTCGTGGCACTGCCTGGACTCAAAGCTGAATGCCAGTGTACACTGCAGATGAGCTCACACAGGCAAGTTTTACCCCAGCACCCCTGAAGCTGTCTCAAGAGCAGCATCCCTGTAACTATGACACAGAGCAAAGGTGACTCCTGTGCTGTCCCAAGGGCTCCAGCACCACCTCAGGTACTTATTGACAGAGAATTTTGTGTTTGGATTGGTCCCTTTGCTGGAGCAAGATAAATGCTAGAGCAGCACCTGCATTCCAGCCCTTGCAGGAACACAGGGACATGTCAACACTACCATCAGATACACGGGAAGGGAGTCTGACACATCGCTTTGAAGCCTTGCTTCAAAAGCACTAAAAAGCTTCAAGATGTCAAAGTCCCACTTGAGCAACACTGCTCAGGAGCACTTTTGTTCCTCTCATCCAGAGTCATGTCAAACCCAGCACTGCACCAGCACACTAYGTCACATGCATCATGCTTCACCTAGTAACAGGAAGCCTGCACAAAAATTGGTATGTCTCGATTCCAGGATTCATTCTTATAATAGTTAGAAAAAAGAAAATGCATCAAGTATTTTAAAAGAAAATTCTGCATCTCAACCTGTTCTCAGTAAGTCTGCTTGTGCTTTTGAATTTAAAACCTGTGTCTTTCATGAGAATTGCAACATCCATCACTTAAACTTAGAAGTTTTTACAGCTCTCAGTGTTAAAATGCTTTCAAGCCTGTTCCTGAGCTTCCCAGTACTTACTGGCGATGACAGCGTTAGGAGCAGGACTCAGGAACCCAGGAGCTGCCTCTCTGTTCTGAACAGAACACTGTAGCAGCAGTAGTTTGTATTGTTGTTTAGACTGCTCTGCAACAGGCTGCTTACAAATACTTGTCATTTCCCTCTCAGCCCTTAACAGTAGGGATAAAAACAGATACTGATACATTTTTAAAGTGTGCCAAAAAGAGGAAAGAAGCCTTGCATCCTTATCTTAATATTCACAAGAGCATTTTCAATGCCCAGCACTTAATCCACTGATTTACTAAAGGAATTTACCAACTGCTAAAGCAAGGATTAGCTATATCTAATTCAGAAGGAGTTTTAAGTTGCCTAAATATAAAACTAAGCTGGAGGAGCAATCCTGAACAGCATAATTCCTGACAACCAATTCTCATTGACTATTCTGTTAACACACCAACACGACCAAAAAATCCCAAGTCCTCAAAGAGAATTGATCAAATATTCCGTCAAAGCATAGAAAATAAAGTTTCATTAATGCTGTGCAAGGGAAGTTTCTCTTTTCTCAAAGGTTCAAAGGTTGGGGTCACAATTTCATTCAGTGCATACTGCCGCTACTCTAGGAAAAGGTTTTTCCCCCAGAGGGTGCTGGGCACTGGAAGAGGCTCCTCGGAGAAGCGGTCACAGCACCAAGCCCGACAGAGATCAAGAAGTGTTTGGACAACACTCCCAGGCTCATCGTGGGATTGCTGGGGATGGTGCTGGGCAGCAGGACCAGGAGCTGGACTCGATGATCCTGACGGGTCCCTTCCAACTCTGCATACTCTGTAACTGTATGATTAACTGCAGGATGCCAGGACACACACTGCCTACGAAAGGCTCCTTGCTCCAAGCTCCCCTCGCCGTGCGGCCGGACGGGACAGAACGCGCCCCCGAGCGTCACTGCCGCCCGTCCCGTGAGCGCCAGGGCCACGGCAATGTCATCCCCTCCAGCACCGAGCGGCAGCGCCCCGGCCACGCCGAGCGCCGAGCTGCCGCACTCGGGAGCGCCTGGAGTCCCAGCACCGCGGGCACCGCCGAGCAGGGGCAGCGACCCGCCCGGTCCCGGCCCCGTTCCCGTTCCCGTCCCCGGCCCCGCTGAGGGCGGGCGGGCGGTCCCGGCCCCGAGCAGCGGTCGCCCCCCGCCCCTGGCGGCGGGGCCGGACGCCCCCGTGCCTCGCGTGGGGCGGGCCGCCCGCGGGTCCCCCCTCACCTGGTTGAGCTCATTCTCGGCGGCGACGCGCAGCTTGGGGTCTATGGTGCCCTTCAGCGCCTGGATGATCCTGTTGGGATCCATCTTGGCCTTCGCCCGCCGGCAGGCAGCGCTTTCCCGGGGCAGCAAGACGCGGAGGAGCCGCCGCTAGCGCCGCCGCCGCCCCCCCGTGCCACCAGCGCGGGCCCGCGTCTCCCACCCCCCCGGCCCCTCTCCACAGCCATTCACCAGTTTGCGACAGCTGGATATCGGGAAACGGGCGCTGCTTTACGGCCGCGGCGCCGCCTTCTGGCTTCGGGAAGGGGTCGGCGAGAGGTGGCCGCCATCTTGTTGTACGGACAGGAGTCCGCCGGGAGGGCTGCAGGGGAAGGGTCTGCGCGCCGCGGCTCCGTGGGGGCCGCCATGTCGCTGTACGGAACGGCGGGGGCGGCTCCCGCCGCGCCCTGCACGGGTTATTTTTAAATCAGGATTTAAAAGTCCTATTTTTCTTTCTTAATAGTTTACTCTGTTTTTCTAGGTAGCTTTTCGGCTTTCATGCCAGGCTTAGGCGCTCTGTATTTGTTATCCCGCGAGTCGTTGGGACAAGAATGAAGAGTGAGAGCGCAGGGACTGAAGGAGGTGATGAGGTCGGGTCCATGGAGGAGAACTGACACTGGTCACACTTATCCAGGTGCCCTGCACAAGAACGACTGACAGCCTCCAGGAAGACATAAATTTGCTGCAAGGGGTTTACTAAAACGCACAGTTGGGTCACACATCATAATTCCTGTTCTGGTTCTGAGCAGGTTTCCGTGGGATACTTGTCCTCGTTATGGTGTAGATTAATAGAACCTGAAAAGGATTTGCTTATCTTAATGCTGTTTGTGTGTGAGAGGGGGTGGGAGATGCTCACCCCTCAGGCTGTCAGGAATATACAAACACCAACACTTTAAAACTCCTGCCCCACCCTGATTCTCCACCTCTTGCCTATTATTCCCCCCCTTAAATCCTAGAACATGCTAGTGAGCCAAAGGAAGATTTTAAGTGCAGGTGTAAGGAAGATGTCTGTCGAAGGTGTAACTCTCAGGTAAATAGACCAGAAAAACCTCTGACTAATGTGGTTTTGGTGAGCCAAATCCTTTGGTTACTTCTGCAGGTGATGTTTCACATAATATATGCAAACCAGAGACATGTGATTAACTGGTTGGAAGAACAGACTATTTGCTGTGCTTAGGAGGAGTGAAACACAACAGCAATTACAAGATCATCCCATTATATAGGTGTCTTAATAATACAGTTGGACGATATGTCATTTGTTCATTGTAATTGCAGTATAAACAAAAACYTTAAAGCAGCTGGCACTGTAGTGATTTACTAATAACTTTAAAAATGTCCCTTAGTAACTTTGTCTCTAATTAAAAAGGAATCCAGCTGTCACAATAAATTGCACCTACCTGGCACGGGGAGATGGTGCACTTGCTCTCTTGTGGTTTTCATCACCTTTTGAAGTGTTGCAGAACACCTGATCATTATCTTTCCTTTCACCTGGGATGCAGCTCTACAGCATGTAGCAAGAAATTGTAGGCACTTCCATTGACTTTTCCCTTTCTTCTTAAAAGGAGATGGGAGTATGCTCAGTAATCATAAAATTCAAACAAAAACAATGTTAGTGTAAAAAGTTAGTGTACATATTATTAACTATGGTAGTTGTTTGTTGCTGACCCATTTTGATTAAGGTAAGAAATTGTCCAGGGAAAACAGCCCACTTAAAAAATCTTGGATTCCATATAATAGCAAATCCAAATTGCTTTAAAGGATTTGTAGTGGTGTATCTCTATTCCCTTTTCCCAAATTACCATGTTATGGACTGTTTAAGAGCAGTTCTGTTTCATTCAATTTCTGTGTATTCATCCGTGGTAGGTGAGCTTAAAAGTTATTAGATTTATTTATTGAAGGACTTCTGCAGAGCTAGTGATGTAAAACATAACAATTAAAAACAGAATATCCTTAAAGGGCATTTTAACATCTTCCTAAAACGAATTTTATTGCACTTACCACTTGCATTTAAAATGGTACTTTCAGTGTTGCAAGCATTGTAGTCTGCCTGTTTTCTGGATGCTCAATACTTCTTCCTGTACAACATGATCCTTCATAGGTACCAGTGACTATGTTAGTCTAAAAATAAGTTTAGTCATTAATTGAAATATTTTCATGTGACTTCATAAACTTCAGGATTAAAGTAACTGCTTGTAAGCAAGAACTCATATGCCTTTTTATCAAATATTCTGTTTATATTTGGGGTTTCATCTAGTTACAATGAATGGTTGAGTTTGGTTTTTTACATCTGTTTTGCTACTCTGCAGATAAAAAATCTGAGGTGAAATTCAGAGATTTTTCCTGTCAGCTCTCTAACTGCTGGTGACAGAAGATCCAATGTGAAGGGACAAATGAGATATTAAAAAATGAAAACAAATTCAATCAAAGTTGCACCAGTATGCAAGTAAGGAAAAAAAAAAAGTATTATAGTTCCAGGGAGATGGGGAGATAATGCAAAGCAAAGATGTGGGTTTTTTAAAGCTCCAAATCATTCCAGGTGTGCTATAACAACAGTTTTGTCAAGTATTTAGAACAATYAATCTTATTTTAAAACTCATTTGTGAAACCAAGGATTTTCAAAGTAACCAGTTTGACCTGAACAAAAATTAGACCTGGTTCTTTACAGAGTTGCCATCAAGATATTAAATTGTATTAAATGTATTCTTGTATTAAATTCAAGAACTTCGGGGAAAACTTGAAAAGACAACTTGCAGGTTACTTGCAATTAGTCCTTTGACTTTTGGTGGCTTTGAAATGCACTCTGGTGGGCTCTCAGCTGCACATACCACACTTCCTGTGGCATGGAACAGCCCCTCTTTTTCATGCCAACCAAGTGCCTTTAGGACAGCACCTGTAAGCTATAGTTAATAACAGACACTCCTGAAAAAGCATGAGAAAGAAAACAGTGTTCCTCTGTGTGGTGTGCTACACTGTTCTCAAAGCAGGCTTTATTTCATTGTAGTGAACTAATGACTAAATGATAACTAATGATCACTAAAGTGATTGGATATGTACTTTGCATAAAGCCTTCATTCCATACCAACCACATCTCAAACCTTACTCTAGGGCCCAAAAGCTGTAGAAAGTGCCAGCTGTGGAAAAGCTGTGAACTAATAGTTTCCAGCCAGATTAGGACTTCACAATATTATTTTTTCAAGTACAACACTGCCAGGAAACATTCAATCCACAAATACAAATGCCTAAGGTTTCTTGCATTCTTAACAGAATTGTTTATGGTTGGGTGAGAATTAAGTGGATCAGAGACTCGTGAACAAGTGTGTGACTAAGGCTAATTCATTTTTACCTGGTTATGGTGCTGCATCTGTCTAATTATAATACACAGCAGACTTTTCATATGCTGGTTGTGGTACTGCATCTGTCTAATTATAATACACTACAGACTTTTCATATCCTCCACAAGATATTTATGGGTTGAATAAAGAGCTAGCAGATAAATGTATTCCAATCCTCCAGACACAAGCCCTTGATCAGAGTTAAAATTCCAAGGCATCTCCCTCTCTGACTAGTTTGTTGGAGTAGCTGTAGATAACAAAGCGGTCAGGGAGGAAGAGGCACCTAAACTGAACCAGCAGGACAGGGCAGTGACACCACCGCTGCAGCCTGCAGGATGGAGGGTTCCTTAGCTGCAGGAAGTCAGCCATGGCAGTGGTGGGAGATTATTCATTGTCTCCCCTCACTGCCATGACCCGGGAAAAACCCCACAAAAGTCACAAATCTGTTAGAATTCTGAAAACTTTAAGAAAGCCTTTGTCACAGTTGAACCCCCCTGAGCAGGCAGCTCAGCCCTACACAGCCACTCCCCCCTGCAATGGGACAGGGAAAAGAGCTGGAAAGGCAAAAGTGAGAAAGCCTGTGGGTTCAGATGAAGACAGTTTAACGGGAAAAGCAGAAACTCAAGCAAAGCCAAGCAAGGAATTCATTCCCCACTTCCTATGGGCAGGCAGGTGTTGAGCCATTTCCAGGAAAGCAGGGGCTCCATCACATGAACGGTGACTTTGGATGTCAGACACCATAACTCAAATGTCCCAGTCTCCTCCTTCTTCCCCCAGCTTGTATTGCTAAGTACATCATCATCATCATCATGTGGGCATCCCTTGGGTCAGCTGGGATCAGTTGTCCTGGCTTTAACCCCTCCCAAATCCTTGTGCTCCCCACTCACTGCTGGGGCAGTGTCAGAGGCAGAAAAGGCCTTGACTCTGTGCAACAACCAAAACATCCCTGAGTTATCAAAACTGTTTTGGTCAAATCCAAATACAGCCCCATACCAGTTAGTTTGATTAAAATTAACTCTCTCCTAGCCAAACCATCCCAGGCTCCCATTTCAGTGTTGTTCTAATATTTCACTGATGTCAAGAGAGGAAACACAGAATTTTACTCCCTATGAAAACATAGTGTTTCTTACCTTAAACTTTATCTTCAGCAGGCTGCACAAGAGAAGTAAATCAGAGAGAATTTAGGTGATATCTAATTTGCACAGCACACAGCAATAGGAAATTTAGCAGAATGATGATGTCCTTTTGTATGTTTAATTAGACCCAATTATAATCCTTACATAGTGAAGGCATTTTTCCTAATGAAATTATTCAAGCAACTTCATTTAACAATTACTGAGGAAAAAGAAATGTAAATACAACTTACACTGTCAGACAGTACTTACATGAAAACTGCACAGTAAAGTATTTCCAGGTTGTGAAACTCACCTGTTAAATGCTTTGCCCAGAAGCAGAATAAAGAAATAGGTCATTGGTCTGGACATACTGACTAGACTAAAACTGTGTCAGTAGAAAATGTACTGAAATATTCTAAAGTCCTTTGAGAAACTTTCAAAAACTATTWTTAGTCTAGAAGCATAATGAGATATCCCTACCCTAGTGTTTATCATCATGGAAAAATTATATGACATAATATTTTTAGGTATTTTGGAGATCAGAATAGCAATTTTCTACCAGTGGATTTTGGTCAGTTCTGGATATGGGGAAAAGGTGCTTGGCTTGTTTTTTGTGGTGTTTTTTTAAGCAGTCCTAGCATTAAAGGTTGTTACAGCCTTTTGAGTTCCTTCTAGTCTGAAGCCTTCCTTAGGACAGTACCTGTTCAGTTGTACTTACCATCCTTTTGGTAACAGAGGTTAGCACAATCTGCATTCCCAGCTGACTAAAAACACAGTGAAAACCAACAGATCTAGCTAAAAAAGTTGTGTGTATGAAACCTACAAATCAATCTTATTTTTTAGTAATTCTAAGGGATGAGACTTCTCCAAGCCATGTATTCTTTTCAAATAAAAATAGCAGGACAAAGCCAGACATTTTTAAGTAGCTACTACTGTAGAGATTATTGTGATTCAGGCTAAAGCCTAAAAACACTCACTTTTTTAAAAAAAAATCCATTACATAACCTATGGTCAAGGAATTGTATAATTAAATTTTCTATTTCATCTTACCTGGACAATTCTGGTTGTAACTGTGTACTTTTTTTAGCTAGGAATGTAAAAATGCATCTTAAACAAGATACAGCTCTGAAACTAGACTATCTACCTCTTATCAAGTTAAACTGCCTCTTATTCTGTAGTGGGTGTTCTAGAAAAAAGCCTTTTTGTGGACTAAAGTAAAAACTAGCATGTTTTAAAATACAAAATACAGGTTTAATGTACAATAGTCAAGGCTTGACATTTTTGTCGTGTTAAAAACTAGGTTTCCCAAAGCTTGTCCTACCTCAACTTCTCTCAAAATTTGCTAAACCCATACTTGAAATATGAGCACCTTCAAAATCTGTATGAAAAAAAGCCAAGCTTGGAACAAGATCTTTATGCCAGTAACTTTATGAAGCCATGCCAGACTGGTTTTGGCATCTGCATGATAACAAGGGCAAACCGAAGTTGGAAGCTGTGAAACCACTTAGCGAAAAACAGCAGCTTTATACCAGGTCTGAAGTTTGTTCAGTTTAGGTTCTTACTTTTATTTAAATAAGAAGATAGCTGCTTTCACTCTGCATAGTTCTGCTTCAGCCTTAGATATACCAGTCAGGCTTGTGCACTGGCTAATTTAGTACACTCAGATCAAGTGCTTTCTACTGTTAAAACAATTTACTGAAGCTTTTGAAAGGAGAGCCACTGACCTACCTTCTTACTAGTTCATATTACCATTTTAAACATTGAAACTATTTATAGTATTTGACACAGCAGCTTAGACAAGGACATACATCTTGGCTGTTCAGTTCTCAGGCCACAGGAGTGCTGAAGGCTGGTCAAAAAGCCCAAGAGCTTTAAGAAAGGGATTTCAGAAACACTTCCTACCATTTGTGTTCAGGTTTGATGTAAAATGCAAGCATCAGGCTTCAACTACAAATACCAAGTTCCTCAGCAGTTCTCTGAAATGAGGAAATAACCTGTATTAAAATCTGATTCAAGTCTCATGCAGGGAGGAAGCCATACACATTTATGCTTCATAAAGTTGAATTCAATTTTAAAATACATTGCAGCTGAATAACAGTGTAAGCCAGCCCCCTGAGTGACTGTTTGCAGGTTTAAGAATTTCAACTACTTTACTTCTGAAGGACTGCTGCTATGATGACCATACTAGACTTTGACAGTATACGTATTTAAAAGAAGTAGTTCTAATGAAGTATTGCTCTTGGAATCTCTTGACCTTTCAGGTAATTTCTTGACCTTTAGAAAGAAGAAAAGGTAGCTAAATCTTGAATTCATTTTGATCAAGGTAACATTCTTGAGAATGGCATTAAGCAGGAATTAAACAAACAATCCCAGTTAAATACAAATTAGTCTAAATTATTGAAACTTGGAGACCAGTTCTATGTAAGATTCATGTACACCCCACATCAGGAAAAATGTCAGTGATGCGTCTTAAAATTAAAACCACAGGCAAGATTAATACTAAAATGCATATTAACTTGTTTTATTGAGGCACAACAAGGCATTGTGAATAGCCCATACTTGAGGCAATCAATAGTGTAGTAAGCTGGACATTAATACAGTTTAGGGTAAGTGCAAACAATATACATTCACAGCTTTATTAGCAAGGCTACATCACAACTGATAAAGTGCCAAATTAGTGCTGATTCAGTACCCCAACTCCATGATTTCACCTTGCAAAACAGGACCACCACTTCCCACCAATAATGGAACCACATATCCTCTATAAAGTCAGTAATAAGTGCAAAGCTAGTCCCACCCCCCTCACCAAGGTGTTTGGAGCAGCTCTTTTGTAAACATTGCACTGGATTTTAGTCCTGATAAAGGAGGTATCCCGAAAAGGTGGAGTATTTCCAGCTACTTCCATAGATGGCTCCCCGATGCAGCCGTAGCCAGATCTGATCTCCCTGGAAGAGCTGCAGGACCGCGTGGTTACTGGCTGTCTCATGGTCAGGAGCCCCATCATTGGCATAGGCCGACACAAGGACCTCCTCATTCTTCATGAGATTCACGTACAGAGGGACATTGACAGCCAGTTTCAGCATGTGGAAGATGAAGACATAGGTACCATTCACTGGACAGTTGAACCTCCCAAGCTGGATATCAAAAGTTTCTCCAAGGTTATTGAGCAGCAGGTCAAACACAATGGGCTGGTCCAGAGTTCCAGGGGCCAGGTTGGACGTTCGGGCGGCCGAGAAGGCGACCCTCATCTGCTGCGGCAGCGGGTAGACGTGCACCGGCAGGATGGTGGCGGCCTGGCTGGTCACTGGCATGTCCACAGGGGTGATGCTGCGCGAGTCTCCCTGCCCAGAGTCCCCACTGTTAAAGGTCTCATTGTCTCGTTCTGGGCTGCTCACCTGAGAGGAGTCACTCCACCCTGCTGTTAAAAACCATTAGCAGTGGTAAGTATTGAACAGAAGGATACCCTTAAGCCTGTGGGCATAATCTTAAGTGTACAGGTTCTGCAGCGGATTGACCTTTGAGCCACAGCAAATTGTCAAAGGACCCCAGTGAAAACAGAACTTTGAAACTGGCTCACATTCATCACACTTGCATTGAGCAGGATGAGACATAACTGAACTATGAACAATTACTTGTACTTCCAAGTAGGAGAGGGCAGCAGGTTGTAATAGTTTTTGCTTTAGTGTATCATTTGTCAGTTTAAAAAGCATATGCTTACTTCTGAGAATACAATGTAATTGCTGAAAACACTGACAAAGTTAGAGGCAAGTTATCTTCAAGACCTCAATTTTCACTTCATGTTACTCAACACCACTCTTCTGCAGTTGCATTTCTCATAGACCTTGTCTAGAATATTTTAAGTCGGACAAACTAGTGATGCTTTTAAGTCTTCTGTACCTCACTCCCCAAAATAAGGCTGTTAATCTTTCCAAATATCCAAGTTAAAAGGGTGTAGAATGAAAATCTTATTAGATCTGAGAAATTTAGAGCTGTCACAATCAAGCTGCAAACCATTGTTATTTCCACTGGAAAAAACCACCTTAAGACAGACATTAAAGTAAGTGGAATTGCTGCGAGATCCTAATGCTGATGAGTACTTTCATCAGCTGTTAATTCACCATCACCTCCTATTTAGTTCTCTTCTGAAATATATTTTGTCACTCAAGCTAGGATATAACCCGTGTTATCCTAAAACAGCTTCTACAATACACTATAATTTCTCTTTAGTCTCTAAAATAGAGATCTACAGCTACACTTCATCTCACTTCTCACCTGTAGCACTGGAAGTCCATATTTTTCCAGCACATACAGTAGAAACAATCTTGCTCCAACTCTTCAAAACACATGCTATTCATGCTTGGACACAACTAGCCTTATTTATTTCTTTAGGTTTTATACTCCACTATGGAAACACAAAGTACACCTGTATTACCAAATACATTTTCATAGAAAAAATTATTTTACAAAGTCTCTGTGATCTGATAGCCTACCCAGAATAAAGGAAGAGTACACACTTAAGGGGAGAAAGCCAGTGCTCCTTCCCTGAACACAGGGAACTGCTGTTTTTTCCTAGTCAGGTTATTGGTGAAGTTCAATAAGGTACCATTGTGTCACAATTTTGACATGAACACTCCAGACTAAAAATAGTGAAATTAAATCCTTTGCTGTGCAATGCTGTGGAAGAACCACACTCAAGCCTCCAGCTAAGCTTGGTTAACTTACACCAAGCTCAGCCTGTTAGGTGAGGGATCCTGTTCTGCTTTTCACACTTCTCCCAGTGACACCCCAGCTGCAATGCCTAAGCACATACTGGATCACTGGGGGCTGGTGTAGGCCTTACCTCTTGAGTTTGCTCGAGGACCACTACTTATCCCACCTCGTTTATAGCACTGCTGGTAATTGACATCCTGAAAGAGAAGTGTTAGGAAGATGACTATAAGCAAACCTGAACTCAATTAAGGCAATACACTTTTTTCACAATGAATTCCATCTCTAAAATACAATGACAGTTCAGAAACAAGATGCAGATAAACAGCTTTACTGTGGAAAATTTACTTGTTATAACAGCGTGTATGAAATTGAAGACTTATTTTGATGCCAGCTGTAGCAAGTTAGCTTCTGTACAGTTGAGGTTACTGAGCAATACCCTGAAATCTCAAGTCTGTTCTAAGTCCATGAGCCTGCACAGAAGACATTGACAGACCCACCTCACACCAAGAACCTTTGCTTCCTTAAGTTTTTTTAAAATTATTTTTGGGGTTTTGGCCCAGCCACATTCTCAGCCAGTCCATTTAGGAGTTCATTATCTTACATTACAGAGGCATTTTAGTGAACCAACTCTTTTAAAATAATAGACTGGACCCATACAATATGTTATTTACCATCTGTTTGCATTTCAAAGATTCATTTCAGATTAAAATCAACCTGCCATACAGAGATGTTTGTTAGCTCTCTGAACTGACTTATTCCAGCTGCTGTCTACTATTCCACAAAAGGGTTTATCTGTGAAACAAAACTAACCTCTAGCTTGTAAGTAATAGTTTACCTGTTAAGATAATGAAAAACTGCCATGTTAGAAAATTTGGCTCCTATACAGTGGAAGGCTACTGGAAATAAAGCAATACCTACCCTCTGAGAATATGGTATTCCAGCATAATCTCTACCAGGAAACTGTAGCTGGCCATAGTTGCCATTAGTTAATGAAGGTGAACCTCTGTAAGCATCAAAACCTGTTCAAATAAAGTTGATTATTCAGTATCATTTACTGTTTGATATACAGTACAAGTCCAGAATTTAACTACAGATCTTGTTTTAGCAATTATGTACATTAAGTTATACAGTAACAGAGCTATTCTTAAATTTGGAATTAAAAAGGAACCTTGCTACTCCTACAACAAATGCATTTCATTAGCTACTCATAACTTACACACTATGGATATATCAAAACTGTGTATTTAAAAATATTAACATCAGGCCCTATCCATTGCCTGTGATACTAATGGGAAGTCACAGAATAGCTGAAAAGCTTGCTAAATCCAGCAATGGGATTAAGAAACACTTTCTTTTCTGTTACATACACTGAGCTATTACTGGTATTATTTAGGGGCTACTATAATATTTTGCCTCTTCATCTATTAACTTAAGCTATTATTTAACTACCAAAGCAGAGCTGCAAGTAATTTCATACCAGACACCACCAAACCCAGGACTGCTGTTAAGTCAGAACTATAAAACTCATCATCTGGTCCATGTTCCTACAAGATACTGAGCAGGCTCAGCCCAACTGAAGCACCTATCACAAACTAAGTGCCCTTCACTTCAAAGGGGAATAGGCCACAGCCTGCAGCTGGTACCAACAACCTTAATTTAGTAACTGCCTAAAGTCTGCTGAAACTCTCTATAGTACTTCAGGTAGCAGCCAAAGAATAACTGCTCTGCAGAGACCAAATAAGCTTCCTCATAAAACTCTTCAGTTTGTTGTTTGTCTAGAAGGGCTCTTCACTACTGAGAGCCTCTCTCCCATCCTGGTTTCTGCTGTTAATATTAAAGTGAGTAGTGCTAAGCAAAAAATACCTTATTTTGTACAAACACACTAAGTGGTATCTGAAGAGGAAACTGGCCTGCCCAGTTTGTCAGAAAGATACCAAGAGAAAGAATTAAGTTGGTAAAAAGTTCAGAACAGCAAATGAAATTGCTAACAGAAAAGTCCATATGAGTAATCTAATAACCTATTAGTGAAAGTTTCTATCTTTATATTAGGCAAGCTAAGAAATTGCTCTGCCATTTGGCCTGACATCTCAAGCACAGGGACCACAAATAAAAGTTAGAATGAACTTCCTTCAATTCTACAACAGAGGGCCCCATTCTCTGCACATTGCCCTTGAAGTCTTGTTTTGAGACATTTCACATACAGAACATGAATTTAATATCGTGTTGTGTTAAATCACATTCTACTGGCAGGAGATTAGATCTTCTTGAGGATGACAGTAAATACAGACCTACCTTTGTACCCACCAGGGGGACGATAGGAATTAGCCAGCGACCTTCCACCTCTAGCAGACCCTCTGACAGACCCACGACTGTTGAGGTAAGGCTGAGGGGGTCTGGGAATAACATTAGCCTGTGCTGGATAAAAGGCAAGGCTACCATTGCTAACAGGAACAGCTCCATCAGGTTGATAGTTCACTGCTTAAAACAGAAGGCACAGATAAGTCAAAGCTTTTTATAACTGCAGTAAGTTAGCATACACAGAAGCAAGGGCAGTATTAGGACATTCAGAGACCAATTAAGCTGCTCTGAATAGTCTGTTCTTCTGTCCTTTCATTATTTCATTTAAGTGATTGGATCCTTCCCTTTGTTTTGTAAAGTGTAGTGCTTGTTAAAATCTACTGGAGACAGCACGGGCTCTGAGTGCAAGCCCCTAATGCATTCAACAAGAGTCAGTTGCTCAGGTGAGAAGCTTGCCAGCAGTATGAAAATAACCAATCTAGGTTAAAATCAAGTAACATTTGATTAAGAATTTTCACTGAAAAACTAGGTCACCTCAGTATTGACATCCCTTGAAACAGCAAGACAAACTCCATCACACCTAGATAGCAATAAGGTAACTGTGGAAAGCAGATATTTGGGTTCAGTCTCTTCACTAGACATTCCTACCATATACTAGGCCCTTCAATTCCAAGCAAAATGTATTCAAGAATGCTTTTCACTCACAAGGGTGAGTGGTTATCTTTAAACACAAACCTTGCAACCATGACTGTATTTCCGCAAGATTCTGCTTTATTTCAATCCAAAAAGCTTAAAATTGATCCAGAACAACAGTATAAACCTCTGTGTGAAGTGTGTGCAGAGCCCTTGCACAAGGCTAATAAAAAATTATAATTTTCCACAAAAAAATCCAGAAGGCTTATCACCCATAGTCTCAGTGATGAGAAGGAACATTGAAGCTAAACATTCTTTCCTGACTGCTACACTTACACTGTTCTTTATGTCTCATTGACTTCACACACTATCAGTATGTTTCTAGTCTAAGACCTGTGACAATCACTCTGTCAGAATAACAGCAGTTGTAAATGACCTTGAGCCATTTCATTAGATGGCCTTATGAATACAGATCCCTAGTTGTCACCTTCTTTCATCCTAAAACTTCAAGACATTTAGGGGCCAGTTTCATGTCAAATTTAGCATTAGCTATACAAACCCACTTCTTGCACTACCTGAACATCAAATAAGTCAGGTTTGTGTTGAAGACCCCTTACTAGCTCAGTATTTCTCAGGTCAGACTGAAAATTTATTCAGCAACTCCCAGCACTGACAGCACTATTACCAGAGACCAAATTAATCGTTCCAAGTAGGAGTATTTCATCATTTGCTACTATTCCAAGTAAATCATTGTTTGATTGGCAAGTATGACCACATATTTGAATTTCTCACCTACTGGGAAATTCAGGCATGTAAGTGACAACAGTCTGTTCATCTAATATAGAAATAAGTTTGAATCAGCCTTTCATCCTGCTAGCAGTTCTGAAATTAAGTTTACATACCATCAGCTACATTAGACTTGATGTATGCCTAATATTAGACATTTATGTAGCACCTGTTAAGAATTTCACTGGGTTAGGAGTATTGACAGCACATGATAGTGAATTTAAATACTATTATAAACTGAACATATTGAAACACTACTTGAAATACAGATGCAAGTGCAGTTCTCACCTGAAGACAGAGATTCTTGTGAAAGAGAGGTTTGTTCTGCAACATGAGAAGATTGCAACTGGCATTGAGGAGGAGTCTGTGTACTTGCTGTGGAGAAGCTCTGGTTATATCCCGCTGAATATGAAGAATCCTCTTTAATTTCCTGGTCCTTACGTGGAGGCAGTGGTGCATTCACTTTAAACACCTACAACATATTTGAAAACAAGTGCTTAACACTACCAGCTAACATCCCTGCCTAATGCCACCATCCTGCCATGCTGTGGCTTGAATCCATATGCTTTTTAGCTTATTTCTAGAACACCAGCTGTTTCTTAAAAATAACCAAAAACATCATACACCAACCCATCCTTTTCCCTCTCAATAAACTTTCAAAACACACTCCTGTTTATAGAGCTACTACTCAAGGAACAGCTTGATTGGCCATAGCTACTATAGTCTGTCAGCAGAACAATTACCATACAGCAAGCTATTGTCCTTCTATGAGAAATTCTCTGTGAAATCCACAAACTACCTGTCCTACAGCTCAAACTGAAGCTGAGGCAGCCTATTCTGAGACGAGATATTCACATTTGGGAAGACTCTGGGTCTTACATCAGGTTCCAAGACATGCAGAAACACTGCTAGCCATTCAAACAATACAAGATATCATTTGCCACTTCAGTAAGTGGATCTTCATCTTTCCTACTCTTTTAACATTCTCCAAGAATAAACACTTAACCTAAGCAAGGCTTGTCATTCAAATGTTATAGTCTGGGCAATACAATGATAAGCAGATATTACTGCTAGTTAAAGCTAATAACCCAGACTTCAGTCACTCCAGTGACTGTACTGCTTTATAGCCAATAACACAATTACCAGAAATAATGCTGTCAAAAGTGACAACTAGCATCAATATCAAATAGACAAAGTCTGTTTTGATTAAAAGTAGCTAAATTTCACATAAAGAGCTGTCAGCAGTACTATCTAACAGGACTAAAAACTCTCTGAAGACAGACTTGGGCAAAAGCCACAGCTAGATGATGCAAGAAACAGCTTCACAGCTTGACAGTTCTTGCCACTTGCAGATGCCCTTATCATTAAAAAAAAAACACCAAAAAGAATACTTTTTCCAGGGTCAAGAAACCCAGTATTGCCTCAAAGAGGCAGTAGAAATACCTCGTGATACTGAAATGTTGAGCATAAATTTTGAACCACTGAAAGTAAAGCTAACTGATTTAATTTTTCATTTTTGATCACTTCATCTGGTAAATAACGTGATCCAAAGCTATCCTTTTCCTAAAAGGAATTTGAGAAAGGAGGGCAGTCATGCTGTTAACATCCACATCCTAAAGAATTTGTAGCAAGTGGTCTGCTTTTTCCTGCAGTGAGGGTTACAGGTGGAATTCAAATCAAGGACTAGGGCTACAGGTCAAGCCTGCCTTTAAGCTTCCATAAGCACAACAGCAGCAATGGGATGTTTGAGGCCCTGTAATCAGATACTTCCATTACTGTCACTGTGATACCACTATTTGGCAGGGAATCATCCTGGCTTATCTACTCAAGTCCAATGGCTGTGCTTTCCTGGCAGCAATGAGAATCTAAGCAATGTAGGGAAGAAGAAAACCCTGCACTGCAAAGTTTGAGATTTCTACCACTGCAAGAGGAATGAACATTCTTGTGACTTAGCGACAGATGTTTGCCAGGTTTCCCCAAAAACCCCAAGAGCAATCTCGGACATTTAACATGTCTGAAAACATGGTAATAGTTCAAGTGAACTTTCAGTGGTATTGTTATGATCAAAGCACTCTGAACACAGACAGCAAGTTCAGACATAACCAGAATGACAGAGACCAGGACTCCATATTGATACCATGACAGATGCCTATCTTATAGACTGGGTCCCCAAAAGACACTGGATTCCTTAATCACAGCATGCTGCCACTTCT
This sequence comes from Cardinalis cardinalis, assembly GCA_014549065.1. NCBI lineage: Eukaryota > Metazoa > Chordata > Aves > Passeriformes > Cardinalidae > Cardinalis > Cardinalis cardinalis. Next base: position 6,846,485 of record JACDOX010000030.1, read on the forward strand.
CCACTTCCAGGAAAAATCACCACCCAACCACTTAGCTTAATCTAAACATATCCAGCTTAGGAAAAAACCACCTCCCTACCACAAGTTGCTTCATTTGTAAGGTGTATCACAATTCTGTGCCTCTGAGGTAGGTTTGGCTTGAACCTCTTCTACAAATACAGAAAACCAAGCAGAAAAAGTCAATGCAGTGATTTTGCTACAGATCACACCAGGATGTCACAGAAGTTTTTGTTGTTAACTCCTGTGATTTGAAAGGCTATTAGACACCTTCCTCCACCAGTTCCTACCACATCAGTCTCAGTACTGCAAGACAAAGCCCAGCAAGCTGTGAACTGGTACTTTTGTTAAAATGCAGAATGCCTTTGGAGACTCTAAAGCTTGCTTTTGAGAAAAACGTTAAATCAATGTTTCTATCACCTTCTGAAGAATGTACCAGAGGAGTAAATAATGTTGCCTTCCCTGTACTTAATGAAGACCCTTCCTCTGAACCTCTCTAAGCCTGCACTGCAGATTACCAGGAAGTAACAATGCTTGATACTATTTTTTTAGATCATGTATCATTACTGATCATCTATATTTGCAGTGAACATCTCAGACTGTGTGGTATATTTCCTAGATATGTACACTGACTACTTGTTAACAACCTAGGATAATGAGCAACACCAGTTTTCCAAAAACACATTTTCCAGGATTCCAGTGGACTGAATTTTATCCCACTGAAGCAAACAGTATAACAAGACAAACTCAGGCTTCTGAAAGCATTTTGGCCTAATATCTATATTCAGGATTCCCTTTTCCCAACAAAGTCTGTTGTATTTGAAATCTTTTCCCAAGAACAGTGTAAGTGTAGTTCACCTTACTTTAGGGCACTGCTTTCAATCTGTTGATTTCAGGCCTGACTTCTCACTCTTAGTTCCTTAAGGCTAGCAAGATATCCTAGTATTAGTTTTTTGGCACTACACAGAGCAAAACCAGGATCTTTGTTCTTAGATGGTCTGTTTTAAGTTCTGAAGAACTGAAGTTCTGAAGTCCTCTGAAGAGAATCAGAGAACTAATCTAGATTTTACTGTTAAAACAAAATGACCTATCAAGTTCTGTACTGTTCCAAGAGGAGCCAGCTCCTCAGTGTTAGTCCCAAGTTACTCACATGGTTGTCAGTTCTTTCTGTGTGTTGCATACTTACAGTCTGCATAGCCTGAAAGGGAGCTGCTGTTATTGTGACAGAGCTGCTGCTTGCTGGAGGAGACTGAAAGCTTTGTGCTGGTGGCACTGAGGGCATGGGGGTGCTTGAAGTAGGCAATGGCGACTGTGGCTCACTTGGGAGGGGAATGGTTGCCTGGGGGAAGAACAAATGTAATGAAAGGTCACTTGATAATTATCAGGCAGTAACAGAAGCAGTTAATTTGTTCTAAAGCCTAGACTGACAGAAGTCAGCAGTTTCTACAGGATGACATTTGGACATAGTAGAGCTACAAAATAGCTTTTGCTTACAATTTCAAATCTTGCTGTGCATCCTCAGCAAACAGTACTTCTATTGCAGTCTCTGCTGATTAAGTGAAATGTGCCTATGAGCTACTATACATACCATTCTTTGGAATAATATCACAATAAAGAGACATTAGGTATCTTTCCCTACCACTAAGAACACACAGAATGCTTTCTGTACCATTTAGTAAAAGATTCTTTGGCTGATATTAGAAATTACTTCTCCTTTCTGGAGGAACTTATAAAATTTAGGGGGTCTGATTTTTTCCCTTTCCAACTTAATTATGTTTCAGATTAGAAACAATGCTGAGTTGTCCAGACAAAGTATTAACCAGCATTAGGCCTCAGCTGAGCAGATGGCAAAATGAAGTGTTGATTTACAACACCAATATTTACACAAAACAGGAGTCAAAAGGGGACATGTCTAGAGCCTTACTATTTCAGCAACTTAATATTTACATTACTTGTAATAGCTCACCTGGGCAATTTCAATCTTTTTAGGTATCAGTGGCTCAGAAATACGTGAACTTGTCTGATACAGAGGCTGGGAAGTATATTTCTCATTCTCTTGAGAAAGTGATGTTGATGCCTAGAAGAAGCCATAATGCACCTGCTATTATAAGTAGTACTATAGAGTTCTGGTAAAGCTATAAAACACCAGTGCTAAAGTTGAAACAAATGGATTTTGAAACACCAGGACAAACATTAATGCCAAAGTATTAAACAGTCATCTTAACCAAAGCTTCAAGTAATTAGCTTTAGAGATTCAGGTTTAGATTACTCTTCTTACACAACTGGTTGCACAACTAGCCCTGCAAAGTCAGATCATTTTAAGAACGCTTCAAGCACTTACAGTGAAGTTTGCAACACACACCTGTCTCACTGAATTAAATGGAAAAAAATGGCAAGCTCTGTTGAACAAGGCTTTGCAAAGCCTGTGTGTCCCAGAGGTAGGTCACACCTGTAATGCTACATATAGGAGTTGCTTAATGCTCAAATACAGAGCCTAGGGCTAAAGACTACCAGTCCTGTGCTCACCATGTACACATCACAGTGCCTCAGACAGCACTGGGGTGTACTTGCACACCAGGAGGAGCACTGCCACCATGGAGTGTATTCCCTGGTTCTGCTGGGACCAAAACCTAACTACTGCTTTTCCTGGAAAAGAGACTCTAGTCTTCAAGCTGAAGGGACTAGAGATAGGCTAGGCACAAGCAACCCTAATTCCAAACAATAAGTTTGCATTCTACAAAAAAAATCAGATGTTTCACTTTATAGCATAGCACAGGCCTTCTGGAATCAAATTGAACAGCAGAATTATTGAATTCTTGTCAGCATATGGAGTCTCATGGCACTGTAGAAGTGATAAAAAGTGTCAAGAACTGGGATGAAACTGCTGATTCAAGAGGTTGTAAGACTAATAGCCCTACCAGTATATAGTGTGTTAAGAAATAAAGTACTACATACACAGTATGCTGATAACATGTACATCAGCAAAACAAATGTAAAAAGCAAAAACATTTCCCATTATAATCTATACACTCTGAATTATAGAGTCCAACAGATAAGAGCCAGCTGTGTTCTTGAACACAGCACCACAATTTACAAGAGATCTTTAAGACACTGATCTGCATAAAGTGAAACTTTTCAGCTCTAAACACTATTTGAATGTTATGTGAATGCTTATCTGTACATAGACACAATTAAGCAAGCAAAGTTTTAGGTCTTCACAGAACATTAGGAAGTGAGATTCCCAGTATTTCTTCAGTTAGTGTTTGAGATATCTCAGTGTTCAGGTTACACACAAACTCTCCTATTTCATGACAATACCCATCTCAATTTATGCAGCTTCTTTGTCATCATTAGAGGGAATATTCTACACTGTAACCAAAGCAAATATTTATGCTGCTCCCGTATTCCCACAAGAATGTGCAGCACACTTTTTAGTGAGCACTTTTCATCGCACACCCTTCCTGTGTCCAGAAGCAGACTGTTCACTTTGCACTCAGGCAGTATTAGCAAGAATTTGCCACCCATCTTTAAGTATTCCAGACTGTAGGCTGTACTACTGCTGTCACTTGTATGTTGTTCCAGCCCAGTTATTCAGTTGAGCTTTCTGTTAGGGCTGGCTGTCACACAGATCTGAATGCCAGTGAGCCCCAGGGTATGGTACCTGTGGTGTCACCAAGTCTTCAGCTTCAGAGCCAGAAAGAGCATGATCAGCAGATGCTAGGGAAGTGTTTGAACCATGCAGCACCATTGATGAAGCAGCAGCCTTGCAAGGAGAGAAAACAGACATAAGGTTTTGGTAAATGTTTGGTTTCACTAAAACTCACACCCTCAGCATGTCCAAGTAAACCTCAGAATAATTCAGGGACTGAAGGGTCTTGACCAGTCAGTCAGTCTTTTAGGAATTCTTGTTCATGGTAAGGAAACACATTTAAAATCAAAAGTCACAAGACATGCAAGCCCAGTGACTGAATTTAAGGTTCATTTAACGACAACTACCAAAGCTTGAGATACAGTCTTTGGTGGAAGTGTGTTTTCATCTTCAAGATCCTATCTAGGAAAGAAACCAGCTGTTCTTCTGCACATGACTACTGGCTATGACCTGAATCTAAAGGGAAAATACACAAACTATTTCAGTGTGTCTTCAACATACTTCAAGAAACTTCAAGCATTTATTGCCCCTTTTCAACCAAAAGAGCAGCCAGCTTTGTCAGCATTTGAATGAGCTTAGATTCACAAGGTACTATATTGCAYGAAACACAGAACTACTGGCAAGAAAAACAACTCAAGTATAAGTCCATGCTGGTAAATAACCTCTTCAGGGCAGTCCAACTTACTTGAAGGGGCTGTTGAAGAAAATCACTCTGACTTGGCAGTTTCTGTTCTTTTGAAGCTGTAAAAATAGAATGCATTAAGCAACATTTACTTTTAAATTCAAACAATACATATAGTTTTGGTGTGCAGTTCTATTTTTTAAAAACATTTGGTATGTGAAGATGCAAACTATTTTTACCATGTGGAATTGAAATACTTCAACTTAGGATCAGCAAACTACACCCAATTGAAGACTTCAGGTTTTTTGGTTAAAGAGGACAGGTATTCAATGGCAAAAATATTTTTACCACAGAAAATATATCCACTTACGAGATTAAGACAGAAAATTAATAAACTGGGTAATTGGGTTCTACAGCCCAAGATCCACCCAGTCTTTCAGCATGATCTGTTCTTTATATTTAAACAACCTATCTTCACCAGGCCTACAGCCCAAGTAAACCCTATTAGTGCTTGCAAAATTGTACATACTATTTACACTTATAGTATCACCTACCGACAGGACTACTTGCTGGAGTAACTGAAGGCGGTTGGGATGAACCAATGGCACTTGGTGAAGCTTTATCAAAATCCAGAATGGACTCCTTTCAAAAAAAATATCACCATTGGGAAGAAAAAAATTAAACTCTAGATACAAATGAAACATTTTCACTTGACAAGCTGCTTTTAGCTAATTAGGGCTAAATTCATTCATTCAGCACCATCATACATTGTCAGCACTGTTTTCCCTAACYCAGTAAGAACAGGAGCTTTGTGCTACAACAGCAGAGAAAAACATACTTGCATGAAGTTGTAAGTCCCTTGTATCTGAGTCATCAGATCCTGAAGCTTTTCCCTTCTCAATACTGGATCTTTTGGAAGAGTTGAAGTAGAGCAAAATTCTGCAGCTGGCTGATGTACAGGTTTAGGCACCTAATAAGGAGAAGTTACATTAAATCTAATACTGGAAGCAAGACAAGCTGCCTTACCCAATATACTTCCAGAGTAACCTAGAGGTGTCAGACACTGTGGGCCAAGGAATTCTGTACTCTTATTGATATTTCCTGAACCATGTTTTCACTTCATTAGAAAAAAATCAGCTTCCTGTTGCTACAACTAGTTAAGCCACAGATTTCACAAAATGGTTTGAGCTGGAATAGAGCTTGAAGATTATCTAGTTCAACCCCCCTGCCATGGGCAGGAACACCTTTCACTAGATTAATTCACTTCAGTTTCTTATAGCCAAATGTAAAGAAGTAAGCTGCCTGCATCTAGTGCAAAATTAGGCACTTCCATCTAAGCAAACTCACATTTCAGTTGAAGGCCAAAACAAACTTAAAAATCAAAGCTACATCACAAGGTTTACTTCTCCCAATAGAGCCTACACGAATAAGTACAGATCTTTTATTAGGACGACATTTCCAGACATTCTGAAGAAATTGAACCTAAGAGATATATTGCAAGCAAGTAACTCAGGATTAGACCAAAGKGTTTTTACTAAAAAGCCAGATAATCTCAATGCACCAGCTCCTGCAGAAAGTATTACATTCCAGTTTGGCACAAATACAACCCTGCTCCCACACAAGAGCCTAACATGGACTTTTGCAGGGTTTTATTACTCCTTGAGTATTTCAGCTGGTTCCTTAAGAGTTCATCCCAACTGGTTCTCACTCCACTTTAAGAGAAGGAAATGTTTTGTCAGGGAACAAGTCAGTCTAAGGTAACAGAAAAATCACTATAGTAAGCTCCTTAAGCAGAAGAAGCCCTGTTATTTATAAGGTGACAATAATATTAGACTGTCTAGATGGTCTAACATGTCTTTTGAAAGCAGCATGAAGAGGAGGTAGGCTTGTTAGAAGTATTTTAAAACAATTTTTGTGGTTCTCCAAAGTTTTAATGTTCTTATGTTGGTCTGTGCAGCTAGAAGGAGGCAAATCAGAAGACATTTAGTTGCATTATTTCAACTGGCTCAAATGTTGAGATATGCAGGAACATGTGAAAGACTTTTCCTACAGGACAATCAGCTGTGTTTCTAACAGGAGGTTACAACTTCAATATATTGTACAACAATGTCATTATTTGCATAAAGTCACTGGAAAATATATGGCAGAAGGGTATTTGTGTTATGATGACAACTGTCACACTAAATCCACCACAAACCAATTGAGTGCTCTTTGTCCACTTTTAAGACAAGCCTAAAACACTCTTACATTTCCTTTCAACAGTTTTCTGAAACTAATCTCAGGCCTTTGCAGAAATTCCAATGCCATACACAGGCAAGAAGCTTATAGCACATTACTAACTCTGCAGGACTCAGTTTCTAGCATCTATGTGGCCCACATGACAACTGCTTGATGAACTGTGAGAAGTTCTACTTCATTCTACAGTTAAAAGAGAGCATCTTTGTACAGCTCTATCTTAATTAGAAATTCTGCTGCACAAGCACTATCTTTAACTACCAATTAAATACAAGTTTGTATTGCTATAGTTTCCAATAATGAACAGTAACTACAGCTTTTAAGGATATAAGTGTAGGACAAAAGATACAGTTGAATTAAGTTAATCTCAGTGAGTTATAGATTAAGTTACTGGCAACCTGGATCTTTCTGTCCATCACTTTTAGTCCTCAGTTACAAAATGTCTTAATTTTACAGCACTCCCTGTCATAGTAAATCCATTCTGGGTTAAACTGATTAATGCTTTTGTTACCCTCTTCTTCCTCCACTTCCATTTCTACTAAGACACAGGGACATAACCAAACTGGTTCTGTGTGTTTGAAAATGGGTAGCAGAAGCTCTTCACCTTTAGGTGACCTAACTAGGTCAAGTCTGGCAGGGTCTAAAGCTCTTAAGATAGTCCACCAGCTACGTGAGTGAGACTTGTACATTAAACACAACAAAAAAAGTTCTAAAAGCCCCAAGGGCATGAAAGCAGAAAAGACTTGTCACTTTTACTTCCAAATATGATAGAAGCTCTGACAAATTGTACAGCATACAGGAATTTTATCTCCTTCCCCAGCTCATACTCTATGCACTCTGTTGGTAGCATTCTTTACTTCAATAAGTACAAGAATGCAGGGTTACATATATGATATCAGGACTTTAGGCTAGGACTGAAACAATGAGACTTTCCATTCCACTGAAGTTATTTTCTAGTTCATATAGATATTAAAATACACCAGCCAGAAGAAGCTGCAGTGAAGCTACCTCATATTGATTTGCTGGTTTGCTGGTACCTAGGGGTTCAAAACTACAATACTTAAGTGCAATATAAGATTATATAGAGAAAAGTATCAGGAAATTAAAGTATTTCAGTTTTTATGCTTTTTAATAAAAAGATGCTTTGAAGAAGAGCTGGTACTTAACATTCTTAAGATGTTTTCTTTCTAGCCTACAACTAGATGCTGTTTCTGGTAGTCATTAAAAGCTAGCAGCAGATTCTGACCTATTAGTCTGGCTCAGATCACTTAACATTAACCTGAATGCTGCTTGAACCACTACAGTTGAACAGCACTGGTAAATTCGGAGTTTAATTTGTCATAAGAAATGTTTCTGAAAGCTAACTTCAACACTACTCATACATTCAGCAAAATGTATCTTGACTTACATCCAGAGAACTGACTGACTAAAAGTAGAGGTGAAACATCTAGAATTTTTTCTAGGACCAGTTAAGCCATTGCAAATAAACCAACATCCACTTTGGAATTTGGCTAGTCAGAATGCAAATTGACCAGGGACTCCTATAAAAGCTGGATTTTTTAGAGACTGAAGGTTTACTTACATGCACCATTAATATATCACTTCAACCATCTCATTTACTAGTGAAACGTCATCCTATGAGACAGGACTTGAATTCCTCTTTAGGTTTGTTGGTTATGGAGTACTAAATGAGGTGAAATGGCGATACCTAAGCTGTAAGTAGTGATTGCCATGTAGATACACAATTAAAATCAGCTTTCTACTCAGAGTAGCATTCACAGTGGGTATGAATTGGATGACATGCTGGATGACACAAACTGTTTTGCTTTCCCATACCAGGCCACAAATTCAGCTCTAACCAAGCTTGCTGGTCCACAGGTTGCACAAACATTTTAACAGAACAGTTAAACAGGTTGCACATCATTTCAGCCTGCTGTCTTAGGCTCAGTTTCTTAGGTACTCCACTTTACAGTACATTAAGTTAAACAAGCACATGTTAATATCTCAAGACAGCCTTTTTTAAGACCTCAGAGCTCTAACAGTTAGATTCAGCTCAGAGGGCAGCAGCAGTGGCGCAGGTCTTTCATATGCCATGTCTATATCCCTGCACAAAAGTGTTTATAGATTTTCTCAGAGTCAAACAGATCCAGCTACAGCACTGCATTGCCTCTCTCTTACATAAGCAAGAGCTAAAGAAATTACCTGAAAAGCTTAACATGATTTTAATTGCTCTTTGTATGCACTTCAAGTCAAAGACAGCTCTTTTAAAAAACTGATTATGGAAACTAGTTATTTTGATAATACACTGCTCTTTACTCATTGAATATATTTTAGTATTAGGATTTCTCAACAGCTACTTAGCAAAAATAAAGGCAGCTGATGTTTTCCTATGGTCTATGTWAATCCAAGTTTGAATACTTTAAAATATACTTTGTTCACTTAGTTCAGCAATCCCCCTTCAGTGGCCTCACATTCCAGCAGTTAGTTTAATTTTGTCAGTATATTGCACACCTGCACACTACTAGGGAGATTCTGAAGCAGTTTGCAAGTTTCTCCAGATGACTGGAGACCCTCCTCTTTACTCACTGCAGCAGTTTTCTCAACCACTTAAGCTATCCAACTATCCATCCCGTATAAAAATAAGAGGAAGCATCTTCTCATTAGGAACCATCTTGCATTTCAGGTAATCTGACACCAGAAATTCCAAGGGACTTTACAAGTGCTTGAGACTATTCCAGTACTTAGTTTCAGTTACAGGAATACTGTGCATAGCTGGGTGCACAACACCTATTTGTGCTTAGAGTTACTTAGTGAGGCAACCAGGTTTTCCACCTGTACCACCACCACCAGTGAACACAAGAGTCTACTCAGCTTGAGTGTAAAAGATGGCCCAAGCTGAAACACCTTAATCCCATGTTGTTACCCAGTGCTGCATCATTACATACTTTTTTAATCTCATACTCAACCTTCGGTTTGCGTTCCCGCCTCTAGACACAAGAACATCCATTTTTTCAGTTTTGCTAAGTTTACTGACAAGATACAAGCTTAAATCATTTGCCATGAGTAACRTGGGATATACTGGCTCCTGCTTTCTTGCAGGAAGACAGTTATGGTTACACACTGTATACAAAGAACTGCTCAATTCCCCGTATTTTCTTCCTGAAGTCTACCTTTAGATGAACATTTCTCTTAGACCAAAGGCAGACATAGCAGAGCTCAGTTATCTCTTTTGACAGTGACCAGTGTTGCTGCTACCCAGGCACAGGTGAGAAAGAAGGTAATGTGACCAAAGGGTAGCAGCCTGTTCAGCTGTAAGCCATGCAAGGCTTTTATATTTCTAACACTATGCTATTGTTAGACTCCCAGGACAGCAATATGGTTTATGCATTCATCTGGAAATACATATTTAAGCCCCTGTACAGTTGGTATTGCTTGATCTAGACATTAGATCTCTCTTGAATCAGCAGCTATTTTAATCAAAAGCCTAAAAATTACTGAAGTGTTATTCACATGCAGCCACAAAGTATTTGATCCCTGGATGAGTCATACCTGCTTTGTACTGCTAACAGAGGCCAGAGCCAATAGCTACAGATGAACCAAGTTAATTCTTCTGTCTTATGCATAAAGCAGTTATTCAAGGTTCAAACACAGCAATACTGTGCTGATGTAAAAAGCAAAGCAGACCATCTTGCTATTCAAATATAAACTTTAGCCTCCAGAATTATTTCCCCCAAGAAAGAATGAAACAGGACTCTATATATTGGCCTACAAAACATACCTTAGATACCCTCTGCTAATAGGTGGCTTTATTCCAGTACACTAATGTCAAAAGCTTATGACAGATAATACTACATATGCCAACTCACTTCTTTGGGTTCCATATCAAACTTCTTTGGGCCCATCTGTTCCTTTGGCCCCATACTGGCAGCTGCCCAGGCCTTCGGAGGGTTCTGTAACTGCGGAGATGACACTTGCTGCTGCCTGTCAGCTTTTTCCCAAGCCTCTCGAGTCTCCTGCTTCTTTTGTTCTGGCTCCTCCCTAACATGTGCAGCCCAAGCCTTCACTGGCTCCTGCTTCTTTTGCTCTGGCTCTTCCCTAACAGGCACTTCCCATGTTTTCATAGGGTCTGGCTTCTTTTGTTCTGGTTGCTCCCTAGTTTGGGTTACCCAAGGTTTTGGAGATTCTTGCTTKTCTTCTGGTTCTTCCTTAACTTTGGTTACCCAAGGTTTTGAGGAGTCCTGCTTTTTCTGTTCCTGCTCTTCCCTAACTTTTGTTACCCATGCCTTAGGTGATTCCTGTTTCTTCTGGTCCTGCTCTTCCCTGACCTTTGCTACCCAGGGTTTGGGAGTCTCCYGCTCCTCTTGGACACATGCTACCCATGCCTTTGGAGCCTCTGGCTTCTTCTGTTGTTCCTCATCCACACGAGTCTCCCAGGGCTTTGCAGACTCATGCTTCTGTTCCTCCTCTTTAACACGAGCTTCCCAAGGCTTTGGAGAATCGGGTCTCTTGAGTTCTTGCTGTCTAACACGAGCTTCCCAAGGCTTTAAGGTCTCTTGTTTCTGCTTCTGTTCCTGCTCTTTAATATCAACAAGCATCTCCCAGGACTTTGGAGGTTCTTGTTTTCTAGGACACTCAGCTTCCCAAGATCTGGGCTCTTCTGGCTTCTTCTTGACAGAGTACTCTGCTTCAGGCAAATAACGCCTGTTGAGAAACTATATAGACCAAAGAAACTTAATGGCTCCCAAGAACACATTTTGCTACTACAGTTCAGGTCAGTTAAATAAGGTCACCCAGCTACAGAAAACTGCTGACTAAAAGCAGAGCCTAGACAGTCTAAGCACTAGTCATAGAAACTGCGGCCATGGCTTTATCCTACAACACTGCAGACTAGCTTTGCTTGGCATGCCACAGAGAGACAGGGAACAGTGCTGAACAGCACAAGTAAAACCCAGCTGAGTGACTCTACTGCCCTTATCCTCAATACTACCTCATGTTCCTAGGCAGTGACAATACCAAGTTCCATTGTGATTTTATAAAAGTAGCTCTCCTTCTAAGTACCTAAAAAGCTCTGGTACTATATTGGCAGACATTCTGCTAAGCATCCCAAAATATTAGACCCAGTTTCCAAGTATAACCCTCATTCTTAATGGAGTTTTGATACTAAAATGTCACCAGAGTCTCAGATTAAATACCACTGGACTTCAACTGCTGGCTGTGTTTAGGGTTAAGTGTGAGAGTTCAATGATGATGTGCTAAGTTTTTCTAAGTTACCACTTGGTCATGAACAGGAAGTAAATACATGAAGTGAAGAATGTACAAGGATCACTGGCTGAGACATTTTTTCTCGCTAGATACCAGATAAGAGTCAGGTAACAGTGTTAGCAATAAGTTACAAAAACTTGTTCTAGAGTACACCCTCTAGTGGGATACCTGGGAAACAAGGATTCAGCATTTTAAGAACGCGATTTCCACTTGGAAAAAGACACCCTTCCCCACCTTCTGAACCAGGCCTAATGATTTCTATGCTACTGATAGTCAAAGCTTCAGTTCAGGAGTCTGAAGAGCTGCTGAAACAGGTCTACACACCCCTGTGCACACAAGCCAGTCTCGGGTTTCCTACCTTCCTGACAAATCAGAGTAAGACTAACATCATTCTCAAATCCACCAATATCAAGCCTACTGCATTGCTTAGCTTTTACAGACAGCTTTAGCAGATGTCTATTTTCTCTATTACACAGTACACAAAAGATCAATGTTCCCACTCTAAAGGCAGATGCTTTGTTTTATTCAGGAAAGTGCCAGAGCATTAAAGTACTATACTGCTTCACATAATCCTGCTCCATTCATCCCAAAATACAACACCAGATGCCATAAATTTGGGGTTAAAAACAAATGCAATCAAGTTTTTGATGCTTCCTACATCAAGCAACACTTAAATTACTGTTCAGACTCCCTTTTTAAGTTTTAAAAAGGGCTGCAGAAGAGCATTTATAAATATGTGTCTGAAAAAAACCACAATACTAAAGGCAAGCAATTAACAGTAGAGTATCTTACCTCCTGTGGCTGTATTTCAGATTTCATAAGCTCCATAATGGATTCTAGAGAAARGATGTTAATTTGTTTCAACTGATCAAATGCAGAAGGGCAGATCAAACAGTAGCAACTCTTTAAATCTATTTAAAAAGCAGTACCAATTTGCTAAACTAGATATTCTGAAAGCTCAGCTTGCCATTCAACATGCTATTTCTAGACAAGCTTTTATTTTCTAAGTTTTAAAGCTGCAGAAGTTTAGAGTTAAACAAGAAACATTTTATAGTATTCATAGTTTTGTTATTCTAATATGTAACTTTCCCTTCACACCAGACAGTCCCCACATATTCAACTTGCTCAGAAGGCAAAAGCATCTATTACTATGATTTAAAGGGGGTTTCTAATGTTACTAGCTAAAATAGAGCTGCAAGCCCTGCAGGTTCCACTTCAGTTACTACACTGCAAGCAAAGTACAGCACAGCATTAGATTTAGCACCAAGCTATGCAAATTCAGTGCTCAGTTCAAGCCTTTCCCAACACTGATCTAAAAATTGAACCCTGTAATATTTCACCTGATTCTTTGGCAGACTCTCCTTTTGACAGCTGTCTTGTTTTCTCAGGTTTTCTATTCACATCTTCTTCCAATTCTTTCACTGGCACAGCGGTGCGAGGAGTTGGGATACTTTCAAAGTAGCCGGAGTCTAGAAGCTTGGACAACAGGTCCTTCATGTGTTTATCTAAAGAGTAAAAAACCATAAAGCTAAAAAAGCAAAATCTGAAATTAAGGGGCATTCAGATTACAGATTAGGACTTGTTACTTCCTCCTTTATACAAACTGCAGTTACTCCAAGTTCACACATCTTACCAAGCTATAGCAAAATGCTTTAGTAAAGGAAATTATTTATTAGACTGCTTAATTTAATGCAGTTGAAAACATCTTTGCAATTCCAGAGCAAGGCTGCAGCCTGTGTTTAATGCCCACAAGGTAAACACAAAGCCACCTGGTCTCCCATATGCTTGGAAAGGGCTTTGTTTACCATGTATAAGCTAGCCAGCTTTGATATTAGAATCATGTGAGACTGCAACAGAGGTAAAGCTAAACAGCTACAATGGTACTACTCTACAAGACACTCTTCCTGATAACAGGATGGTGCCTCAGAAAGAAAAGTTAAGACCTGTAGAAACAAGCAGGGGAAATGCAAGGGAGCGATCCCAGAACAAATTTACTCCTCTGAAGCTGGGAAAGATTCAGAGCTGACATGGTTGAACAAAAGCTTAACTGTACTCTGAGAAGCACTGTCCAATTTGCTCCTGTGTGCAAACAAGAGACAGCAGCTAAGAGTACAGAGTAAGACCTCAGAAGTAACAGTGATTCCAGGAATTGTTTCAGAACTGGAAACAAGACAGCCTTGAAAACAGGAAGAACTTTCAGTCAAAGATCACTCCTACCAGTGACAACCACACAAACAAGAATTGTAGCTAGAATTTACTATGGCTAAAAAAACCTGTCTTCCAAGGCAATGAACACTAATAAAACAACCTAACAGCTTTATCTGAAGTCTAGCTTGCACACAAAGGGATGCAAGACTGACACTAAAGGGACAGAGATACTGATAAACCATCTATTCATGACAACAGATACAAAGCTAAGGTTACCAGCCTGCAGCAATCCAAGCCTGCAGTTTGTCCAGAACTACATGGGAAGATTTAACACCTAGCTGTCAGTTCAGCTACCTGTATGTGGAAGTTAAACAGGTCACACTAATGCTCTGTTCTAACAGTTACTGATATTGTTGTCAGTAAACATTGTTGTCATAAACACAAGAAGCAAGGGCTGTTTGCAATAGAAAGACACTACAACTCAATTAAGGGCAGTGTCCTCACAAGCAAGCTGTAAATAGGAACACAATGAGTATGTTGGCTTACAACCAGGGATTTTGGAACTGTGCCACAAATGGAAGATCTGTAGAGCCCTACTCTTGAAAAGTAAGGACACTTCCATTACCATCAAAGAAAGACTGCAACTGTGCATGATGAGAAATCTCAGTAAGTTCCATTAACAACTAGTGTGGTGTCTTGCACTGGAGGGAGACAACAGGTATGAGTCTAGAATTCCTACAAAGAAAGGAAACTCTTCAATGCTGTGGAACCTTCAGCCCAGCTTTGTAATACATCAGGGTACTCAACTAAGCATTTCATGGCTGGGAACTGTTCCAAGCTTAACCGATTTGCACATAACTTCACAAAAAGCTTCCCACTGTTCGGAAAGGTATTCATGCATCAGGTTTTGAATTGCTACCATCAGTATTCCTCAAAATAAGCTAGTACACTGATTGAAGAGTAAGTCTTGACTGGAAAATGAAAGTACATGGCATTGATTGACCTGTACTTAACTGAACTAGGAACAGCCATTCATCCTTGGATAATCAAGATACACACATCACCTGAAAGTAGTTAACTTGGTAGCCTTCCATGTGTATTCACTGGTTCTAAGACCTTTAACAAGCACACAAATTTTAGATCTAACTTATTTCTCTAGATGAGACACTCACATGTTGTTCCAACCACAGGTTTCTCACTTCCTTCTAGAAGGTCCCAGAAGTAGAGAGACGATTGCTCCATCTGGTCTTCAACACTAAAACAAATGACAGTTTTACCAGGTAGACTTATAGCCAAGATCAAGTGTTGCACTATCCCAATATCTCTCATTTTACAACATTCACTAATGTCCAGACTTCATACATGTCCTTTATGCACAGAGTGAACAGTAAGCCCTGAAATCACTGGAAGCAATTCAGCTGTCTCTGTCTGCACAGGATTTAACCTAGCAAACCCAGCTTCTTTTGTTGGTCAATATAGAGATCCTAAGCACTGTCCCACAAAACCACATGGCTGAACTTCATTACAAGCAGGGCAACAACTGCTGTTTAATCAGGTGGTCCCATTTACTGGATGAATTTGTGCAGGTGCAACCAGCAATAGCTGCCAATCTCACTAACTAGCAACTCCTGGGAAACTTTACTATAGGTCCGAGATCCACCTCCTCCAGAAGATGGAATTTTCAGTCCACTGCAATGAAGCACAGTATCCCAAAGGAAAGGATTATGCTTCTTGTAGAAGTAATACCATAAAAGTAAACTAGAAACAAAGTTACTCCATTGGGATGAGACATTCCTGTTGTGTAGCTTTTTGTAAGCAGCTGATCTTTGGAAGCAGTTAACTAAAGAGCAAAGATTAGGCAAGTCTAGTGTATGCCAAGTGACTAGAATTTTGAGGCACTTAAAGAATTAGTCCATAGTCAAATATGACTTATCCATAAAGTGTCTCAGCTTACCACCTAATAACTACTTATTCCATATTCAAATACAATTCTTGCTGCACTACCCTACCAGACAGGCTGTCACACCAAGCATGAGCCATCACAGCACCAGAGCAGTGCCACATGAGCACTGATACTGACATGACCTCTCTAACACCATGGTCACATGCATGGCATTTAGCGCAGATAAACCAAAAACTTCAGGCAATTTTTTAAAACCACTTTGAAGCTAACAGCAAGAACACCTCAGGAGCACCATCTTACATTCCTCTGGAAAAAAGAAGCACACCTTAATCATCAATGTAAATGGTTCTGATTTTACTGCACTTTTTTCATTTCATGAGCAGTGAGACCTCAGAGAAGCAGCACATCCCCAGCATCCCTGCTAAGGATGGTATTGGACTGTGTCCCCTCAGTCCCACAGAGAGATGTAAAATGGCAAAGTCCTTGCACCTGGGGCTGTAATGACTGCAGCTTCCCCCTAAAGCTCTGAGTGAGCTAAATCTTCACATTCCTAATCTCAGAGAAAAGCAAGTGTACTGAAGAGTATTTTAATTAATGTTCCAAAATATGGTTTTTAAAGACACGGCAGTGTCAAACAGAGGACATTTACCACAACAAATGAAGCATACTAATTAGAAAAAAAACCCTAAACTTACCTCAAGTTCTCATTTCTTTCTGGACATGTCAGTTTTGCAAATCTTATGAGGTAGTCTAGTTCTTTAGAAGGCAGGTATATTGCACCATTCACACCACCTTTGAAATCTTTCTGAACATGCTCTTGAGTGAAGTTCTGTAGCACATACTGGACTTGAAGTATTGTACGCAGCTTCTTCTTCTCTGCTTCCAGCTTCAATAGGCTCTCTCTCCTCTGAGCCTTCTTCTGTGCTTTCAGCAGCTATTTTAATGCAAAATTCAACAATTAAACACAATTTAATGTTTAATGCTGTTTAGTAACAAGATTCCAGGAGAAAACATTGAGTTCTAGTATTGATTCTCCTACAATGAGGAAACCAAATATTCATTCTGGTCAGATAAGAGAAGCTCCTAATTCTTCAGATATGCAGAATCTTTTAAGCTCCTCCTTTGGAAGAGCTCTCCATTTATCTATTAACTGTCTACACATCTTTCAGTCAAACTGGATACTGGTAGCTTCACTTGTGATATGCCTTTGTGATATCTAGACCTTCATTATGCCTGCTAGTGGTTTTATTGTAAAAGATTTTAAATAAATTGATAGAATTGATACCAATGCATCAATCCAGGCCTAGCTGATCTTTAACATTTACCAGAGCTAGAGAGGCAGAAGTTGTCTCAAGTTTCTCCTAGTAAGACAACTGCTCTTCACTTTTGAATACCCCAGCTTAAAGGATACAGCAGAATCCTACAATTATTTCTGTTGACAGAAGGCTAAAAGACTCATTAAATAAGCAACAACGTGAAATTACAGAACACATACAGAATATGCATTCAAGTCTCTCATCATGCACTAACAGAACTACCCAGCAGAAGCTATCCAAGTAACTGCAGAATTTAAAATGCCTCGATATGTGTCACAATCTATGAAAATTTTGTTCCCTACAAAACACTGCAAAGGATGCAAGGATGCTGTTGCCAGAATGGCCCCTAGTGTTCCAGTAATGGTTATTGACTGTAGAATCCATACCAGCAGAAGCAGAGCCAAGTTAAAAACAAGGTGGGTTAGCCTTTAAATACAGCATAAGTTCAAGAACAAACATGAACTGGTAGAATGCTGGATCACCTAAAACACCTGCACAAAGACACACTGTGTCACAAGGTACCAGCCCTTCAGCATTCTGTAGAAACAATGCCAGAGCACTGACTAATCATGTTTAGCTTCCCTACCACTACCTTGGATCAAATCTATAAATGTAGAATTTGCTTGAGCCAAGAGACCAGTTTCTCCAAAGATAAAACACTTGCTTGCATAAAAATAATGTATGGAGTGCCTTAAATCCTGAACAAAGACCTAAATAAAGCACTAAATCAGTGTCTTGCCACAACTAGARACAACTATGGCAGATTGAGTAGCAAACTCCACAAGCTTCAGTTAAATTTTACTGAGGGATGTACTTCTCATTGAAGTCAAAGTGATTTAAAACCAGCACTTTCCCTCACCAGAAGCAGTAAAAAATTAATTTTAGAAGGGATCTTGGGACATTGTCTAGCCCAGCCTCCAGAAAGGCTACAGGGAATGAAGACCAGATTGCTTGGTGCTTTGTGCAGTCAAGTATTGAAGAAATCCAAGGACAGATTTTACCACTTCCCTAGGCAGCCTGCTTCTAATATTTAATCACCCACTGAGTGATTTCCTACTACCTGGTTAGCATATATTTCAAGTAATGACCATTTCTTCTCCTACCACATCTCTCAGCAAAAATCCCAGCTCCACCCTTTCAGTATTTGCTGTCTGAAGGATAATTGTACATCTCCTGGCAAGCCTTAACTTCACCAGGCCCAACAAGCCCACTTGTTCCAGGCTCTCCCCACAGGTCTCATTTTCCAGGCCCCAGCCATTCAGGGGCCCACCACTGGAGTCACTTGAAGCTTCTTTAGCCTTTGCCTACCAAGTGATCAGAAACAGACAACTGTTAACAAGAACCAAATAAACAGTTGTCCTTAATCAACTGCTCCTCATATGCCTAAGCTTCACTGCTGCAGAGAAACCAGACAAGAACTTCCTAGCAAGGGCTGCACTGGAGTAGAAATGTAGTCATTAAAGCAGTAGCACAAAATTCTGCAGTTACCTCCTGTCAATATAGAGAAGAGTAGTTATACTTACATCTTGGCTAAGCCCTGAAAAAGTCTTGTGAAGCTCCTTGGCAAATTCCAGGTTGTGCACTACTTCATCATATTTCTCTACTGCCTCCTACAAAGGAATAGATAAAAAATGTATTTTTCATGCCTAAAGTACTGACTGCAACTCTATTGCCTGGTACTTAAATTCTCATTGTGAAGTTGTCATTTAGTGTTTTCTGAAATTGTAGCTTTTTAAAGACACTGTGTCTGTGGCTGGTACTTTAATTGTAATATCATTCACCTGTAACTGAGATACAGTTCAAAGCCAGCTCATACCACCAGACAGATACCCTACAAGTTTGCCCATATAAGTCTAGGCAATCAGAGGTAAACAGCTATTTAAAATCAGACTGGTCTAAAAGCCTGGAAGGAATACAGGAGAAATTCAGCACAGATCTTCCACCCTCATGCTTAACTGAAGACCTTTAAAGAAAATTTGTTCGAACTTTAGAAATATACACAGCAAGTCATACTTCCAGAAATAAGTCTTTCAAATTTAGTTTCCACAAAAGAAGCCATGTTCCTGTCTTCACTAATKACTTTAACCAATATTTTACTGGCTAGTCTTCAAAAATAATTGCAGGGGATTATTAATTGCATTTTGATATACCCTATTTTAATGGGTTAGTTAATTTCTCCAAGTTCCCTTGACAGCTCTGAAGATAGCAAAATGCTGTAGTCCAGACATGCTGCTCATATCTTCACGCCACAAGGCATGAAGTAACAAGTTTAATTCCAGTTGTTCACACGTGCTTTACATCCAATTTGGTTTATGCTCCTGACATGATATCACAGGTTTTTCTAGAACAGGCCCATCAGTCTAACATAAAGCTTGTTCACAGCAGTGTTAGTGTTTCATCGGGGCAGCAACAAAAGCTTAATCTACTGTCCCAATAAGATTTGGGACATCTGCAAATTCCATATGTGTTCCTAAGCAACTGGAAAACAAGTTATATGTTCATTTGTTCAGTTTGATTGCTCAGTTGCTTTTATTCCCTTGTTTGGGACATACTAGACACTACCTGGACTAAATGCTACTCAACATAAAGTGCTCTCACCTGGTGGTTTAGGTTTCTCTTTACACAATTCACCAAGCAGCTTTGATGTACTACTTAGCAATTCACTCAGCACTTGAGAGAATGACTTCTAAGAATCCAACACATTTGAGGAAGACTCACAATTAACACCAACAATTTACTAGTCAGGTTATAGTAATCGTGCTTTTAACAACACAAATTGCAGAGTAAAACTCTGCACCTGAAAACATCAAGAACAGCTACCACTGCTCTCATGCCAGGCTGTACCTCAGCCCACAGGAAAGCAATAGCTTTCTTCTGTCACACCTGTTATTAACATTCATTAAAAGCACGTTGGAAGAACAGCACTGAGGAAAATCTGCTCAGCTTGCAAAAAGCACAATAAGCTGCTGGAAGCTCCTCATTCTTGAAACAAGTGTTTCCTAATGTAAGGCTAGCACACACATTAGGTCTGGCAGGCATGCACCATAAGTAATTACAGCTTAATCCAAATTGCTTGCAAAACAAGTTCATCACCAGACATGCACTTCTTCCTCTGTGTGAGAAAATTAAAGCTATAGATGACATCAAGTTATATTAGAACACCACTGTATTATAAGGCAGTTGGTTTCTTCAGGTGTTAAGATCTATTAAGCTCTACTCCAGCTTCAATTTGTACATACACCACAAGTTTGCATCTGAAAATTACAAATGCAGTATTTCTGTATCTTCACCACTGAAGCAGGGGACTTTACAAGATTATTTATTAAATATTGAGTGTGTAGGTGCTTCTACAACAGCCACCTTCACTATGAAGACTGAATCTAGTTCTTCATTTTAGTAGCCTAAGAAACTCAGAAACTGAGATGAAGACACTAAAACTTAACAAGTGAAGCCCAGCTAGGAATACTAAAAACCAGTAACCAAGTTAATGCCATTTTCTAAACACTGTCACCTAACAGCTTTTCACAGTCCAGGGCATATACCAAAGCAGTCAATACATTCAAGACTATTCCAACTTACAGAACATTGTTCAACAGTCTCACTGTTCATGGCAGCAAACAGATTGTGAAGAACACCGATGATCTAAACACAAAAGTTTCTTGCCCACCTGATTGAAGATTGAGTTGAGAGGAATTGAAAGGTCATCAGCCTACTCCAAACCATCAAATTTAATTATTTTACTTTTGCACTTGATATGGCAAGAGACCACACCAGATTTTGTAGTTAAGTACTAAGTGACAATTTACTCCAGCAGGTTTACTCTACTTTTAAGGTACCACTTCCCCCCCTCTTATCCCGCTTATGTCTATCTCTTTTACAAATGATTCACAGTAAGAAAATAGAATTTGTGTCCTCAGACTGCTGCAGTGTGATAAAGTTAGCAATCAGTGACATTTTTCCAGCTGGTTCATTAGTAGGATCAGCACTATCACTGAAGTGTCACTACCCCTCATCAGATAATTACTCTTTAGCATGTGTCCACTACATTTAAAAAACGTGACTCCTAGATTAATAGAGCAATAAACTCTTTGGATTATGTGACACTACTCCTCAGCTCTGCTAAAGTTTTCAAGTTACAGAAACTAGGTTTCAGATCTAAAATCCATTTCAGATCTAAAATCCATTCCAGACCAAGACAAAATAAAAGAGCCAGAGTGTCAGTTATATTAACAGCTACTTGTAACCAACAGCACTGTGCAGACAACAGGCAATTTCAAGCAATAGCTGCTAATGAAGAAATCATGAGGATTAATTAGCCATCTCAGAATTCCTGAGGCTTGGGCTCTAACACTGCACTGCCATATTGATCAGCTGTACACAGTTACCTCATTAAGAAACAGAGTTGCAGGAGCACTGAAGCTGAAAGTCTACAGAGCAAAGATAAACAGGGATCTTCTATTCCTTCAGGGAACACCATGAAGGTTAAAACAGGCAACAGAGCTTATGGGCTCAACATTCAGCCTGATAACCAATAATTTGTTAATTTGGTTTTGTGAAATATACCTTTAGGTATTGCTTCTATGAAAACACCCTCATCTCCTTCAGCAACCCATCCTCCTGCCAGATCAGAAGGTTTTGAGGCCTTCCAGTCCTGCATAAAAAGCAAGCTTACCAACTGGTCTTGATTGAGGGCTTCCCCCTTCTTCAGACGATCTTTGTAGTCTTCAAGTTTGAGCTGCAGAAAATTCAAAGTAAACATTATACAGAAATCAATACAAAAATTAAGCAAAGGGTATGAGTGAAATACTGTAACATAGAACAGAAAACCTCCTACTTCCTCTTGTTTCTGGAGAAAAGAACACAGTTTTGCTATGCCTTTGATTTGGCCATTTCAGTCTGCAGGACTGTCTACTTCCTTTCCCTATCACTGATCTTACAGTTCTTACTTGCTACTTTTGTTTCATTTAGGAACTATTAATGCATTGATCCAAGATCTTTAAATGGCTTCAAATACATCCAGTGTCCTTTTTTAAGGCAGGCTTGTTTAGCTTTCCCAAGTCAATGCTGGAGTTTAGTTATATTATCCTTGAATAATCATTGTTATGTCTTTCAAAAATTTGGCTGTAGTTACATCAAAAATTTATAGCCCTGTTCCCTAAGAAAGTGGACAAGTGTATTCAGGGAGGAAATAAGATTTATTTCCAATATACCAAAGCAGTCTTTAAACATTGATGTAAATAATACAAAACTAAACTATTTGATATTTCAAAACTTCTTTAGGGAAAAGAAAGGTGACTTCACTGCCATGAAGCCAAATACTAATCCATTTGTGTATCTAGAGCTTCACTGACACAGTACCTCTAGGAGTGTAAGACTAGGAATACTTTCTACTCATTTTAGTAAGTTCACTTTATGCTGATAAGGCCATATTGTCATTCATGTGAAAATCAAAGGTATCATAGAAATTCACAACAAG
This sequence comes from Cardinalis cardinalis, assembly GCA_014549065.1. Classification (NCBI taxonomy): domain Eukaryota; kingdom Metazoa; phylum Chordata; class Aves; order Passeriformes; family Cardinalidae; genus Cardinalis; species Cardinalis cardinalis. Next base: position 6,869,093 of record JACDOX010000030.1, read on the forward strand.
AAGCTTCCTTGGACAGAATTAGAATACAACACAAAGTTGTTTAATCACACAAAGGAAACATGCTTGTCTGATGTTATTCAAAATTACAGCATGATGCATGACATGAGACAGCAGTAATACTGCATCTCCTGCAGGAGGATCAAGTCCCCTAAGCACATGGCCAGATGTCTGATCTACTCTCTCTCCTTGCCCTAAGACATAACTAAAAGCTTTTCAGACGTTTAGAGTAGCACAACATATTCACACAATTGCTTTACTTGTAATCCTGATCCAGCACTGAAAGCAACAGCACCTTCACATCTTTTGTCCTACAGGGAATAACATCCTCTCAACTCAAAGGCAAGCACACAGTCACCTGCCAATCAGCTGAAAAGCCTTAGAATGTAGAAGACTGACTAGCCACAGCTACAATGTTTTAGGGGTATAATTATCTCAGTTATTAGTCTTATTAACACTGCTCTGTCCCCCCAGCCTCAGGAAAGCAGAGGTCAAAACAAGAGATCAAGTTTTGGAGGATTTCCCTATAAAAGTTTTCCAGTCAGTAACATTAGCCTGTATTTAAAATATGTAAGTCAAATTTTTAAGCAAAATAAAGGGCAATACATATTTAATATAATCTGGCATTTCTACTGTCAGAGGAAACACTTTTTCTAACTTCCAATTTTACAAACAATTTACATCTAAATTAATATCAGATGCATATAATTGATGAAAGATCTCTGCAAGACTATAATCATGTTTAAATCAGATGCAAGTTTGTTCTGAACTGATTTGGTCAAGAGAAGCATCTTCAGTTTTGATCAACATATATTAGCTCTCTATATACACACAACCTTATTCCAGCTGTTAAAAATAACGGAAATAGCATGAAATATTTTAAAAGCAATGAGCTTTACTATCGGCAGCTTAAATAGTTACCATGGGCAAGAAAACCGAGCTACCTTCTTTTTCTCGATGTTCCTGATCTTGTGTTTGAGGCAGATGAGCCCGTTGTCGATGTAGATCTCGTAGGCCTGGGAAGGAGAGGCCGCCGTGCTCAGCGCGGACTGCAGGGGGCTGGCGGGAGCCGGGCTCTCCCCAGCCGGGGTCACCTGCTGCTTGGCCGCCTTCATCCTCTTCTCCTCCCCTTCCTCCGACCGGCCTGAAGGTGATGATGGACGATGGAAAGGGGCTTGGGAAAGCCGCACCATTGAAATGGATGGAGCTGCAAAGAAACTCTTTTATTTAGCTCTCTCACACCCTGCTCCCCCTTTTCAAGTTCCATCTTTTCGTGTCACAGAACATTTAGCCACAAAACTGAGCCTCGGGAAGGAGCGACCGCAATTTTTCCACGCTTCTCCCTCCCTTTCAAAATATCTATWGCAAGAATTTCAAAGCAAGGCAAACTTCGTATTGTTTGCAGCCTCCCCACCCATCCAGACACCAAAAATCCTTTACATAGGCAGAATTAGACAGCACAGGGGATGATTCCAGAAACTCAATATAGTGACCATATAAAACTAGGCAGGTTTCCTGCACACATCACCCACAGGGGAAAAACTGCAAGCAAGCAATTGCAAATCACACCGCCAGCCTGGCATCCGGGCTGCAGCCTGAATGAAAATGTAGATGTAGAAGGGCTATGCCTGAAGGTATAGCCCCTCTTCTCAATCCCCTTAAATCTGTTTTACCCTTTCATGACCTCTGCAGCAATCCAACCGAGAACTTAAAGCCAACTCGATTAAAAAAAAAAAATCCATAAAGGCAAAAAAAAAAAAAAGGAAAAAAACGTTTGATACAGCAAACTAAGCCAGCTTAGTTACAATAGCATCATTCGTCCTGAGGAACTGGTCCCTGCCTACACCCATCCAAAAAACGTGCCTGTGCCACGGCAAGACACCGGCTTGCATTGGAGGGGCTGTAACCTTGAGCAGAGTTTCTGCAAGACATGCTCGGCCGCCCTCATCCTCAACTACTTACGGACACCTGCTCCTGGAAAGCAATGACACCACAATTCTGCCTGCCCGCCGCCGGAGAGGCCGCACCACATCACCCCAGCGGGCAGCCAGGGCAGAACCCGCCTTTCCCCGGGACAGCCTCCGCCGCCGGGGGAGCCGGGGCGAGCCCTCCATCGCGTCCTTGCCAGGGATAGCCAGGGAGCTCCTCCCGGGGGGGAGAAGGGCACGGCCGCCCCGGCTCGCCGAGCGGGCAGGCGGCAGAGGAGCGGGGAAGGGAGGAGCAGCGGCTCCTTCCTGCCAGGGATTCACCTCCTCCACCTCCCGCCGCGCTGCGGGGCCCGCCGGCCCCACACCGCCCGCCTGGCTCGCTCCCGCCTCCCCGCTCACCTCGGTGCCCGCACACGCTCAGGCCCGCCCCGCCGCCCGCCCCTCGCCTCATATAGCGGCGGGGCGGGGCGGCTCCGCGCCGGTCACCGCCCGCTCCCAATGGCCGGCGCCGCCTCACCTGCCCGCCCGCCCCGCGCCGCGCCTGCAGGGCGGGGCCGCGGGGCGGCTCCCCTGAAGGTCGGGACGTTCGCCCCGCGGCTGTGTGGGGTGCCCTGGGCTCCCCAGTGAATGAGAGGACAGTCTCTCGGGTGGAATCTGCTGCTCCTGCAGGCACCTGAGTGACGGCCCTGGCGAGCGTCCGGGGAGAGTGGCCTTGTCACCGGCTTCGTGGGGAGGGGAGGGTCAGGTGTGACACTCCGCCATGTGCCGCCCGTGAGGGCGAGGTTTGGCACAGGGCCCTGGCAAAGCCACGGTGCGCTGTCGCATGGCGTGGATCGCAGCAGCCTGGCTCCACAGTGAGCCCAGGGCAGGCGGGCAGCGCTCCCCGACCAGCCCCACAACAGGGGCTCCATCCTCCCAGGGCAAGGGGATCCCCTCGGCCTCTGCCCAACACTGTTCAGTCACACCCTGTGACAGGAAAAGTGTTGGTCTGTGCCTGTAAACCAGCTGAAGGGCTCCTCTGGGCCTGTAAAAGTCCTGGAGGAGACCTGCAGCACTGTGGGTCACCTTATGTAGCAAAAAAAGTGAATGTCCTCTGATAATCACAGAATCGACTAGATTGGAGTCCAGACTATGRCTGAACTGTACACTAGACCGAGGCACTGAGTGAGGCACATGCCCAGTCCTTCCTTAAACACCTTCAGGGACATTGGCTCCACCACCTCCCTGGGCAGCCCATTCCAATGTCTAATCACCCTTTCTGTGAAGAAATTCTTCCTATTGTCCAATCTAAACCTTCCCTGCAGAGTTTAGGACTATCCTCTCATCCTATCCCTTATTACCAGGGAGAAGAACCCAATTCCCCATCTGGCTACAGCCTCCTTTCAGGTGATTGTAGAGAGTGATAAGGTCCCCCGTTTCTCTTTTTCCCCAGGCTGAACACCCCCAGCTCCCTCAACCACTCATTGTAGGACAGCCCAATGCCACCCAATCATGTAAACTCTTGATAACTACTAAAAGCATTTGAAGCTAATTGACTATAAATTAATCACAAACAAACTTCTGTTAACTCCTAACAATCAATGTTATGGAAGGCTGGACGACTAGGGAAAACAGACCTTCCAAACATCAGAGGACTAAGCTGGAAATCTGTTTTCCGTATTTCTGTTTTTGTGGCAATTACCCCAAAGAATAAATAAACTATATGGCAAGTTCATAGCAATCCTGAAATTTGTGAAAGTAATGAAAATAGAGACATTTTGAAAGAGAGAAAAGTGAGTTAGTGAGGAAGGATTGCAAAGACAGGTTTTACAGAACACAAGACATATTTATGTAGTACAATGGATGGATGAGAGAACAGGGGAAGAAAGGTTGTACATAAGAAAGATTGATTTTTAAAATAAAACAAGCAGATGATACATGATTCAAGCAATAAGGAGAATTCACAGAGTATCACAGAATCAGATTCAGTTGCATGCACCGACCTGTAGCATCCACCATCTTGCCACTTCTCAATGTGTCAAATTCTTTAATCACATGTCCCAAAAGTCTACATTTTTTTGAAGTCCTGGCTCCTAGAATGAGGTCACTTTGTGAGGCAGTTTTCATGACTGGAAAGAAGTGCTAATGAGTAAGACACAGCTTGTGTCTAGGACCAGCAGTGTGCTCTGAGAGTCCTTCCAGTAGATTTCTGTGGGGTTTTTGCAAAGCTAACACGGATGGGCTAGATCCTTGAAAAGTAATTATAAAATGAATGATCAGTTAATGCATTTGTTAATAAGAAGTCATAATTAATGTTCATACACCTGGGACTGTTCTGTAAGTCATAGTTACTACTGACAAACTGCTTCATAGTGTACTTCTACAATTATTTGTATAAAAGAGGAAAAATAAAAAGGAAAATTCATACAAGCCAAATCCATATTTAAAATCAAAGAATATTTTAATTTCTTTTTTTAAAAATAGGGAGTAGCTTATTGAGACTAATGCTATATACATTTATAATATATCTGTGATCTCTAGAGCACTGTGAATAGTGTACTAATGTGGTGAGGTCGAGCCCAGTGAAGTTAGGAAATGCCAGGATTAAGCACAGCCTAAATTAATTAGTTTAATGCCATCTTGCAGATCCATTGTGAGATCATCTCTAAGATGATCATAGGTTATGATAGTCAAGCCATGCATCAGTCATAGCCATGGGGATCTGTGCCTTTTTCTCTAGGATCAGAAGGGGAATACACTCTAATGGCTGAAGACAATTGTTCTGTTCTTTCTGTCATGTTTGACTGATTCTGCTTATCCCCTCCCACTGGGACTGCCCTAATTTTTCCCAGTCCCCGAAGTTTATCCTGCTCTCATTTTTCTTGGATTCCAATTTCCACTCCTGAACCCCGTGCTCAGTCTTTCTCCCCAGGTCTGCACATTGTCCAAGTCACAGGCTCCTTTGAGAAGGAGGATCTCCTTTGCACACAATTCCAACCCTTTGCCCAACCACTTCCAGTTTTCCCTCCCGACTCTTTATCCAGCCCACAGAAGCCGTCCCTAATGCCAGTGGCATTCAACGCCAGCTGTGTCCCTCCAGCTGCAGTGGGCCAGCCCACAGCCAGCTGTGGTCAACACTGAGACCAGGTTCCCATTTTCACTCCCTGCCATCCCTTCTGGCACTGCATTGTGAAACTCCAGGAAGTCAGTGTGTAGAATAAGATCAGCTCCTTCTTAACTTCAGGAGAGAAAGAGAGACAGTGAAGATGTTGCAAAGATTATCCACCGATGGACTAGAGATACCTGCTTCAGTCATGGAACATACTTCAGACAGGCAAGCTGAGGAATTCTGGATCCGACATGAGATGAATACATTAGGTCTCACAAAGAGGATTGTTAGTCAGAATTACACCCAATTTATTGGAAGAGCCTGGAGAGGAAATATGTTGCTACAAGGCTGTTTTATGCTGCAAGGAGTTTTTTCCACACATAAACCCTGTGGCTGCCTGTCTGCTGTTCAGAACTCAGAGCCAAGAGGTCTGGAGGGAGTTTGTTCCACTCAGTGTCCACCATTGCCTCACACAAGCTGCTGCACCTCACAGTGATTTCTAACCTCGGAAATGCTTCTTAAACATACACTTCTCCCTTTACACTCCAGTTCCTTGTCTTCTATGTTTTTGTCACAGGATCCTGATTGCAGCTTCCTTGTATAGAAACTTTTCCTCCTTTTTTGCCTCCATGTTCAATCCTGCCCAGCAAACTGGTTCATGTTCCTGCTCTTTGCATGCAACCAGTGCCAGGCATTTCCATTCCATTTCCTTTCCAATTCCCGGATGGTTTCAGTTGCCTGGCTCACTTCTCACCTCACCAGAAATCTAAATTCTATTGATTCCTTTCTATTCCTCTCATTTTGCTTTTCTTTTTTTTTCACTCACTTTCTGTGTTTTCATCAGAAAAATTCCCCCAAAATTTTCAAGGGAAAGAAGAAAAGGAGCAACAAAATTAAACAGAAACAGTTCCTGTGCCTGGAAGCAGCCATTACAAGCTTAGTCAAATTTCACCTACGTAGCTCCAGACCAAACAGCATGTGTTTAATTAAGGTCCATGTTAACACCCATAAGATCTGCAAGGGAATGGAGTTATGCTCCCTGGCAGAAGCTGGAATTCCTGTTTCCAGGCTGTGGGTTTCTGGAATTTCAGTGAAAGGGTAGAAAGGATCCTGTGAACTGCTTGTTTTTTCAGTCCCACCAGGAATCACCAAATGATTGGTGTTGGATGGAACATCTAAAGATTACTTTATCCAAACCCTAGTTCATCTCAACTCAATTTGAAGCACTCACCCAGAATGGAAGAGTTCGTTTGGAACTGAAAAAGTCTTAAAGCAAAAGCAAATTTTTAAAGTTCTGGGCAAGCTTACTAAAAAGAGAGCCCAGCTAAGCAGAAAGATTATGTGATCTGAGCAGTGGAAGCAGCAGCACCTGCCTCTGTTAATGTCTCTGTCCTTGCTTAGGAGTTAATAACCCTCAGTTGCAAAAGGGGAAGTGTTGCAGAGCCGGCATTCATATGGGATTTCTTTATTGTGTGTGCATGAGAAAAAAGTTTGTTTTTTTTTTTAAAAATCACTAACTTGCAGCTGTGAGATTAAAGAGTCATGTGCCTGTAAATGCTTCAAAACAGGGACCAGTCCATGAAAGTGGATTTGAGTCAGAAACATTTCTTTTTGATATATTGATACATGAAAACATGTAGAGTGTTATTTTCTCCACAACACCTTTCCTATCCCTTTTTTCTGTGCCTGGCATGGATGTGGTCTTAAAACAAAGCTGGGCTGTGCATTAAAACAGTTGAGTTCAGGATTCCTAGGTTTTGCAGGATTTAGAAGATTTACAGTGAATGAGCAAAATAACTGCAGGAAAAGAGATTGTTATGGCTAATGCAAGTGAACATTGACTTTTAAACTAAATCAAGCTATCTCTGCTACAAACTTCTGAGGAATTTTACATGGATGTGGTCGTCATTTTCTAGATTAATTAGGATCTGGTTGGAGGTACAGAGCATTCACAGCTGCAACTAGCATAAACAAAGGGGATGCTTTGAGCATAATATGGTCTTTTGAATACAAATATCCTGGACATTGAGGAATTATGTCTTGAATGATGTACTCAAAGTTAGCATCTGTGACTTTTGCCTGTAGAAAAGGGGGATGATCCCACCTGCACCATTCACAGGAATACTGATTAAAAACTGCCCAGGTTATTTGTCCATTTGAAACCAACAGTGTCTCCAAAACAGGTCTTTATTGTTTCATTTTGTGAGTCTGTGGAAAAATGTTTTCTTTCTCCTAAAAGGAAAGGAGAGTTCTGTGGTGGAAAGAGTTTATTGGGAAGAGGAGCTATGGAACAGCACATGCTCACAGTTCTGCACAGGGATTAACCACATTACTGAGATACTGGGTGTGCTACCTTCATCTGCTCCCCTGGCAGAACCTCCATAGTCCAGGGATTCTTTGCTTCCCAAGGAGTGCCTATGAATTGCTTGGTGTCCTTGTCCTTCCATCACAGCCCTAAGAGCCCTTGGGTGCTGCAGCTCTCCATTAAAATATTACTCTTACCTTGTGTTTTCCTGCTGGAGCAATACAGTTTTTTGCTAGGGTTTTCACTTCCATGAAAGTAGTTTTCCAAATGTTTTCAAAAATCTTTCTCAGATCCTTCCTTTTCAGATTTCTGAGTTCTTATGCGATCACATTTTCTTCTCCCAGAATTTGGTCTGCTTGTCCACTCACTCAGCTGCAGAGTCCTTAATGGCTTGTGGCTCTGGTCTCTGTGTTACAGGGGATCTCCTCCCACCTCCCAAACATGAATCTCAGACTTCCTGTACCCTTACAACCACGGTGCGTGGGTCAGAAATATTTAAGTTAAATAGGTTTTAAAATTATAACAGCCTGACTTGCTTGGAGTTTTGAACCAGTTAATCATCCTAAGTATGGTTTAGATAGTAATGCATTCCATGTCTTTTACTCCACAACCAATAATCTGGCTCCTCCAGAGAAGCTAATGGATTTTTATTATTCCCAGGGAAATGCTAATGACAGATTTATTTCCTTCTTATTGCCACCTAAACACCTTTAATCTCAGGCTTTTCAGGTGGACCAGTGAAAAATGTTTTCACTTGTGTTTCCCTTTGAATCCTACTGTGTCATTGATGCATTCTGAGACTCAATTAAACTTAATTTTAAAGTCTGATTTCAGACCATTGCAGATTATCTCTGCAATTTGGTAGCTTCCTCTGCATCATTACCCAATAARTTGAGAGGAAAGGAAAAAATAGGCCCCACATTCTGATTTTTTTTTTTCTCTCATTAGGAAGAAAGGATGAGTGGTAGACAATTGACATTCCTGAAATCTCTCTGTGACCTGAATTCAGGACTCAATTTCTGTGGCTCCATTTTTTCTTGCTTCAAGTTCTGAGCAATTTAATATGCAAAATGTTGTGCATCTGTATGTAATTGAATAAAAAGAGGGGCAAAATTTGGCAACTTCACAAAGTGCTATTGTGAGATTCAGTCAGGAGGGAAAAAAACATCCAAAATTATTAGTGAACAAAGCTTGAAGACTGGAGAAATTTTTATTATTATCAGTTTTATTATCAGTTAACTTATTTCATTCATCTGTGCTCCTGTAAATACTTAAATTTTACATGAAAGAACATGGTATTTATATGGGGAAAATGTTGACAAAAGTTTAACATGCATGGTAAATAGAAATTATAGGGGAAAATCACAAAGTAGAGACCCAAAACATCTCTCTGGTACTTTTATAAAACAGAGATGGGTTTTCTAATATGTGCATGCATATGCATAATTTTATTTTGACCATTTTGTCACAATATAAAATAGTAGTGAACACATGAATGCAAATAAACCCATTCAAGATTTATAGAATAGGCCCTCTCTTTCTTGAAAGCTTCCAATGATTCCTTGGAGAATTCAAAGTACAAAAACCAATTTTGATAATAGTCCTTCATTTTTCTACTTTTTAATAAAATCCAGGCTCTTCATTCATTTATATTCTAAAAAGATCTTATCCTGCAACCATTATTTTCTTAGACTCACCAGCAAACAAATTGCTCCTAAATCTATCACTATATTTATAAAAAAGCCATCGATTTTTATGAGAAATAAGAATATCGTTGACAATTTTTAACAAGGCTGAAACCATCCCAACAATTTTGTAAAGTTCTCAGAGAGCAGCATGCCTTTGTCCAGGGATTCTGACAAGTTGAGTCTTAATATTTTTTATACTATCAAAATTAATTCAATATTGGCCATTGATTTAAACCCCTACCTCATCTAACTCCCATTTTCATTTACTCTCAGTAAATGAAAGCAGCAGAGTGTCCTCAGATCCTCAGAAAAGCAGCACTATCACTACTGATAACAAAACAAAGAGCCAGGAGTGAGCTTGGAAAAACGATAAAAACCACATCAAAGCACAAATCTTACAGTAAGGCTAAAAGGCAGCATGGACAGATCTTCATGTTTCAATGATAAATAAATATGTGTTCATTTCACAGAATAAAACACCCTGGATCGACTCAAGAGTCAACAGCATGATGATACACAGGATTKTTAATATAAACTGAAAAAAAAAAATTCCCCTGTGTGACTGGTGAGTGGATCAGAGCTCGGATGCAGAACCAGGAGCCATTCCATCTTAACATCCTCCAAGAGCCCTGGGGTAAGTAGGACCCCAGCTAGCCCTAGATCCACCACAGCTAAAATCTCTACTTCCAGAAATGCTGAACCACCTAGAGCTCCCTCTGACATCAGAAGGAACCAGAAAGGTCCAGCCACTCAGAACCAAAGCAAAAGCCCCGTGGTCTGTAAGTATTTGTTCACAGGTTTATGTTGAAGTACATAAGTAATTCTGCAAGACATCACCCAGCCTTCATTGAAGGCATTGGAAATTTTGCTGGGGGCTTCTCACCAGTCAGTGTTTTGCCCCTCACTCCCTCTGTACTTAGGTATTCAGTGGAGACCTAAATTTGACTTCTGTGCTCGCAAAAAGCCCCAAACCAAAGCAAACAAACAAAAAAAACCTCAACAACCAAAAAACACCTCATTCTAGAGGTATTTTATGAGAAAGATTTTAAATTAAAAATGTCCATATTCCCCCTTACTTTGCCATGATGCCTACGCCTGATGCTGCTGTTAGTTTCATATTTCCAAAGGTCTACCAGTTTCAGGTTTGCATATTGAAAGTTTGCCTCTGTTGAAAGTTTCTTTTGCTGTGCAGTTCAAGTTTCTCGTACCCTTACAAAGAAGTCCCCCAAGCAGTGCCTGACTGCAGTTAGGTGGATGCTTCTGCTCTCTGCAGGGAAACATACAGTAAAAACTGAGAAGATTTTGAAAATCCACTGGGAACTGCATTACTCATCCTGATTTTATAAAGATACTCTGGTGTGATGGCCATACAAAGTGCCAATATAATTTAGAACTGTTATTTTGGCAGTTAATTTTTGTCTTCCTTCAGTGGATCACGGGCTGAGTCTCAGACTCTCTTACTGAAGAGCTGTGGGGTTTTTTAAATGACACAGGGAACCCACAGACCTGGAACACCCCCAGGAATAAAATGGCTCTACACAAGGCAATACAACACTGCTCAGCTCCTCTTCTGCTCTTTGCTTCACATGGTGGGATCTAGCAGAGAAAACTCAATATTCCAAACCCCAACAATTATGAATGACCTTAGGGTGGAACCTAAATTAGTTGCCTAAATTTCCAATGCAACTTAAAGAAAATATTTTTGTGAAACTTCTGCCCCTCGAGCCTCACAGCAAATGACTCTTCTCACAGCCAAACAATTTTGTGATTATTTACACTGAAATTATATATATGAACTTCAAGTAGAAAAATTATAGCAATTTAATGGGCTGCAAAACATTTCTAAATTTTTTTCATGTTTAGCTGATGTTACTCTTGCTATTAGGAACTCATTCAAGGCAGCAGGTGCAGTTGAATAGAACTTCACATGGGAACTTCCCTTGAAAACTGGCATCAAGGATAAAAAAAAAGTATCAAGTAGCAGATTGAACTTTAGCAAATTGACTAGATGCTTTCTCTTCCTTCCAAACATCCTGCTCCTCCAAATATACAGAGGAAGAAGAAGTTGCTGTACTTTTACATCACAATCATTGGGAGAGAAACATGTGCTTCACTCTGTCTGTGTAGGAACAGGGGGTGTTTACATTTTGTCAATTGAGAAGAAATGGGAGTATTTCTAAGTAGATGCCTTTTATGTGATTAGTGTGCTGCCAGTCCAGCAAAACCCAGGCTTAAGTGCACAATAAATTAATTTACTCCAATTTAATTTAGCACCATTTTGTGATTTTTTTTTTAGTTTCTTTAGGCTTTTAAAAATATACTGATTAGTTAATAAGTGGTTTGTTAGACTCACGTTAATTGTTCCAACAAGTACTGTAAGTGCAGCATTCAGACAGAGCTCAGTTAATTTTATCCAGTACCTTTTATGGGAATCTCATGGTTGTCTGGAAGTTTCCCATCCTAGGAGAGAACATCTGTGATGGTGGATAGCATTCTGATGGGGGAGGGAAGTTAAACTATGTTTTTTAATCATCTGCTGATTAGTTTCATCCTGTTTCCTTTTTTAATCCATTCTCCAAATATTCCATGGTCCTTAGGGGGTATAAGACCTGTGTCCAACGCTTCTTCATTGATGCTGCTTCTTTCTCATAGCCCCAGGCTACCTGCTTCTCTTCTCCATCAGACAATTACCCATGATGAAATGTGCAGCATGAAGTGGAGGGAAGGAAAGGATGTCTTGAACTCATTATTTGGAGAGATGCGTAACAATGAACTGTTTTGATGCTGTTGGAATAACATATGAAATAAATCAAGTGGAATCGACTTTGCAGTTTTGCATGTGATAATGGAGAGTCTTAAAGCAATGCTTTAAAAAAATTATGAAGGTGATTGAAATTATAATACATTTGGGTTCTATCTCATACATTAATAAGAGAGTTGTGGCAGTGATTTCTAAATAGATAATAGAGAACAGTGAACTCATACACATGCTGTAAAACCATGATTTGAAAATTTCCCACTTCGTTGCATAGTCATGAGGCTTGTTACTTGCACATCTAATTTCCTTTGAATCCTTTTAGCCCAGTGAATGTTTATAATTATTAAATGAATGTACTGAAGACTGAAGAATTTGTTATTTTTAATGTTATCTATACACTAAGGCAGGTAGAAGTAATGATGAATGTGTGTGGTTTTTAAAAGCCAAACGTACTTATTCTGTTGGACATAAGTTTTCAACTAACCTGAAAATTTAAATAAATTTATGGTTTACAAGGGATGACAGAAAGACAGTGCTGAAAACAGAGATCTCATTTTCCTTAGTGTTTCCCAGTGGTTGCTCACAACAACTGCTGTACTTGTAAGGGCTATGGCTGAAAACAAGCAGTAGTCAGCTAATATCTGCTATTAATTTGTATGTTGGTTTTGTTTGTCTGGCTTTGGTGGGGTTTTTTGGTTTGGTTTTTTGTTTGTTTGTGCATTTTATTTAAAAAAAAACCAAACAAGCTTTTAGAAAACCTGAAGTTAAAAAATATTGTAATTAGGTGGAAATTCCAAGGGGAAGGGACAGCTTTATAAAGTTAGCAAGGAGCCCGGGTAAACTCACATCTGATGCACATACACATATAACTTACACTATTGTTACACTATAAATGAGAAAAAAGACTGAAACAAAAAGATGCAGTTTTCACTTTTTTTGTTGAGACAAAAGCAGACCTGACAGCATAATTTTTGTACTGTCTTCTCACTAGGTTGAGCCAATAACTTGGCAGTAACTGGCCAAACTCCTCTAAACAAGGAGACGGGCAATAATTTACCCAGTTTAAAATACCATTTCCATACTCATTGCAGAGCACAGAGCTGTGAGAGCACCGATCCTGGGTAATGGAGCGGGTTCATTCCCCTGCAGCCACAGGCAGGCAGAAAGCATAATCCTTTATACAAACACTGCCCTTTCACTTTGGCCAGCTCATAGGTACATAATCTCCACATCAGAAAATCAGGAGAAATCCACCTCATGGTTCACAGCTCACAGACATTGCTGCTTTTAACTAATTCAAGAGATGCAGGAAGTAGTAAAGCACTAATGTGAAAGGAGAGGGCATGACTTTCCTGACATTTTTGTGCTAGAAAATCAAAATCAAATCTCACTACATACCCCAGCGCCAGAATCACCTTCCAAACCACACGGCAAAAATTTCACCTCCAAAACTTCTCCCTAGCCCCTCAAAGCCTGCAAAGCTCTATATTACACTTTCCTGCGTGGATATTAAATCAGTCCTCTTTAGTTTCAGCTTCCTTTCTGTGCAGCCTGCAGGTAAGGCTGGCTGTGAGGGATGCCCGTGCGTGGAGGTGCCGCTCGAGGGACAAAGCCAGCGCTGTCCCCGCGCTGCCATCGGCCCATGGGCACAGAAGCACAGAGCGCTGTGCACACAGGCAGGGACAATAGCCCGGGGTTAGCCTGTGTAAGCCAGCAGAGGTGCTGCAGAGGGATGCGCTCCGCACTCGCTGGCACAGGGGATAAAGTGCCTGCCCAGCGAACAGCCCGTCTGTCTGTCTGTCTGTGTCTGTCTGTCTGTCGCGAAAAGCTGCGGACACACAGCTGGGCAGCTCCTGCCTCCCGGCTGCCGACGGGGGCCTTCCAGAAGCACGGGAGACAACAGATTGCTGCTGTGTGCGAGCACTACTGAGAAGCTAGTCAGGTGCTGGTGCTTCTCAGCTCTCCTCCTATTCAGGATTCCCACATATCTCCATATTCTCTCGGACCCTTCCTAAAAGGCACATTCCTCACCTGCAATGAGGGTATGCGTTATACTCCTGTTTACATTTAGAAAAAAAAAAAATTCCTTCATTTAGAAAAATAAAATCTTTTCTTTCATTTAGAAAATGTACTCTTCTGTTTCTTTTTAAGAGGCATATTTGCTTAGTCTTCCTATGAAATCCATGTGGATTCTCTGCTCCCACTTTCCACGTGATCTTTGTCTCAAACATTCAGCTAGTGCCAGGGCTGCCATCTACCCCCAAAGCTGCAGAGTCAGCAGCAAATCCAGGGTGATTCGTTATCACTCAGACTTTAAAAGTGTACCCAACAGGCTAGACAAAAATGACAGAAACATTAAAAGAGGCAAAGCTGAGAGAAAGGGGGAAAAGAGGGGACAGGATCAGACTAAGTGGATGATGTTACTTAGGAGAGTTAGTACACAACATGGTTAGATTTTACTCAGGTTTTTCTTTCTAGGGTACCTTGATCCCTGTTCATGACTATTCTGAAATTTCTAGAAGCTCTGGAACTTCAGAATATTAAAATAGCAGAAAGACAAAAAAAAAAAAGAAAAAAAAAAAAGAAAAAAAAGGAGTAAACAGGTTCCAATTTTCCTGCTTTATTTCAGTGAGACATAAAGGGGCACAATAGATTTGATGCCCCTTCAGGACATGAGATAACTGCAGTAGTGTCTGTGCCGCAGCAGCTTCAAGAACAATGCCTATCTTGTTTCCTCCCCTGGCATTTCTGTCCCCATGGCTGGCTCAGCAGGAGGCCATGGGCTGGCTGTGTGGCACCAGGGCACTGCTGTGCCCCAGGCACATTGCTTTGTGCACACACAGAGCATCCCTCTGCAGGTGCACCCTGTTGCACTGACAGCCATGGCACTGCAGCCATCCTGCCCAGCACTGCAACCCCTGCCAGGGCCCCCAGCAGGGTTCCTTGGCACAGAGTCCCCTGAGCCCCAGGGAATTGTCTGCCCTGAGTAGTCACCATCCCTGGATGTGTTTAAAAAAAGACTGGATGTGGCACTCGCTGCCATGGTTTAGTTGAGRTGTTAGGAGATGGGTTGGACTCAATGATCTTGAAGGTCTCTTCCAACCTAGGGATTCTGTGAAAGGGTTGGATCATGGGCATTTTGGTAAATCAGACATAAAGAGGGTACATTCACAGTTAATTATTTACATGGATCTAATTAGGTCCTTGGGTAATGTGCTCCACCATTACCAGGTGGCAGCCTTTCTGTAAAGGCCGTGGTTTGCTCTCCATTCCTCACAAGGGGGCCTTGCCATGAAAGCAATCCTTGCGAGGAGCCATTAGTGATTGACCTGTGATGCTTCACCTGGATTCAATCCACTGCATTTCCCCAATTACTTAGTGAGGTTTCTCRAGCAGGTGGAAGACCTTGTCCCACCAGATCAGAACTCTGCTGCAGCACCAGCGTGCTGTGGAATGCAGTGGCCTAATTAAGGCAATGTTAATGAGCAGCAGGAGCACATGGATGTGAAATCTGTTGGACTGGAACAGAAGTTGTTGATTCTGGTTACGTAGTGTCTGGGAATCAGCTGTAAACTTCACAGCCATTTAATTTGCACCTGTTCTCAGATGAAAGAACGGGGCCTTTTGACTGTGATTGGTGGTTGCAGTGGCCTGCATCTTTGAGCAGGATTTGGCCCAGTGCTCTGCAGGTTATAGATGCCATGTGTGCCTCCTGCACGTCCTGCACTCCCATTTCTTGAAGAAAAAAAATCACAGAAGGCATGCCAGCAGTTATGGGGCAACGTGGAATGCCAGAACCTCTCAATGTAGCAGCAAAGCCCACCTACTGGTTTGTGACAGGATATGTGCCCTTCCTAAAGCAGAGTTGAAAAAAGCCTGTAGGTGGGTATAAGACCTATTTCTTCCACGGTTACAGGTGGTGGGGAAGAGGTCACAGTCCTTGGTCATCTCTTTTCAGGCAGAAGGGGAGCTCAGAGATCATCACTTGGAGGCAAACACCCAGGATCCAGCTCCTTGATCGGACAGAGCCATCAGGAAGCAGTTACTGCCTAGATGTCAGAAGGTGAAACGCTTACTAGGTTAAAATTCCTGGGAACAGACCTGRCAGCAGGGAAGTATCTCCAGCCCAGCTTCTAAGAAAATTGCCTGCCATGTGTCCCAGCCTGCAGCAGAGCTGGGCCTGTGCCCTACTTTGCTGTGGAGGCTGGCCAAGCAGAGAGCTGCTCTCAGAACCTTGCAGGGCAGACACATCCACGCATCCTCAAACAGCAGCACCCGGGCCAGGATCACCCTGAGTGTGGCTGTGGCTCTCACATCCTCACAGCGGCTCCAGCAGCAAGGCGAGCACACAGACCTGTGCATCATCCACGGAGCTGCTTTCCCTGCTAAGGGATCCTGCTGGCAGCAGCTCCTTTGCAGCTCTCTAATAGCCTCCAGCTGCTTTTACCGGGCCGAATCTGGTGCCACCTGGCTTGGGTGACACAATGACGCTAATTTACTCAGGCTGACAACTATGAACTTCTGGTATTGCCGAGATGAAATCAAGGCAATGAAAGCCCCAGGATCCTGCGCCTGTGAGCAAGGAAGAGCAGCGCTGAGGTCTGTGCTCGGTTTTTGCTGCGGGGGAGCGGGGCCGGCCGTGCCGGTGCGGGGCGGAGAGCCGAGCGCTGCCGGCGATGCCTGAGCCGCGGCAGCTCCCGGCTCGATCCCGGGGCTCCGCCGGGACTGCAGCGGGAAAGGAACCTGGAACTGCAGCTGGGCACGGTAGGGATGCTGTTCCCGCAGCCGGGAATGCCCGGSATGCTGTACCCGCAGCCGGGACCGGACGCTGCCGCTGTCGCCCAGCTCCGGGCCGGGCCGGGCCGGCGCCACCTGGCGGCCCCGGGAGCGGCGGGGGCCGCGCCCCGTCCGCGGCACGGAGCGGCCCCGGTGGCTCCCGCGGGGCTGTCGGGGGCTGAGGCTTTCCAGCCTCCTCCTAAACGCCCGTGGCCTCCCTGGTGTTGCCAGGCCGTGCTGTAGAGGTCGGCAGTAAGAGCCGCCCGTGCCACCTCCTTCTCTGCAGCCCTCAGAGTGCCCGATTCCCCCATTCCTTTCCAAGCCTCGGCTACAGCGTTTTCCATTCCACTGCTCTCCCATCCTCTGGCTTCTGTAGGGATGCGGGGCCAAGGCTGCAGCTGAGGCATGAAACCAAGTCTGTGGTGATGAGACATCAGCAGCGAGAGCAAGGGCTGAGCAGGATCAGACCAGTCCCTTCCCACACCCAGAACTGAGGGTTAGGACGCCTGGACAGTCTGTCCCTTTCCAGTCACTCTTCTGCTGGGCCAGAGGCAATGACAAGGAATGTCTCACACTCCTGTAGTGATAACCTCTCTCTCAGATACAGTAGAAAGTATTTGCCAAATAAGTCTCATTAATAAATATAAAAGAGATACAAAAACCTAAATTCACGATGGCAGATGGCGTGAAAAGTTAATGTCACATTCATTTCAAGCACGTTCAGGATTTGGAGTACACAAGGGTTCTGCTTACCTTTCTTTTCTCAGAATGTGCAACTCCTCTATAGACACATAACTTAGCTGTTCTCCATTAATGGAGTTCAAAGCTGCTGCTGGTCTACACAAACATGGAATTTCCAATAGAACTGCCACCAAAGAGCAAAATGGGATTTCCTGAAAAGGCTGGGTTGGCTTCATGATGCCCATCATGACCAAATAGCGCCACAACAGCTTTACAGACCCTACATATAGATATCCTGAAAAGGAGCACTGGTTTTGTGTTGCTGTACTGTAGACTGTTTCTATGGAAGAAGCCAGCAGCATTTCCCTGGTGCTATTTCCAGTGTCTGAGAACGAGGAGCTGGACAGAAGCTGGACACATGCTCCCTCTCCTCTCCATGGACAGATGTCCAGGGGAAAGAGACAGAAAACTAAAAAAAGCCAAAAAGGAGTTAGTTGTCTCAGATGTTGACACTTGCAGGACCAGGTCTGCAGAATACATGTCAGACTGCTCTTACCCCTGATCTGGACAACATAAAAAATTACATTAGGTGATACAAGAGCCATTTAGTCTCCCTTTAAGTTTTTATATGACTTCAGAAGAGCTGTAACTTTTTGGTCACTGGGACTTGATGGGACCCAGTCATCTGCTCAAAAAGCATGTCTCAGTGTTGTAGAAGTCACAGAGACTCCAAAACTGTACAAATCAGAATGAAATTGCCCTTCATGCAGCAGCACACAAAAGCAAACAATTTGTCATTGCACGCTTCAGCAGCAGCACTGGATGCTCAGCTCAGGTTTGGAAATCATGGTCCACTGGTGACCTTCAACAAAATATCTTCTTGTCCCATGCTGTGTTTTTCTCATCTTTCAATACAATCCTCTGTAAAGCCCCTTTATAGTGCGTGCACTGTGAAGTATTTTAGCAATGCCACACTTGTCACTGTGACAGCTCACCCAGGTGAAACACAGGAGGCTTTACACCCAGGATTTTGTTTCCTACTGCTCTGAAGATGTCTCCCCAATGTTTCCAGAGGAGCTTCCTCCTCCACAGCTGTAACCCTGTTGGGTTTTGTGCCCCACAAAGCCCTCTATCCATCAGCACAGATGTCCTCAGCACCCAGAGGTTGCCCTGACAGTAGCTGCAGTCACTGGTGTGCAGCAGCAGTCTAAGGGAGAGTGAGAAAAGGAACTAATTGTTTGAAACAGGGTGGAAAGGTGCAAACAATGGATTACACAGTAGGTGACCTGCTTTAAACCACTTTTTGGTGCATCTGCTTCTCTTCAGTGACTTTAGATAGACTTCACATTTTAGGTGAACTCAATTATGCCCAAGGTATGTTTAGGCATCTACAGCAGATAATGCAAATATGTCAAAACCAGATGCTGTTGTCTTACAATCTGGCAGTCTATGCAGAGCCTTCTGAAATTATTTCTGCACATATCTCTGAATATCACCGTGCTCAATTTGTAAGAAAACAGCCAGCACATCAGCAGAAATAAATCAGCATCTCCACCAAAGTCCAAAGTAGACTCTTGCAACAAGCCATTGTGCTTAAGGTTGCAATGTTTTCCCCATTATCTTCTAAACTCAGTTATTCACTGATAGCTCCTCCCAGAGACCTTGCTCCCACCAGTCTGCTGGAGCTCATCCAGCTGCCTGTGCCCGCCGTGGGAAGGGACACACACCAGGCTCCAGCTACAACAGAGCAGCACAAGTCTCTTCCACAACTCCTCTGGATTTGGAAAGGGATGTTTCCAAATGCTGTCAGCACCAACCCTTCAATGCTGTTACTTCAGCTGGCCTTTGATGAATGCTGGTGAGCTAGACAGAGAGCAAGGCCCCTGGGAACACAAATGGAGTGCCAGCACCACCCACTGCCAGTAAAGGAATGCCTGACACACACACACACAGTGCCAGGGGAAAGCTCTGTGACTCTGCCCTGAGACAGCTGTCTGTCATAACAAACACCACCTCCTTCCCTTGCTCTGCTCCTCTTTCCAAATTAAATAGGAAGGGAATTACCTCACACCCCCTCAAAAAAAAGGCTTGGTCTTGTTGAAATAGAAACATGGGTTGCCTGGGCTGCCTCCAACACTAAATCAAATCATCAGAACAGAGCTGAAATAAACACATGAGAAGTTGCTTATTTTCTAAATAAGACTAAATTTATTCATTACCCTAGTAAAAACAAAGTTTGGATTACAAGTGTCTGAACAGTATAAAAGTACAAAACAGGTTCCATAGATTTCTAATACATTAATACAAAGTGCATGACTACTCATTTTGCATTACTACCGGGAATGGAAGAGGTGGGAGGGAGTAGGGGAAGCAGTTGGCGGTTGAAATCTAGCAATAAATAAATAAATACAGAAGAGATGATCCGTATCAGAGCACATCCTACCACCAACACTGCAGCCTTCTTAGGTGTACAGAATTACTGATGCTGAAAACACAAATTCACATGAAATAGGTGTCTGCAAACACAGAGAGGACTCTTGCTCAAGCCCTTATTAGACATGACCAACCTAGTTATGCCTTTATGCAATCAAGTATCCATTGTGGCTATGGCTGGACTCAATGGGCTTAGGTCTTTTCCAACCTGAATGATTCTATTTGGTTGAGAATAAAAGCAAGGTAAGCAGCTTTGTCCTCCCTTAAGAGCCCCAGAGTTTAGGAAAAGCAAAATGAGTCCAAGGAAAGCTCTAAGCTGTAAGGCTGTGGTAAGTCAAAGCCCTGTTTCCCCTGATTTTCTTTCTCTCCAGAGATTGGCTGACCCAACAGGAGAGGAAAAAAGAAAGAAAAAAAAAAGCTTTGAGGGTAGAGGCTCCTCTTAAAACCTGCATATCTTTCCCTATCTATATTTTAATTTGCTAAGTATTCCTGTTTCAGGAACCAAGACTACATGGAAATCCAGTCCTAAACCCTACCCACCACAGTATTATGCCAATGACTCTCACAAAAAAGGAAAGCTTAGAATCATAGAATATGCTGAGTTGAGGGACCCATCAGGACCAACTCCAACTCCTGGCCCTACACAGGACACCACAAGAATCACACCATGTAGCAATCCATTGTAGGATATCCCAAAAGAGTAATAGTAAAAAACCAATCCTCCCTCCCCCTAAAACCAGGAAAAAACCAACCAAACAAAAAGCAGAATTCCCAACTCACACAAATAAAACCTTCATAAAAGGAACGTGAAGCAACTGGGAGCTAAAACCGCAGCACAACCTTCCAGGAAGCTGCTTCCACCCTAGAGGCAAAGCAGAGTTTGAAGGAGTGTCACAACGATTTGCACATGAGCTTGTCTGGGAATCAGTGTAGAAAGTATTATCTTTTGATCACATATGCAAACAGAGCTGCTGCCTTGATTCAGCACAGCACCATTCTTAGCAGAACTTTTCAGATTCAGTATTCACAAATGTGTTGACCTGGCAGTTGCTTAAACAAACAAACGGGAAAAAAAACCCGAAAACCAACAAAACCCAAACAGAGAGAAGCACTGCAGGGGAAGGGTTTCAAAACAGTTATTGTGAATCCAAACCCCAGGCTGCAACTAGATTTTGTTTCTGGACCAGAGCTTAATTAGCTTAGCAAGGGGTTTGGTTCTTTGTCAGGTCCAAAACCAGGAGGAGTCTTGTTTGTGGTCACATTTCAGCTGCACTGGGCCTACAGAGAGCAGTTACTCAGTTTTGGCTGCCATCTACACCTGACTTGGGCATCAAGGGGTTTCTTGGTCCATCTTTAACCACCAGGGGTTACTACACCAAGCCCAGGGTGCCTGCTGCTGGCTTAAAAAAAAGTAACCTGCCATTTTGCTATGTTCAGTTCTTGGGTAAATCTTAACCCTTAGCTAAGGTGGGGAGCTCTCACATCCCACCCCTTCCCAAGAGCACTTTTATGCTGGAGGCCTTCTCAGAGAGCTTCCACTTGAAGTAGAGTCTGCAGATTACCAGTCTGTGTCACATGGGAGGGATGAAATATTTGTCTTTGTTATGTCAGTAGTACAGGGTAAAATCGCCACACCTTTAAAAAATATATATTTATATAACTAGAGAGGTGACTTATAACATTTCTATGTATTAATTCATCTTATTGACTCATACATGTCTAAGAATGAAATATTTTCTTGGGAATTTAGGAAGTTTGCCAACCAACTTTAAAAGAAATAAAAAAAAAACAAAACCAAAAGGCTTACAACCACTGCTTCTTTCAGTACAGAAACATGAACTACATATACTTTAATATACAAACCCCATCCATTTTCACTTGGGAAGTGAGTGTGGGGGAAAATTAGACAACCTTGCAGCAGCATTCAGCTTTGCCAAGTGTTCCATAGCATCTTAAATATTATGTACAGTCTTTCTGAAAGGATACAAACTGGCTTCAGAGTTTGTGGAATCGTAGCAGTAAAACCCAAAACAGTTCCAGGGAATAGTCTTTTGGCAGCATAGCAGGTGTCCAAAGTGAACAGTCACTTTTCTAGTATTTTTCCAGAGAATAGGAGGATCTGTATAACCTTCTGCAGCTATCCAAGGAAGTCACCACTCCTCTTGGGTGGAGATTGCTGGAGATTGGGGTCCTTCTTGTTCTGGCTTTTCAGTGGCAGACTTTTTATTGCTACAACAAGGTTTGAAGAGATGAGTGTCTATGAGGACTTCTCCAAAACGCCCTTTGTAAATAATTCCACAGCAGACCTTTTGCCTGGAAGAAATGGCAGGGAGACAGATACTTTGTTTAGGCAGGGAGACAGATACTTTGCATGTTCACAAACATGCAAAAAGCAAGTGTGACCTCACTCAGACACTGCTTTATTGAGCCTCCAGCCCAGAGGACAGGGGCAAAAAGACTGCTCACAAACAGAAAACAAGTCTGTGTCTAAATCCACAACAG